>CM075981.1:71001848-71064348 GCA_038087875.1 Malacoraja senta
TGACTACGGCTGCAGTCTGTATGGAGTTTGTACGTTCTCCCTGTGACCGTGTGGGTTTCTTTCTGGGTGCTCCGGTTTCCTCCATATTTCAAAGGCTTGTAGGTTTGGCTTTTGTAATATGTCCCTCGTGTGAAGGTCAATGCAGACTCTGGGGGGGGCTGAAGGGTCTGTTTTCGCACTGTGTGTCTAAAGTCTCCAGATAGTTTGCACAAGGCAGAATTGTTTTTATTCTATTGCAGGATCTTGGTATTGTCACCCAATGGTTTATTTATTATCACGTGTTGCCATTGTAGAGTGAAATACAGTTTTTTTGAATACAGATCAGCAAGACTATCGCCAGACATAAGCACAATCATCCGGTTAGTACACAACTGCCCACTGAGTCTACATGCAAGAGGTGTCATTTTGGTCTCAGCTGCATCCTGGCCACAAAGGCCTCTTCCACCCGTCGCCTCATTTCCGGTCGTCCAGCGAACCATCGTCCCTCTCCTCGCTTCAGCCCGTTCCCTGGGTAGGGGGCCCCTATCACAGCAGCCCTTGAGGTCGCAGAAGGTAAGACCCCTCCCCAGTTCTTCTTACCGGTCCTTTCGTCCAGCATCTTCCGCCGTTGCCAGCTCCTTCAAGGTTTCAAGGTCAGTTTATTGTCACGTGTACAGTGAAATTCAAATTACCAGAAAAAGCCATACAAAACTCAAGCAACAAGACACACAACTACATAAAGGTTAACATAAGCATCCACCGCAGGGGATTCGCCACGTTCCTCACTGTGATGGAAGGCAATAAAGTCCAATTTCCTTTCTCTTTAGTCTCCCGCAGTCGGGGCAGTCGAAGCATCTGCAGTAGGGGGGATCGATGCCCCGGCAGCCAGCAGTCGAAGTCCCCACGTCGGGGCAATCGAAACTCCCGCGTCGGGGCGGTCTAAACTCCTGGAGCTTGGAGTACCCAGTCGGTCTCTCACCAGCGACCACAGGCTCCGCGATGTTAAAGTCCGTCCGGAGCCCCAAAGACAATCCCCGACAGGGATCGCAAATTCCGTAATGTTAAAGTCCCGCAGTCTCCCGCGATGGAGCTCCCGGTCGGTCTCCAGCAATGGCCGCCAACTCCACGATGTTAGGCCGCAGTGCGGACAGAGATACGATACGGGGAAAAAATCGCAACTCCGTCGGTGCAACAGATTGGAAAAAGTTTCCCCCAACTCCACCCCTCCCCCACCCCCACATAAAACAAGCTGAAAAACACTAAAAAACAAACATTTAACACATACAAAACAGGCACAAAGAAGGAAAGGACGGACAGACTGTTGGCGAGGCAGCCATTGCTGGCGCCACCTTCCGTCTTCCTCTCCGATTCCCGGTCTTCAGGAGCGCGCGCAGGGGCCGGGCTCGGCAGGATTCCCTCTCCGAGTGGGTTCCCTGTTCCCCAGCCTGCTGTTTGGGGACAGCCGTGGCACGCCAGGAGACCTTCTCCTGTAGAGGGAGGGAGAGCGGGCGGTGGGAATGCCGAGGCCACACGTGCAGCCTGCGGCCCCACACCAGAACATTACACCACTCATAAACCAACTCCACTTAGTCCATAACTTGAATACGTTCATGTGATAGGAGCAGAATTAGGCCATTCACCCCATCACGTCTACTCCGCCATTCAATCATGGCTGATCTATCTTTCATTCATAACCCCATTCTCCTCCCTTCTCCCAAACTAATCATGAATCTATCATAATTTGAGGAAGGACATTCTTGCTATTGAGGGAGTGCAGCGTAGGTTCACAAGGTTAATTCCCGGGATGGTGGGACTGTCATATGATGAAAGAATGGAGCGACTGGGCTTGTATTCACTGGAATTTAGAAGGTTGAGAGGGGATCTTATAGAAACATATAAAATTATTAAGGGATTGGACACGCTAGCTGCAGGAAACATGTACCCGATGTTGGGGGAGTCCAGGACCAATTTAAGAATAAGGTGTAGCCCATTTAGAACTGAGATGAGGAAAAAAATTCACACAGAGTTGTGAATTTGTGGAATTCTCTGCCTCAGAAGGCAGTGGAGGCCGATTCACTGGATGCATTCAAAAGAGAGTTAGATAGAGCTCTGAGGGCTAGCGAATCAAAGGGTATGGGGAGAAGGCAGGAACGGGGTACTGATTGTGGATGATCAGCCATGATCATATTGAATGACGGTGCTGGCTCGAAGGGCTGAATGTACTCCTCCTCCACCTATTGTCTATGTATCCATGCATCTATCTCTGCCTTAAAATTAAACATTGACTTGGCCTCCACACCCTTCTGTGGCAATGAATTCCACAGATTCACCGCCCTCTGACTAAAGAAATTCCTCCTCATCTCCTTCCTAAAGGAATGTCCTTTAATTCTGAGGCTAGGACCTCTGGTCCTAGACTCTCCCACTAATGGAAACATCCTCTCCACATCCACACTATCTAGGCCTTTTGCTATTCAGTTAGTCGTAAGTGATAGGCCATTCGGCCCATCAAGACTACTACACCATTCAATGATGGCTGATCTATTATTCCCTCTCAACCCAATTCTCCGGCCTTCTCCCCATAACCCCTGACACCCGTACCCATCCCCACTGAGCTGCGGTTTGCTGGTTAACTTCAGATAGCAGTCAAGAGTTAACCGTGTTGCTTTAGGCCTTAACTGATAATAGCTTCTCATTCCAAATTATTTAATTAACGGAGATAGCTTCCACGGTTCCACTCGAACTCACATGTCTAATTGTCGCTCCAGCCTCTAGATGAGCAGACCAATGGAGAATTGATTTCTCTAACTTCCCTCTCTCTAGCCCTCCCCCACCCAAGTCACACCACCTTCTCGTTTTCACCTCAACAAACAGCTAACAATCGCCTGCTTCCTTTATCATCGTTACGTTTCTGCATATCTTTCATTCATTGTTCTTTATCTCTCTACATCATCGTCTATATCTCTCGTTTCCTTTATCCCCCGACTAGTCTCAACCCGAAACGTCACCCATTCCTTCCCTCCAGAGATGCTGCCTGTCCCGCTGAGTTACTCCAGCTTTTTGTGGTCTGTCTTCGGAAGATCAGCAGGCAGGGACGTTGGAAACGAGGGAGGAAAATTATTTCAACAAAAATGTCTCTGCGTCCTTTGTCAGGCTGCGTTGGCGATCAGTGACTGACGATGTTCGTTGCGGATGAATTTGCGGATATGCTCTGATTCCTAAGTGCCTCATCTACCCTCGTTTCTGCTGTGATCTGCCCGCTTCCCCCCCCCCCCCCCGGTGATTGTAATTCTTCTACTTTCCAGCTCTTTCTTTTTTCACTCCTTTCAACGTCCTTTCATTTCACTTTCTCCCTATTCTCCATTTGTTTTCTGCGGCAGGGCAGTTAAGGGGCATCCCTGCTGTGTAGTATTCAACCGGCAGTCAAATTGGCTTTGCCAATGAGAGGGAAGGTCTCCCATCCCAATTACAGAGCACGCAGGCTCGCTCTTGGCCTGCACGCGTATCTCCGCACTCGCGGTGCTGGCAAGCACAACTTTTTTCTTTTTTGTCGGGGATTCTGCTCGTTTAATTGCCGAGTGGATTTTCCTTTTTTGTTCCTTGCAGAAGGCTCGCTGATCTCTCCTCACAGAGTCCAGCGCCGGTTGCCAAACACATTGACTCCCCTTTCCATTCCCACGCTGACTTTTCTGCCCTGGCCCCCCCCTCCATTACCAGAGTGAGGCCACAAGCAAATTGGAGGAACAGCGCCTCATATCTCGCTTGAGCAGCTTACAACCCAGCGATGTGAGTCTTGATTTCTCTAATTTCAAGTAAACATTGCATCCTCTCTCTCTCAGTCCCTCCCTCACCCAGGTCGCTGTACTATTTTCATTGTCGTCCTGTTGAGTTTCAATGTCACTATAACTCGTTATCACCTAGCCCCCAGCCAACAATGGACCGTTGTGGGCCCCACCTTTCCATGGTTATCCTTGGTTTTTTGCATATCTTCCATTATTCAATTGTCCTATATCTCACGTTTCCCTTTTCCCATGACGGGTCTACTCCTTTACTGCAGAGATGCTGCCTGACCCACTGAGGTACTCCAGCTTTTTGTGTCTGTCCAGCATTGGCTCAATGATGCAGCGATTCAACGATACTTTATTGTCAGGTGCAACTAGATACAGTGAAATGCTTTGTTTGCGGACAAGCCAGCAACAAATCGTGCAGCGTACCTCACCCAGGCAATGCACAAGTGTCACCACGTTTTGCACGTCCTCTCTGCTGCTTCCTTTGTTCTCGGCGCTCCCCACCCCCACCCCCACCGCCTCCCCCCCCCTCTTAATTCTCAGAGACCCTCCTCACTCTCCGACGACCTTCACTATTCTCCTGACAGATCTCGATTTCCGATCTCAGTCTCTTCCTATCCTTTGCTAGAGTTGCCGGTTCCCAGGTGATGGGGAGTGGATGTGGATGTGGTTGGTGAACAATGTCTGCCAAATTCCTTCACCATAGAAGTGAGCCTGAGCCTGACTAATATCCTGATAGACAACATGTGGGAGGACTACCAGTCTAACTTCGGCCGCTGCCAGCAAACAACTCGACTGGGCTGTGCGCTAAAGGCATCATTAAATGTTTACCCCGTAGCAAGTGTCCATTATTTATAAGCTGCCATCAAATAGAAATGTTAGAAGAGTGGACTTTAGATTCAACTTGGACGGGCTGAAAATCAAGTCACACTTGTCAGGTGCAACAACTGCAGGACCACATTACGCTTGGTTCTGTCAACATTTGGTGATCTGGAGGAAGGTAAAGATCTGTCGACGTAGCTTCTTCACAATCTTGAGAGGGCTTGACACCTGTCCAATGTAACACGCCAAGGAAGCAGCATTAAAAATATATGTGCATTGTGAACAAATACTTTATCTCCTCCTCAGAAATTCAGCCCAGATTGTGTATTCATTCACCAGGTGCAACTGAACCCAGCGGAAACATGGAAATGGCCAAGTTGGGCACTTTCCCTTCCATTAGGGTGGCACAGTGGTAGAGTTGCTCTCTGACAGTGCCTGAGACCCGGGTTCGATCCTCAGGATGCTGTCTGTACGGAGTTTGCACGGTCTCCCCGTGACCGCGTGGGTTTTCCCTCTGTGCACCGGTTTCCTCCCACACTCCAAATACGTACAGGTTTGTAGGTTAATTGGCTTCGATAAGAATTGTAAATTGTCCCTAGTGTGTAGGATAATGCTAGTGTGTATGGGGTGATCGCTCGTCTGCATGGACTTGGTGGGCCAAAGTGCCTGTATCCGTGTTCTATCACTAAAGTAAATGCATTACCTCTCTCCGCCCCTTCCCCATCCTAGTTGCCCCACTGTTCACATCCATATAATCCATTTGCTATCACCTCTTCCACAGCCAACAATGGATCAGTGTGGGCTCCACCTTTCTTTGGTCATCAGTGCCGGCTCTGATTTGTTCTGATCCCGTGGTCACCTCTAGATTCCCTCCACCGACTCTAAGTCTGATGAAGGGTTTTGACCTGAAACGTCGCCTATTCCTTTTCTTCAGAGATGCTGCCTGACCAGCTGAGTCACTCCGGCATTTTGTGTCTATCTAAAATGTACTGATGTTCCATCCGGGCCTTCGCTGGCCTTTTAACGGCTTTGGTGAGTGAGAGGCTGTGAAGGTCACAGAAAGGCTCTAAGCAATGCTTGGGCCAGGCATGGTTTGTGGACAATGGATCCACGATGACTGAGACACCATAGACCTGAAACGTTAGCTCTATCTAACTTCCCACAAATTCCTCCTGAGCTGCCTTATAGCGCCAGAGACCCGGGTTCGATCCAGACTATGGGTGCTTGTCTGTACGGAGTTTGTACGCTCTCCCCGTGACCTGCGTGGGTTTTCTCCTGGATCTCCGGTTTCCTCCCACACTCCAAAGACGTACAGGTTTGTGGGCTAATTGGCTCGGTATAATTGTAAATTGCCCACAGTGAGTGTAGGATAGTGCTCACGTGCGGGGATCGTTGGTCAGCGCGGACGTGGCGGGCCGAAGGGAGCTGTATCTCTGAATTAAACTAAACTAAAGCAGCTAAATGTGTCCAGCAGTTCCTGAATGCTGGAAATTTATTGGAATAGGTGAGGAACCGGGATCCCTTGTGCTCTCCTTCAGAAACACACTACCAGATAAGTCAGGATCAAGCATACGGATAATCTTTTCAAACTCTGTACAGCCGGGTATATTCTCTATAAATGTGTCCGTGAGGAGCCATTGCTTATAATAATTACCAAAGTGTCTTGAAAGCCTTGGCTACTGAGCCGCACAGGAAAGTTTGAGTCTATTTTTGTTGGAAAACAAATGAAAAGTGGACACAATCCTTTTTCCTTAAATGAGATTAATTGTCCGAGAGTAGCCTGGCGTGTGAAATTGGATCACCAGGCCGCTAGTTGTCCACGTTCCACGTTTAACCAAAGCTATCCAAAGCAGTTGAGGCTGTGTAGACCAAGCTCATTAAAAGGTAGCTGTTTACGTTCAAGCCAATTAACCAATTAACCTGTACATCTGTGGAGTGTGGGAGGAAACCATAACTCCTGGAGAAAACCCACGCAGGTCACGGGGAGAAGGTACAAACTCCGTACAGACAGCACCCGAAGTCAAGATGGAACCCGGGTCTCTGGCGCTGTAAGTCAGCAACTCTAACGCTGCGCCACCGTGCCACCCTCCACTTTCTCCCCCCTCCCCACTTCCAAACCCCCCGACATCGTCTGGTCGCCCTGATTAGATTCTAGTCCTGTGGTTACTCACTGCTCTACCCCTATCCTGGCTTCACATTCCGCACTTGTAAATTGGTTTATAATCTCAAGCAAGTCACACAGCGGCTTCCAGAATCAAATATTGCGAAGCCCTGCTTGAGACACTTGACAAGTGGTGGGACTAATCAAGGCTAGAACTCCATGCCAGAGTGCTTGTAATCAAACCAGGGCCTGTCGAGAGTGCTTGAGTGTTCGATGACAATAGAAAAGTGGGTGCTGGAAATGTGAAACAGAAGGGAAAATTGTGGAAACACTCAGCAGGCCAAGCAGCACCACAGGAGAGAGAATATCACCCTGTCATCTGACTTGGGAATGGTAAGCAGGTTTTAAGTAGGAAGGAAAAGAGACAGTTTAGTTTTAGTTTAAGACGATAGACACAAAAGCTGGAGTAACTCAGCGGCATTTCTAGGGAAAAGGAACAGGTGACGTTTCAGGTCGGGACCTGTCTTCAGTCTTTAGTTTCTCAGTCTTTGTTCAGAGATGCAGTGTGGAAACAGGGCCCATCAGCCCGCCGAGCCCACGTCGACCAGCAACCCCCATACACTAGCACTATCCTACACTCTGGGGATAATTTACAATTTTACTGAAGCCAATTTGCCTACAAACCTGTGGAGTTTGCAGTGTGGGAGGTGGCTGCAGCACCCACATGGTGACAGGGAGCACGTACAAACTCAGTACAGGCGGCACCCGTAGTCAGGATCGAACCCGTGCCTCTGGCGCTGTGAGGCAGCAACTCCACCGCTGCGCCACTGTGCAGCACAAAAGGAACTAGGCACGCAATGCACTTGTAGATTGACAAGGACCAGTTGGTGAGATACGTTCAGTCCTCAATGTCCCTCAATGTTTCAAGGGGCATGCTGTCAGATATCAGTGGTCATCTCAGACTGTTACAAGTGCAATCAATTAGCTTGTGGCCTGGTGCCACACTAGCTTTGACGGCCTGTTGGGATTTAGATGTGTCATTCGCACACATGGTCAGCAGTTTGTACAATGAATGACTCAGGCAGCTCCACATAGTAATGAGAGGACAGGAGCCAAAGACTCCGTGACTGGCCAGACTCAGACTGGCGATCTGGTGATGGACATGTCAGGTATAGTAGAAATGTATTCATGTAATCATTACAATTCGCTTTAAATAAATCTGGTTGATGCATAGAGTCTCTTGCTCAAGAGTGGGTGAATCGAGGACCACGGGGGCATAAGTTTAAGGTGAAGGGGAAAAGATTGAATCTGAATCTGAGGGGTAACTTTTTCACACAAAGGGTGGTGGATGTATGGAAAAAGCTGCCAGAGGAGGTAGTTGAGGCGGGGTCTATCCCAACATTTAAGCAACAGTTAGAGAGGTACATGGATAGAACAGGTTTGGAGGAATTTGGACTAAACGCGGGTAGGCGGGACTAGTGTAGCTGGGACATGTTGGCCGGTGTGGGCCAGTTGGGTTGAAGGGCCTGTTTCCACACTGTATCACTCTAAGACCATAAATCCTTACATTATATTGGACTAGCACTTACCAGTCTAAATCTGCATCCTAGAAAATGTAAAGGCAGAATTGCTACACAATTCGGAAGCTGCATAGTGGTGCAGTGGGTAGAGGCACTGCCTTCCAGTGCTAGGGATCCTGGTTTGATCCTGACCTCGAGTGCTGTCGTTATGGTGTTTGCATGTTCTCCCTGTGACCGCGTGGTGCTTCAGTTTCCTCCCACATCCCAAAGATGTGTGGGTTTTGTAGGTTAATTGGCCTCTGTAAATTGCCCCTTGTGTGTAGGGAGTGGATGAGAAAGTGGGAGAGCATTGAACTAGTGTGAATGGGTGATCGATGGTTGGTTTGGCCTCTGTGGGCTGATGGGCCTGTTTCCATGATGTATCTTTAAATACATCAATTCAATAATTCAGTACGTTGTGTGACTTGGAGGGAAAAACGCATGTCATGGGTCTTTCTATGTCTTAATCTTGACCTAGGGTGCTGCCTGTGTGGAGTTTGCATGTTCTGTCTGAGACCACATCGGTTTCCTCTGGGTGCTCTGGCTTCCTCCCACATCCCAAAGACGTGCCGGTTTGGAGGTTACTTGGTGTCTTTAAATTGCCCGGAGTGTGTAGTGAGTGGATATGAAAGTGGGATGGTGAAGAGCTGGTGTAAAAGGGTGATCGATAGTTGGCATGGACTCGATTGGCCGAAGGACCTGATTCCATGCTGTAGCTCCAAACTAAATCCCTGTGCTGCAGTTGCACAATAATGACATTTTGCAAACAGGTCTAAATCTTTAATATGGGTGGAAATGCAGAAATAGCTGGTCAGACGGGATCCGTGGAGTGAACAGTTGACATTTCAGATCCAACCAATTCATCAGGAAATCCCTTGGAAGTCCGTTTTAAAATGACAAATTTGCTGTTCGGAACCCATGATTATGTTCTCAGCTCAAATTTGTAATGTTTTATTTAAATACATCAATCTGTTCATGCACAGAAATGTTAATATGCCCAACAAACAAGCTTTAACCCCTGCCATGTACTTCCCAAAAGAGATACAAATTAAAATTTTCACCTCCTACCGGCAAATTATACATTAAGGGAAATCAATTTTTAATGGTTGTAGAGCTGGCTTTGGCTGTTGCTAATTCTATTGTGGCCCAATCATGATTTCAGCTCCCATAACGATGGCATCTTGAATAATCAAAGGGTTTTTCTCAGCTGCTTGCTAAATTCTCTCTCTTTGCATCGTTTCTACTGTATTGATATCAAATACTCCTGCTAGGTTTGAGCTCGCAACGGTACAAGGCCCATGCACCCTCTGTCTTCCTTCACAATCTCCTGCATTTTCCCGTCTCTTTCTTGCAGTTACCATTTCCCCTGCAATTGAAGCCACAGTCCCATGGTTTAACATTCCTTGCACCTATTCTGGTCAGGAACAGGAGTAGGCCACACAGCCTTCTTCACCAGTATGTTTAGTTCAGTTTAGTTTAGAGATACAGTGCGGAAACAGGCCCTTTGACCCGCAGAGTCCGCACCGACCAGCGATCCCTGCACATTAACACTATCCTACACGCACTAGGGGCAATTGATATTTTTACCAAGCCAATTAACCCATAAACCTGTACGTCTTTGGAGTGTGGGAGGAAACCGAAGATCTCGGAGAAAACCCACGCAGGTCACGGGGAGAACTCGTAGTCAGGATTGAACCCAGATCTCTGGCGCTGTAAAGCAGCATCTCTACCGCTGCGCCACCGTGCCGCCCTGCTGCACCTCGGTGCTGCGCAATAGCTTGGAACTATTTTATTTGGAGCATATGAGGATGAGGGGTGATCTGACTAAAGTCTACAAAATCTTGGGAGCCATGGGTAAAATGAATGCTCACAGTCTTTGTCCCAGGGTAGAGGATTCTACACGGGGCATAGACCTAAAGGACACATTTAATAGGGTCCTCAGGGACAGTTTTTTCCACTCAGAGGGCATTCTGTATCTGGACGGATATATGGAAATGAAGGGTTTAGAGAGATAAGGGCCAAATGCAAGCAAATGGGACTAGGCCAGAATGTTAACTTGGTCATTGTGGACGAGTTGGACTGAAGGACCAGTTTCCATGCTGGATGTCTTTATGGCGCTCAGACTTGCTTTGACATTCCCACATTAATGGATCTGATGGAGAGCTCCAGATATTGACATGCTGGATGAGGGCACGACAGCTGGGTAGACTGAGAGAGGAGAGAAGGTCCCATTGCTGCAGTATAAACTGTGCTCTCAAGGAGCTTGACCGACAACCTATGTCAATTTACTATTGCCTAAACGTCACCATGGCCCCCATAGTCTCCAGAAACCTGCCCACCATGGCAAACATTACTGGTCCACTTGTGGAAACAGGCCCTTGAGCCAACCAAATCCGCACTGACCAGCGATCCCCGAGTTCTAGCACTACCCTACAGTAGGGACAATTAAAGATTTTACTGAAGCCAATTAACCTACAAACCGGTACTTTTTGGAATGTGGGAGGAAACCGGAGCACCCGGAGAAAACCCACGTGGTCACAAGGAGAATGTACTAACTCCGCACAGACAGCATCCTTAGTCAGGATTGAATCCGGGTGTCCGGCACTTTAAGCACTGTATGGCAGCAACTCTACCACAGTGCCAATGTGTCACCCTCGTTCTCCTCTCCCACCCAATCACTTCAATACAACTGCACCAGGGATCTCCTTTACAAAGGAGATATGGAGGAATTCCTTTAGTCAGAGGGTGGTGAGTCTGTTGAATTCGTTGCCACTGATGGCTTTTGAAGGTCAAGTCATTGGGTATTTCTAAAGAGGAGATTGAGAGGTTCTTGATTAGTAAAGATCAGTAAGGATCTCAAGGGTTATGGGGAGAAGGCAGGAGAATGAGGTTGAGGGGGATAGATTAGCCATGATTGAATGACGGAGCGGACGATGGGCCGAATGGCCTAATTCTGCTCTTATGATCGATGAGCTGATCTCCTGGCTCTCCATGCTGTCTGTTCCCTGTTGGTTGCACAGATGACCATTGAGAGAACTCACTGTTCATCAAATTGCTCTTACTGGCCTGTCGTTGGCAGGTGGCTGAGATGGCATCAGATGGATGCAGGAACCTGCTCCGCCAACCACCGTGTTTCCTGACCACTGCTGCTCTCTGACACAGAGGGGTGGTCACATCCAGGGTAGAACTGATGCTCTTCTGCCTTTACTGATCTCACCAGAGCAGCTGCACATGCAATCCCCCACGCTCCTCATCGTCTCATGGAACAGTCTTTAAGTGGACCAAGCATCTCCATGTGAGCCCAATACATGGAGAAACATGTGAACCCAATGCATGAACCCAAACTCAATCTCCATGTGAATTCTGGATGTAGTAACAATGAACTGCAGATGCTGGTTGATACCAAAGATAGACACAAGGTGCTGGAGGAACTCAGCGGGTCAGAAATTATCTCTGAAGGAAAAAGATGGCAACGTTTCTGGTCGGGATCCTTCTTCAGACGGCAGAAGTTCAGATGTCCCTGTCTCTGAAACTCAGCAGGCCCCAGTTCCCACAACCCTCTGAAAATCAGCAGTTGCCCAGTTTCTGTGCTCCTCCAAAACTCACTGGGGTCCCATTCCCTGAGCCCCTCTGAAACTCACTGGGGTCCCATTCCCTGCGCTCCTCTGAAATGCACTGGGGTCCCATTCCCTGCGCCCCTCTGAAACTCACTGGGGTCCTGTTCCCTGTGCCCCTCTGAAACTCACTGGGGTCCCATTCCCTGCGCCCCTCTGAAACTCAATTTCCACAGTCCGCTGGAACCCACCTCGCTCGCTTACAAATTTATTATATGCAACAAACAAGCTAAATAAAAGTGTGTTGCATATTAAAAGGGAGAAAAGAACATGAAGTAGTCTACAGAATCCATCAATGCAGCATCAGTAAACTCATGGGTGTGCTGTATTATCAAAGTTTCATTGATTTAGTTTTAGAAATACAGCGCGGAACCAGGCCCATCAGCCCACTGAGTTCGTGCTGACCATTAACACTATCCTACACACACTAGGGACAATTTACAATTATACAGAGCTTATTAACCTACAAACCTGTACATCTTTGGAATGTGGGAGGAAACCCGGAGAAAACCCACGCGGGTCACGGGGAGAACGCACAAACTCCGTACAGACAAGCACCCGTAGTCAGGATCGAATCTGGGACCCTGGCGCTGTAAGGCAGCAACTCTACCGCTTGGAGATGGCAGTGCTGTCGTTGCCGCTGAAATCATTGATTGTGACACAAGATTGGTCCAGTGTTCATAAAAGAGAGAAAAAGAATCCTTCAACCCTGAGTTCAACCAATATGTTTCTTCACAAGTTCGTAAGTTCCAAGAGCAGAATTAGGCCATTCGGCCCATCAAGTCTACTCCACCATTCAATCATGGCTGATCTATCTTTTCCCTCTCAACCCAATTTTCCTGCCTTCTCCCCATAACCCCTGACACCCGTACTAATGAAGAATCTGTCAATTTCCACCTTAAAAATATCCATTGACTCGGCCTCCACAGCAGTCTGTGGCAATAAATTGCATAGAATCACCACCCTATATTACAAAAGATCATTATAATAACCCAGCAGATGTATTGGATGAGGCAATGCAGATAAAAGCTGAATCAGCAAACTTAATATCATATTTGTATAATATTATCTTAAATGTAGAAATACCATCTACGGAAGGTATTAGAAGAGACTGTGAACAAGAATTAGCTATTAAAATCTCAAAGGAAATGTGGAATGAACATTTATTAAACGTGCATAAATGTTCGATTAATGTAAGACACACTTTAATACAATTTAAAATTTTACATAGATTATATTATTCCAAAACTAAAATCCATAAAATTTCCCCAAATGTATCATCCATTTGTGATAAATGTCAATCCCAAGAAGCTACTATAGCGCACTCATTTGTTTTCTGTACAAAAATTCAAAACTTTTGGAATGAAATTTTCGAAATCTTTACAAAATTATTTAAAATAAAACTGATACCCAAAGCAGAATGGATTATCTTCGGAATAACGGAAGATGGTCCAGAACTAAATGTGTTTCAAAAGAAACTAATAGACTATGGGTTAATAACTGGAAAAAAGCTAATCCTAAAATTTTGGAAGAAGGCTCCAATACCAACTATAAACATGTGGATTTCAAATATGTTCGAAACATTACACCTAGAAGAGATAAGACTCCTCCTGGCAGGTAAACTAGATCACTTCCATCTGACGTGGTCTGCATTTATAGAATTATTACAAATATAGGGTGCAAAGGTACCTTAAAAAAAATTGAGGTCAGGTAATGGGGGATGAAAGTTGAAGAGTTGGTATGTCCCATTTGCGTAATGCTCATAAAAAATATTTGTTTCTCTCTTTTTCCTCTTTCTCTTTCTCCTTCTTTTCTAGGGTCTATTTCTTAACTCTTTTTCTTTTGTTTTTAATTTTGTTCTTATAGGGTCTTCGTTCTTTCTTGTTGTCACATTTTCTACACTTTCACTTTTTCCTTCACTTTCTTCTTTCTTTCAATCTCATCCTTTCCTTTTACTAGTGTAAAAAACAAACGGAGTACATTAATTGTAAGAAGATATAAGTGACGAGTACTAATGTATGTGGTTGTAATGTAATGTACTTCTAATAAATAAAAAATTAAATTTAAAAAAAAGAATCACCACCCTCTGACTAAAGATGTATCTTAAAGAACATGCTCATTCAAACTGGAGACTTTCTTCAGATTTACCCAATTATTTTTGCCTCGTGTTTTACTAAAGTCTGAATTCAAATGTTGTCCGAAGCGTATTGCTTTTGATGCTCTCACTGTCTTATGTTAACTGTCAGATTCCAGGCATCTTGGTCCTTGGGGAGGCAGTCAACAGGTCATTAAAATGCTGTGTTGAGATGCAACACTCCAGTATATTTTCTCAACCTGAAAAGCTGCACAATATTATTTTATTACAGTCTCACTGAAAACTAGGCGTTTCCATCACGTGCTTCCCCCCCCCCCCCCCCCACCCCCCCCCCCCAGTAGGTGTTGAGCCTCACTGGAGAGTGGTTCAGAAATTCATAAGTGATAGGAGCTGAATTAGGCCACTCGGCCCATCAAGTCTACCCCCCCATTCTATAATGGCTGACCTATCTTTCCCTCTCAACCCCTCTCCTGCCTTCTCAGCCATGATCACATTGAATGGCGGTGCTGGCTTGAAGGGCTGTATGGTCTACTCCTGCACCTATTGCCTATTGTCTATTGTCTATTGTCCCCAGAACCCCTGACCCCTTTACTAATCAAGAATCTGTCAATCTCCGCCTTAAAAATATCCATTGACTTCCTTCCACAGCCGTCTGTGGCAATGATTTTCACCACCCTCTCACCAGAGAAATTCCTCCTCATCTCCTTCCTATAGGTACATTTTATTTTGAAATAAACCTATTATTTTGAGTTTATTGCCTCTGGTACTAGACTCTCCCACATCCACTCTATCCAGGCCTTTCACTATTTGGTAAGTCTCAATGAGGTCCACCCCCCCCCCCCCCCCACCCCCTCATCCTTCTAAACTCCAGCGAGTGCAGGCCCAGTGCCATTAAACGCACATTATATGTTAATCCAATCATTCCCGGGATCATTCTGCTCATTCTGGGATTGAAGCATGCTTTCCCTGTGTGAGGCCCATTCGTGTGACTGAGGAGTCTCAGGCCTGTCCTGTCAATGGTACAATGGTATTATTTGCCACATATGCAACTGCACAGTAATTCTTCTTGCATATATTACACATGCAGGCACCGCCATTATTGGCGCCATTATTCAATGTACGGTCGGCCAGCGCTCTCGATGTACTGGATCAGTTCCCGCGAACCAATGTCCCTCTCCTCTCCTCGCCCGGCCATGTCTGTGTCCCGGGGACCGCCTCCTGCAGCCGACCCTGATGGCGCTGGAGGCATTACCCTGCTTCACCCTCCTACCGGCCCTTGCTCCTCACGTCCGACGTCTCTAGCTCCCTCCCGGTCAGGGCTCTGTGCAGCAGACAGCTCTCCCTGACCAGCAAGTGGTTGCTCAGCAGGACAGAGACCTATCCCACTAAACCTGAC
Organism: Malacoraja senta; assembly: GCA_038087875.1. Lineage (NCBI taxonomy): Eukaryota > Metazoa > Chordata > Chondrichthyes > Rajiformes > Rajidae > Malacoraja > Malacoraja senta. The sequence goes on from CM075981.1 coordinate 71,017,200, forward strand.
TGCAGCCACTCGGGACAGTCAGCTGTGCTGCGGGAAGGGGTGGGCTGAGGTCTTGATGCTTTCTCATCGGGGCATGGAGTCATAGTCAAGTCAAGAGTCAAGAGAGTTTTATTCTCATGTGTCCCAGATAGGACAATTAAATTCTTACTTGCTTCAGCACAACAGAATATGTAAACATAATACAGAACGGAAGATAAAAGTTCAGTGTGTCTATAGACCGTAGGCCATATATACACAATAAATATACAGCATGGAAACGGACCTTTTGGCCCAACGTCCATGACAACTAAGATGCCCCATCTACACTCGTCCCAGCTTCTGCATTTGGTACATATCCCTCTAAATATTCCCCGTCCATGTACCTGTCCAAGTATCTTTTCAAAGTTGTTATAGTACCTGCCTCAACTACCTCCTCTGGCAACTCATCCCATATATCCACCGCTCTGTGTGCAAATGTTGCTCCTCAGGTCCCCGTTAAATCTTTCCTCTCTCATCTTGGGGCTTTGTGCCCTGGTTGTGTAGGAAGGAACTGCAGATGCTGGGTTAAACCGAAGATAGACACAAAATGTTGGAGTAACTCAGCGGGATAGGCAGCATCTCTGGAGAGAAGGAATGGGTGACGTTTCGGGTCTGAAGAAGGGTCTGGACCCGAAACGTCACCCATTCCTTCCCTCCAGAGATGCTGCCTGTCCCGCTGAGTCTCCCCTGCTTTTCGTGTCTATGTGCTCTGGTTCTTAATTTCCCTACTCATGGTAAAATACTTTGTACATTCACCCTATCTATCACTCTTATGGTTTTAAGCATGGTTGTAGGACCTGGCTCACACCATGTCTGGCCTTGTAAGCTTCCAGTGACATTGCAGGATTGGAGAACTACCTTCCCTTATGGAAGTTGTCCAAGTATCTCCTGCCATCACTGGCTTCTAGGTCTGGCCATACCCATCCCCACAGTGTTTTCCAGACCCAGCCTCTCCTTGTATATTTTCTAAACTTGAAAAGCTGCACAATATTATTGTATTACAGTCACACTGAAAACTAGACGTTTCTATCAAGTGCTTCCTCCCCCGTAGGTGTGGAGTCTCACTGGAGAGAGGTTCATAAATTCATACGTGATAGGGAGCAGAATTAGGCCACTCGGCCCATCAAGTCTACTCCCCATTCAATCATGGCTGGCCTATCTTTCCCTCTCAACCCCACTCTCCTGGCAGCCCCCACCATAAACTGGTCTTATTTGAAGGGAGACACAAAATGCTGGAGTGGGTCAGGCAGCACCTCTGGAGAAAAGGAATGGGTGAAGTTTTGGGTCGGAACCCTTCTTCAGACTGAAAGATAAAGGTAGGGGGGAGGGATATTGGAGGCGAGATTTTGCCAGAACAAATCAGGCCACAGAAGGGTGGAGTCCATCATGGTCCATTGTTGGCTGGGGAAGGAGTGGTAACGAGAGAGACACAAGGATGTGTTCGGTGGAACTGATAGGATGTCTAGTACACACTAAGGACAATTTACAATCTTTACCGAAGCCCGATTAACTTACAAACCTGTATGAGTGTGGGAGGAAACCGGAGCACCCAGGGAAAACCCACACAATCACGGGGAGAACGTTAAAAACGGTGTACAGACAGCACCCGTGGTCGGGATCGAACCCAGGTCTCTGGCACTGTAAGGCAGAAACTCTACCACTGCGCCACCGTGCTGCCCCTTGTAATACTGCGCGCGTGTGTGTGTGTGTAAATTGTGTTATGGTCTGGTCAGGTAAATCATTGTGGTTTCTTCTTATCGGTCGGATCTAGATCACGTTGTCACGTCTCAGCCAGGGCTGTAGCATCCATTTGCAAGTATATGCTAGACCCAACAATAGCCTAAAACAGGCAACTTAATCACACGTTCATTAATCATGCAGCCTGTTTATCAGAAAAACAAGCTAGTCACGCTCTGATGTTCCAAAGAATCATTACATAATTCCATGCCTGATGGTAACCCTTTCACTACACTGTCCCTGCCGGCGCAGACTTCACTAGAGCCATCCAGTACAGAAAGTTCATAGAAACATAGAAAATAGGTGCAGGAGTAGGCCATTCGGCCATCCGCCATTCAATATGATCGTGGCTGATCATTCTAATTCAGTACCCCGTTCCTGCTTTCTCCCCATATGCCTTGATTCCGTTAGCCCTAAGGGCGGGGTGGGAGATTGCAACCTTCACCTGGTCCGCCCTGTTTCAACGAATGCAATCAACCTGGCGTGCACAATCAAATAAGATCAAATAGAACAAGTTGTCCTACAACTTTAGGCTGTGCACGCCACATACGCAAGAAGAAGAAAAAGCCCTAAGAGCTATATCTAACTCATTGAATAATTCAATGATACTTTATTGTCTCCTGTACCTAGGTACAGTGAAATGCTTTGTTTTTGCGTACAACCCGGTAAAATCATACAGCAGACGTCACCTTGGCAGCACACAAGAGTCGTCAGATTTCTGGTACGGAAAGGTTATACAAAGTTTAGTTTAGTTTTAGTTTAGGGAACTAAACAGGCCCTTTGGCCCACTGAGTCCGACCAGCAATCCCCGCACACTAACACCACCCTACACACGCGTGGGACAATTGTTTTTACATTTATAACCTATAAATCTGTACGCCTTTAGAGTGCGGGAGGAAACCAAGGGTCTCGGGGGAAAATCCACGCAGGTCACGGGGAGAACGTACAAACTCTGTACCGACAAGCACCTGTGGTCAGGATCGAACCTGGGTCTCTGGCAACGTAAGGCAGTAGCTCTACCGCTGCGCCACCGTGCCGCCAAGTTAATCAAACAGTTTTATCTTCAGCTCAGTTGCCTCCATCTCCTCAGATCGGTTCAGCCTTCTGTTCTAAGCTGCGCACAACTGCCTGGTCCTTCATTCAGCCTGAACATTATCTACTGCAGGTTTGCAAAAGGCTGCTCTAAGCTCCGCACAACTGTCTGGACTTTCAACCTGAACCATATTTACTATTAAAAAAAAACTCATGGTTTTCACATTGTCCCTCCTGACAGGGACAGCTGGAGGAAACCCACGAGGTCACAGGGAGAACGGACAAACTCCGTACAGGCAGAACCCACAGTCAGGATCGAACCCGCCTGTCAGGAGGGACAAAATGAAAAGCATGAGTTTTTTAATAGTAAATAATAGATACAGTCGCAGAGAGAGAACCGAGCGGTCACACTGAATAACGAACGGGCACTGCATCTGCCGTGATCTATCACGTCAGTCTGAAGAAGGGTCGCAGCCCGAAACGGCACCTATTCCTTATCTCCAGAGATGCTGCCTGACCCGCTGAGTTACTCCAGCACTTTGTGTTCATCTTCTGTGTAAAGCAGCATCTGCAGTTCCTTCCTACACACTGAACGATGGGGGTTTTGAAAGCGGATCTTCAGTTATGTAATACCCTCGATTCACCTGTTATCATTTGGATAAGCATGTCCAAAAGAAACAGTCTTTAATGTTGAGATGTCTGTGAGGTTTATTTCATTTATTGTGCTCAAAATGACATGCAAAATGAAGAGATAGTGGCAGTCCTGGGTCATGTGTTATGGAACTGGACTAATGCATGGTTCAGGCGGTTCAGTCCTCACTATGGAGCGCGTACAAGACATTGAGACTGTGGTGCTCTACTCGCTGGAGTTTAGAGTAAGGGCCTCTACTCGCTGGAGTTTAGAGTAAGGGCCTCTACTCGCTGGAGTTTAGTGTAAGGGCCTCTACTCGCACGAGTTTAGTGTAAGGGCCTCTACTCGCTGGAGTTTAGTGTAAGGGCCTCTACTCGCTGGAGTTTAGAATATTGAAAGGCATAGATAGACTGGATGTGGAAAGGATGTTTCCACTGGTGGGAGAGTCTAGGACCAGAGGTCATAGCCTCAGAATTAAAGGGCGCTCTTTTAGAAAGGAGGTGATGAGGAACTTCTTTAGTCAGAGAGTGGTTAATCTGTGAAACTCATTGCCACGTCAGTGGATATTTTTAAGGCAGAGATAGACAATTTCTTGATTAGAAGGGGTGTCAAGGGTTATGGGGAGAAGGCAGGAAAATGGATTAATCAGCCATGATTGAATGGCGGAGTAGACTCGATGAGCCGAATGGCCTAATTCTGCTCCTATAACTTGTGAACCTGTGCTCAGGACTTTAGGGCGGCATAGTGGCGGAGTTGCTGACTGACAGCACCTGAGACCCGGGTTCGATCCTGACCGTGGGTGCCGTCTGTACGGAGTTTGTTCGTCCTCCCTGTGGCCTCGTGGGTTTCCTCCAGCTGCTCCGGTTTCCTCTCACATTCCAAAGACATGCAGGTTTGTCGATTCGTAAATTGTCCCTTGTGGGTGAGATACGTAGTTCCAGTGTACGGGGTGATTATTGGTCGGCTCAGACTCGGTGCTGAAGGGCCTGTTTCCACACTGTATCTCCACACTAAACTAGACTTGCTACTAGCATGATAAAGGGAGTGACTGAACTAGCTTTGTAAATAGTTTGGAGGCTGGTGTCTCCACAGACAGCACTGTTGGGTGATATAACCTACCACTGCATGATGTGAACTCAAATCATATGCAAAGTTTTATTTCCTGCCCCCGACTCTTAGCTTCCCTCTCTTACTTACTTTATCAACTTATTACAAAGCAGAAGGAGGCCATTCGGCCCTCTGAGTCCTTGTTGGCTCCCACAAGTACAATTCAATTAGTCTTATTCCTCCTCCTGAAATATTAGGAGGCTTCCACCAGGAACGGTTGTGAATAACTTGCACGTTGGTTATTCAATGCTTTCATGTTAAAGTTAATTCAGATCTCACAGTTGCAGAATCTAGAGGTAATGGAAGCCAACCAGACCATTCTCAATAGGAACAGTCTGTCTTGGCGTCGAACCTCTCTCTACTGGAACTCTGCATTTAGAGAGACAAAACCTTCATAATTAGTGATCAACGAGTTACCAGTTGCTTCACTTATAACATGATTCCATTACTGAGGTCTTCTTACAGCATGGTCAGATATCAGTAATACCTGTTTATCAACAGTGTCTCACCCATTGGGCCACTGGCCTTGGTACCATTTAACGAGTTCAAGGTTTAGTTTAGAGATACAGTGGCCCAGTACCACAGCGGTAGAGTTGCTGCTTTACAGCGCCATAGACCTTGGTTCGATCCTGACTACGGGTGCTGTCTGTACGGAGTTTTACGTTCTCCCCGTGACCTGCGTGGGTTTTTTTTCTGGGATCTCCGGTTTCCTCCCACATGCCAAAGGCGTACAGGTTTGTAGGTTAATTGGCTTGGTATAATTGTAAATTGTCCCTAGTGTGTGTAGGATAGTGTTCGTGTACGGGGATCACTGGTCAGCACAGACTCGGTGGGCCGAAGGGCCTGTTTCTACACTGTGTCCCTAAACGAAACCAAATCTGAGCATGGAAGCACCCCACCAAGGCCACACTAACAATTGATAACCCATTCACACTAGTTCTATGTAATGCCACTTTCTCATCCACTCCCAACACACTAGGGGCAATTTATCGAAGCTTTTTGTTTCTTTGGGATGTTGAAGAAAACTGGAGCACCCAGAGGAAACCAATGCAATCACAGGGAGGACATGCAAACACCACATAGACAGTAGCAGAGGTCAGGATCGAACCTGTGTCTCTGGCGTTTTGAGGCAGCAGCTCTACCAGCTGCACCATTATTCTATAGTTTTTTCCCCCTGCCTAGCTTGAAGCAAAGAACTCCCAAAACTGCCTCAGGAGATAAACAGACAGATGCCTATTCTGAAATGAAGGCTAATGTTGCTCACAGACTTGTCCTGCACTGTGGTGATGCCAGAGCAATAATGAATGCACCAGCACGTGCACACACAGTGAGGTGAATTCACCCCATGGACTTTATTTCTGGAGACAAATAAAAAAAGGGTCTAGAACCATTCTTCTTCACTCCCTTCAACTCTGGGCTCCAGAGTTTAGAAGAGGTAAGTCTGTAGGATCTGTAGAGAGTTAGATATAGCTCTTGGGGCTAACGGAATCAAGGGATATGGGGAAAAGCAGGAACGGGGTATTGATTTTGGATGATCAGCCATGATCATATTGAATTGTGGTGCTGACTCGAAGGGCCGAATGGCCAACTCCTGCACCTATTTTCTATGTTTCCATGATCGGGTTGATTGGTCCAAGGGCTCTCAATTGGACTTGGCCGTGGCTTGTTTGCCTGTGGCCAGGAGAGGAGTGGATCGTCAAGGGGGATGTGTCGACACACGATGCAGATATTGAGGTTCGCCAGGCTGGAACTGAATGGATAAGCACCTGATTTAACATGTTATTGATATTAAGTGTGAAAGGCCTGACATCTTTATGCCTGTCACGTTATTTGCGAAATTGATCATGTTAACGCATCTATTGAACTAGTTAAGACCAAGTTTCCTTAAATATTAATGTTGATTGAAATATTCAGCAGTGCTTAATGGAAGCTCCTTTTTCGGAGACCCTTGGGTCAAGGTCTAATGCCTCTACTGAGTGGGGCAGTGAACAGCCAAGGACTGTGAGTTCTGCAGGTCACAAACGGACCAGTTTGGACAGCAAGATCTCAGCCCAAGGAGGCCGAGGCTCTTTGTGAGAATCGGCCTTATCTGGAGAATTACATTTAAAACATAACACAAAAATCTGGAGCAACTCAGCGGGTCAGGCGGCATCACTGGAGAAAAAGAACAGGTGATGTTTCGGGTCGAGACCTTTCTTCAGACTGAATCAGGAGAAAGGGAAATGAGAGATATAGACAGTGATATAGAGAGATTTAGAACAAATGAATGAAAGATGTGCAAAAAAAGTTACCATGATCAAGGAAATGGTCCATTGTTGGCTGTGGGCTGGGTGATAACGAGTTATACAGACGATGAAACTCAACAGGATGACAGTGAAACTAGTACAATGACTAGGGTGGGGGAGGGACAGAGGAAGAGGGGATACAAGGGTTACTTGAAATTGGAGAAATCAACGTTCAAACCACTGGGTTGTAAGCTGCCCAAGCGAAATATGAGGAGCTGTATCTCCAATTTGCATCTGGCCTCACTCTGACAGTGGAGGAGACCCAGGAAAGAAAGGTCAGTGTGGGAATGGGAAGGGGAGTTGAAATGTTTAAAAGATGACAAGTAGGATGGGCCCAATCGGAGGGAAAACTTGCCTGAAATATTGTGAGCACAGTCGCAGAGGGAGCCATTGAGTAATGGCACAATCTGCAGGTGACAAAACCTCTCAGTACATTATGTTTGGACCTGTCGCACTGTAATCTCACTGAGGCTCCACGTTATCCACCTTGCATGCAAACAAGGAGCACTTCTTCAATTTTAAGCAAGTCTTCCTGCAGCTTATGTCTGTGTGGTCTCTGGGAGGAGAATGAAAAGGTGCTGTGGACTCTTTGAGAAGTGGCCAGGGTTCTTCTCAGCTGTTAACAATTGTCTATGTTTGTGGAGAATGATTGCAGGACAGATGTGGAGGCTTTGTAGAGAGTGGTGCAGAGGAGGTTCACAAGAATGCTACGCGGCAGATTAGAGGCTTTCAGCTGCAGGAAGAGGTTGGATAGACTGCATTGTTTTCTCTGGAATGTCAGAGGCTTAGGGAAGAATTGAAAGATATTAAAAGGTGGAAATATCCATCACTCGAGGGCATTGCTGTAAGGTGAGAGGTGAAAAGTTTAATGGAGATGTGCGATGCAAGTTTTTTACACAGAATGTAGCTGGGGCCTGGAATGCATTGCCAGGAGTGTGTGTGCACTCAAATATGATAAGTGGCTTTTAGATAGGTACATGGAAGTGAAGGGAATAGAGGGAAATGAATCATGTACAGGTGGATGAGATCAGTTTAATTTGGCATCATGTTTGGCACAAACAATGTGAGCTGAAGGACCTGTCCCTGTGCTGCATTGTTCTATGTTCTATAATATTAATGGTCAAGGGATTGTAGTCTGGTAGGAAATCATGTAAGGACATAAAACAGTGGAAGGACGTTGAGATAGAATTCTTTAACTTAAGTATTTGATCTTTTAGGTATTTCAGTTGAATGTGCACATACCTTGTATCCTCTGGGGAAGGGATACGATCACAGGGAAGATAGGCACACCATGCTGGAGTAACTCAGTGGGTCAGGCAGCATCTCAAGAGAAAATGAATATCACATTTTGGGTTGAGACCCTCCTTCAGACTGTTTTTTAAAGGGGAGGGGGATGTCAGAGATGGTGCAAGTGAATTTAAGTGCAGAATGGAAATTGCTAGTGAAGTTGATGAAGTCCATGAGTTCCGCATGGGAGCAGGAGGTAGCTCCGATGCAGTCGTCAATGTAGCGGAGATAGAGTTTGGGGATAGGGCCAGTGCACGCCTGGAACAGGGATTGTTCGACGTACTCTACAAAGAGGCAGTCGTAGCTGGGGCCCTTGCGTGATCACCAAGAGTTTAGTTTTGTGATACAGCGCGGAAAGAGGCCCTTCGGCCCACCGAGTCCGTGCCGACCAGCGATCCCCGCACACTAACACTATCCTACACACACTAGGGAAATTTACATTTATACCAAGCCAATTAACCTACAAACCTGCACGTCTTTGGAATGTGGGAGGAAACCAAAGATCTCGGTGAAACCCCACACAGGTCACGGGGAGAATGTACAAACTCCGCACAGATAGCACCCATAGTCAAGATCGAACCCGGGTCTCTGGCGCTGTAAGGCAGCAACTCTACCGCTGCACCACCAGGCCGCCCGAGTTCTACAAGGGTTATTTCATATGTTTGCAGTTGGCTTAGCAATTTGACCAACTGACGCTCAGAAATCTTGTGCTGTTCGCTGCTGGAACTACAAGTATATCCCAAGGAGATGCCCCAGCTTTGGGTCAGATATTTCTTTAGTGTTGTGCTAATTATGGTGACTGTCATTGCTTTGTGAATTAATACAACTGCTCTATTTCTTGACCATTTAACAAACCTGTGTTCTTTGGAAAGCCTCAAGGCAACGACATTATTCCATGTTTACATCTCCGCCACCCTGAACAGATTGCTCCCTTGAAGAAGCCATCAGCTTTAATGTTGACTTTAATTAGTCCCTTATTCGCTATTATCTTTTCCATACTATTCACTGTCTTAAAAGCCTTGGTAATATTTCTGGAAAGCCAAGGGGGCTAATGTTGACAGCACCTGAAGGGAGCCAAGAGGGATGAGGAACAATTAACCTATATTTGTTGCTTTCAATGCAGACAACATGTGCGGACTGCTAACATGCATAAATGCAGCGTTTAACTCTAAACCAGAGGCCAAGGCAGAAAGTACCTCACACTACATCAGGTAGTAGTACATGGCTTCATTTCGTATTGTGGCTGGAGGGAATAATGGAAATCATTTAGTTTAGTTTAGTTTGGTTTAGTTTAGAGATACAGTGTGGAAACAGCCTCTTCGGCCAACCGTGTCCGCGCCCACCAGCGATCTCCGTTACACGAACACACGCTACACACTAGGGACAATTTACAATTTTTCCCGAAGCCAGAAACCTGTATGTCTTTGGAGTGTGGGAGGAAACCGGAGCACCCGGAGAAAACCCACACAATGACGGGGAGAACGTGCAAACTCCATGCAGACAGCATCCATAGGCAGGATCGAACCATAGCCAGGTCTCTGGTGCTGTAAAGCAGCAACTCTACCGCTGCGCCACTACTCCGCCCTCTGGACCTACAAACCTGAACGCTCTGGACTTATTCTGGCATTGAGAAGGATGTAAACGTTGGCACAACATGGGGGAGCTCAGGACCCTACATTTTCTGAGGAGCCGCTGAAACCTTCTGAAAGGAGCTGGAAGAACATGTTTCCCTGTGCAATGGATCTGCTCTCGACAAACCGTTTGGAGAACTGCAGCAGTCAATGCTGGGAGATGATGACACTACCGGTAAAAGTGCCAATAGCTTTACTCACTTGGTTAACCTCAGCGAATGCTTCTTTCATTCTTCAGATGGTGAGGGGTTCGATCCTGACTACGGGTGCTGTCTGCATGAGGTTTACACCTTCTCCCCGTGACCATGTGGGTTTTCTCCGGGTGCTCCGGTTTCCTCCCACACTCCAAAGACGTGCAGGTTTGTAGGTTAATTGACCTCTGTAAATTGTCCCCAGTGTGTAAGATAGAACTAGTGTACGGGTGATTTCTGGTCGGCATGGACTCGGTGGGCCAAAGGACCGGTTTCCACGCTGTATCTCTAAAGTCTAAATACCCCTGGATTTCTTCCTGAGAAGGTTTCTCTCTCCCCTACCTCCTCTCCTCTTTCAGCTGCTTCTGCTGCTCATTTGCCCAATCAAGCTGTTCTTTTAGTGTGGCAGCCTCAGCTATCTGCAACATAGAAACATAGAAAATAGGTGCAGGGGGGAGGCCATGACTGCAGAACACCTGCAGTTAAGCTGAACTCCCTTCATCGCTTGGTGTACCACTCCCCCACAGCAACTTAGAAACTTAGAAAGAACAGTTGGGGTTTGAGCCAGTTGAAATTAATTATCAATTAATCTCCACAGAGATGATTGTCCTTTTAAATAGCACCTTCTCTGGTGACCTGGTTTACTGTGATTGCCTTTTGCAGAAATAGATTATATGGAAATGGGAATCAAGATGAGAAATATTGTAATCTTGGTAGCATTAGATATTGTTAAAGGACAATTGATAAGTATCAGCCAATGAAATGGTGCTTATCCATATAATTAAAACTCTGTTAAACATCAACTGAACAGCCTAGACAAAGCAACTTGCTGTGCTAACTCAGTAGATCGCACAAAGGCTTAATTAAATTCATGGCTTTTTCAGCTCTCATCTGCCTGCACACAAAGAAAGTTGCTGATGGAGGGAAAGCTATCTGATTGGATGTGGGCTCCTTTCTCACTCCGTTGCTGCGAGACGCACATTGTTCCCTTAGCGCACAGGTCGCCCAACACGTGTTAACACGCGTGTTGTTACTCGCTCTGGGATAATGGGATACCTTTATCCACCAGGGCAATGGGATGCACACTGGCCTCTCCCCACTCAGGCCAATGGAACACATTGTCCTTCCCCAGTGTGGGGCAGTCACACATACCTATCCTTCCCCAGTGTGTGGGACAGGGATACACACTCCCCTTTCCCAGTGTTGGACAGGGGAACACACCACCCTTTCCCAGTATGGAACGGTGAGATACAAACTGTTCTTTTCCAACACCGGACATTGGGACACACTGACCTTTCCCAGCGTAGAACAGTGATTCAATCTGTCCGTTCCAAACAGGGGACAGTGGGATATAGGAGGGGGATTTGTTCTGTACCTGTTCATACCTCTAGTTTCCCTCTCCCCCGACTCTCAGGCTGATGATCCGGTAGGCGGCGCGGCCTCTGCAGTCCGTCTGTCTGTTTTTATTTTTTTGTCTCGTTTGAGTGTAGTGTGTAGTGTATGGTGTTTTTGTTTTTTTTAACTGGGTATGTGTGGGGGGTGGGTGGGGAAACTTTTAAAATCTTTCCCCTGTATGGAGGACCCGACCTTTCTCTGTCAGGTCTCCGTTGTCGTTGGGGCCTAGCACCGTGGAGAGGCCTCCAACCGGAACGACCTGGGGCTCCAGTCGCGGAGCCTGCGGACTACTCACCATCGTGGAGCTGGCCGAGTTCGGAGCGTGGAGAGCTGTGGTGGCGTGCGGCTGTGACCCGACCCCGGAGATTCGGAGGCTCCAGCCGCAGGTCTGGTGGACGGTGACATTGGGAGCTCACGGGTCCCTGGTGGGGGAACGCTTTTCGGGGCTCCCGCAACGGCAGCTACTCCCGCCCGAGTTGCGGGGTTGAAGATGACCTGGAGCGGGGCCTTACATCACCCGGCGCGGCTTTAATGGCCGCGGGACTTGCTAGCGCCTGCCGGGGGCTCCAACATCAAGACCCGGAGTGCGGCCTTGCATTGCCCAGCGCGGCCTGAATGGCCGCGGGACTTACTTACCATCGCCCGCCGGGGGCTTTGACTTTGACATCGGGAGGAGAATGGGGAGTGCAGGGGAGAGACAAGACTTTGCCTTCCATCACAGTGAGGAGGAGATTCACTGTGATGGATGTTTGTGTAAATTGTGTTGTGTCTTGGTTCTTTTCTTGTTGTATGACTGCAGAAACCAAATTTCGTTTGAACTTCATTTGAGGTCCAAATGATAATAAACGGTATTGTATTGTATTGTATGAAGGGTCTTGACCTGAAACGTCTCTGGAGATGCTGCCTGACCCACTGAGTTACTCCAGTATTTTGTGTCTATCTGCAGGGGGATGTACACTAAACCTTTCCACGCATGAGACAGTGAGACTCGCTGACGGAACACATTGTGGGATATCGGGCACACACTTAGTTCCAAAAAGTCTCTCAGAGATCAACAAATCTTCCTCCAACAAGCAATGACCCGAGAAGCGTGAAGCATGGAGAATGTGATGAGATCACCCGTCCAAGTAGATCTCTGCCGGGTTCCTTCAACAGAATCCCCTCTGGTGCAGCCATGGTCGAACAGCATCCTGGTTGCCGGGGCAACCTCATCAATCCCATTCCTCCACCAATTTCCTTCCTTCCATAAGACCAAAAGACATTGGAGCAGAATTAGAATCTACTCCACCATTCAATCATGGCTGATCTATTTTCCCCTCTGGACTCAATTATGGGAAGGTCTTCTTCCCATAACCTTGGACGCCCTTCCTAATCAAAATCTTATCAATCTCCGCCTTAAAAATACCCAAAGACGGCCTCCACAGCCATTTCTGGCAATTAATTCCACAGATTCACCACCCTCTGCTTATTGAAATTCCTCCTCATTTCCATTTTGAAGGTTCTTTTATTCAGAGGCTGTGCCCTCTGGTTCTAGATTCTCTCATCACTGGAAACATCCTTTCCCCTGTCCACTTTATCTTCTTAGGCCCCCTTTGGTCACGGCTGACAATGGGTGTCTCCAAGGTGCTATCTCAGGTCCACACAAGCTTCTCCACCACGACAAGGTGACAATCCACAGAGAAGTCATTTTATCTAGGCCTTTCATTATCCAGAAGGTTTCAATAAGATACCCCCTCCCTCGTCCTTCTAAACTCCAATGAGTAACAGGCCCAGAGCTTCAAACGCTCCATATATTTTAACCCAATCATTCCCGGGATCATTCTCGTAAAATTATCTTCCATTCTCCCTCTTACAACTCTGACTCCCTCATCTCCCATCTGCACTGGAGTCCCATCAACCTACCTAGCAGCACATCTTTGGGATGTGGGAAAAGGCCACAGCTGCCAGGGGAATCCCAGCGCTGTCACGAGGAGAACGTGCAAACTCCACATAGACAGCGCCGGAGCTCAGGATCAGACCTGGGTGACTGGAGCTGTGAGTCAGCAGCGCTACATGCTGTGCCACTTAAGTTACGTGGAGCAGCGAGGCGGAGAAGTAGGTGTAAAGCCTGCTCTCTTGTATGCTTCAGTGAATGAGTCCATGATGGCTTGGAGCTCAGTGTCCGAATGTTCGCATGCACAAGGCTTACTGGTGACCACTGTTGGATAAAGGACCCGGCACGGTGGCGCAGCAGTAGAGTTGCTGCCTTGCAGTGCTTGCAGCGCCAGAGACCTGGGTTCGATCTTGACTGCGGGTGCTGGCTATACGTTCTCTACTTGACTGTGCGGGCTTTCTCCGAGATCTTTGGTTTCCTCCCACACTCCAAAGTCGTACAGGTTTGTAGGTTACTTGGCTTGGTGTAAATGGAAATTGTCCCTAGCGTGTGTCGGATAGTGTTAGTGTGCGGGGATCGCTGGTCGGTGCGGACTCGGTGGGCCGAAGGGCCTGGTTCCATGTTGTATCTCTAAACGAAAAATGTGTGGGAAGGAATTGCAGATGCTGGTTATACACCAAGGATAGACACAAAATGCTGGAGCAACTCAGCGGGACAGGCATCCGAAGATGCCTCCCATTCTGAAATGCCTGAAAACAGCTCCCATTCCTTCTCTCCAGAGATGCTGACTGTCCCGCTAAATTACTCCAGCATATTTGTATCTATCTACTGCTGGACAGACGTTGTTCTGGGGGGAAATCTGAACGGCCTCCTGTACCTGTGGTAAGGTAATTCCACTCCGGCAGGAAGCTTGATGGAGGTGAGTTGCAGTGAGAAAGATTGGGAAGCGTGGTTGCATTCTACACTGGGATTTAGGCAGTGGAGATCAGCAAGGAGGAACCAACTTAATTACATATTAGCATTTTAATTTTATTTTCACTTTGAATAACTTATCTGGAGAGGGATTCTGAGATTAAAGTGACAATCTTGCACTTTCATTACTTCACATTTTTAAGGAGCACAGAGGAAACTCATTACAACATAAGTCAACATTGTGCCTCGACTCAATAAAATGGCTTTAAACTCATAATCTGCAAAAAGTGAGAAATAGTTCAGTTGCTGTTATGTGGGATGAGAGACTTCCGTTATAATCTATGGATCATATTTTCCATGAAGTGTACGCTGCACAAGGTGTGCGACGTATCATTAAATGTTTTCCCAGTACTTATGTGCGTACTTATGTTGTAAATCTAATGGGTAGCAGAGTCTTGTGGTGTGCCTGCTTCTCAATCAATCGAACAGCAATTCTTCCAGTCTTGATCCGTAAATAGTCTGAGTGCTATCTCGAAAGTTCTTTGGATGTGTATGTTTGGTGGGTCTTGTATCCGAAAGCCATCAAAGCAGGCCGCATCCCAAATAATGGCAAGACTGAGTACAGGAAGGAAATGGAGAACTTAATAACAAGGCGTCAGGATGAATTTTAATTGACTTTAGTTCAGAGATACCGCGCGGAAACAGGCCCTTCAGCCCACCGAGTCCACGCCACAGCAAGCATCCAATACACTCGATTTGTTCTGGCCTTTTCCTCCCCCCAGTTCCCCTCTACTTTCAATCTGAAGAAGGACTCTGAACCAAAACGTCACCCATTCCTCTTCTCCTGTGACGCTGCCGGACCCGCTGAATTACTCCAGCACTTTGTGTCTATCTATCTCATAGTGGCCATCGCACTCTTTACCTATTTGCACTTTCTCTTCAGCTGTATCACTATAGCATGCACTCTGGTTATTTTTTAATCTCTGCACTACCTGCTGTGTATGGGTAGATTATACTCATGTATGGTATGATTTGATACAACAGCACGCAAAGAAAGTTTTTCACTGTACACCTGATAATAAGAAACCAATACAGTGCAGATGGCCTCTGTATCATAGAGAACAAAATGTATCTCAAGAGGAAATTTAGTAATGGTATTTAAAAAATTTTAAAGTGATGAATCTGTGGAATTCATTGCCACAGAAGGCTGTGGTGGCCAAGTCGATGGATATTTTTAAGGCAGAGATAGATAGATTCTAGATTAGTATGGGTGTCAGGGGAGAAGGCAGGAGAATGGTGTTAAGAGGGAGAGATAGATCAGCCATGATTGAATGGTGCAGTAGACTTGACGGGCCGAATGGCCTAATCCTGCTCCTATCACTTATGAGTTTAATAAATTATGAAATGTAAAATGGGATTTTCCAGCCCCGAGAGTTGTATGGAAAGAGATGATTTTCATACACCTCGTGATTTTGTGCTTTGATCGTCGACAACAATAGAAGGCCAGAGCCATTTTCAGAATCACCTCATTGTTTTGTTGTGTTCGGTTGAGTTCCAAGTATATTACCAATAAAGTACATCCTTTCTTCAATTACTAGAACTTTATGAATTAAATCTAGAAACCAATTCAGAATAATTTTGCAGAACCAATTGAGATGTAAACAGATCCATCCTTATCAAAAAATGAATGATAAATTCAAGGAAATGATCAACATGCCAAACTATAAACACTTGGGTATCGCCCAGATCACTATGAGGCAGTAATGAATGATGCACACAATGATGTATCGGACAGAGTAGAGGGGGCTGCAACTACTGAGTTAGATCAAACGCGGTAAAGAAAAGTTAACCTTGACTTGGAGTAGAAGTGAGTGAAGTCAAACGCAAATTGGAGAAACAGGACCTCATATTTCGCTTGGGCAGCTTACAACCCAGCGGTATGATTATTGATTTCTCTAACTTCAACTAACCCTTGCATCCTCTCTTTCTCTCTCTCCTTCCCGCCCCCACCCTGGTCGTTGTACTAGTTTCACTGCCGTCCTGTTGAGTTTCACTGTCTGTATAACTCGTTATCACCTACCCCGCAGCCAACAATGGACCATTGTGGGCTCCACCTTTCCTTGATCATCGTTGATTTTTGCATATCTTTCATTCATAATCAAATCTTGTAATAACTGATGAAATATATTTTTGTAAAAAAAACAGTGCAGCGCTCTAAAGAACCGTCAATCTCTCTTGTTTCTCTTTCCCCTGACTCTCAGTCTGAAAAGGGTCTCGACCCGAAACGTCACCTATTCCTTTCCTCCAGAGATGCTACCTGACCCGCTGAGTTACTCCAGCTTTTTGTGTCTATCTACGGTAGAACCCTTTATTTGGACAAGGAATGTGCTGGAAGTTGTTAACCAAATTACCGCCCTCAGTACTGCCCCTCTGACAGTGCGGCACTTATACACACACCATCCTCATCTTTGGACACCCTGTACGTAGGGGAGAGGGTAGGGCTGAAGATGTCCTGGTTGGGTTGCTCCAAGCTGGCCATCCGCAAGTCACGGCATCAGGCGGAAGAGGGCTCTGGCACGAGCCGGCTGCCTGCCCCTTTTCCCGGGTTATGTCCGCACCCGGGTGGTACTAGAGAGGGAATACGCGCTGTCCACGGGCACCCTGGGGATTTCCAGGACCGCTGGGCACTGCGGGGGGTGGAATGCATCCTTAATAAAATTGGTGATATGATTGTTTAAGAGTGTATTTGACATTTAAGAAAATTTGTTTAGATAATTGGGTGATTTTGTATTATGGTGGTAGGTTTGTTTCGTATTGTATTGTATTGTATATATTATTCTTGTAATAATTGATTCCATTTATTCTTGTAAAAAAAAAAGGCAGTGCGTCGCTCCCTCAGTGCTGCCCCTCTGACAGTGCAGCTTTCCATCAGTACTATGTTCCAATGTTCTATAGACTCTGGATCAGTTCTTGTGCTAATGTAATGAGAGAGAAAACAGGGAATTATAGACCAGTTAGCCTGACATCGGTGGTGGGGAAGATGCTGGAGTCGATTATTAAAGGTGTAATAGCAGCGCATTTGGAAAGCAGTGAAAGGATCGGTCAAAGTCAGCATGGATTTATGAAGGGGAAATCATGCTCGACTAATCTTCTGGAATTGGCAGACAGGAAGCAAAGAGTAGGAATTAACGGGCCCTTTTCAGAATGGCAGGCAGTGACTAGTGGGGTGCCGTAAGGCTCAGTGCTGGGACCCCAGTTATTGACAATATATATTAACGATTTAGGCAAAGGGATTAAATGTGACATCTTCAGGTTTGCGGATGATACAAAGCTAGGTGGCACTATGAGCTGCGAGGAGGATGCTATGAGGCTGCAGGGTGACTTGGACAGGTTGGGTGAGTGGGCAGATGCATGACAGATGCAGTATAATGTGGATAAATGTGAGGTTATCCACTTTGGTGGCAAGAACAAGAAGGCAGATTATTAGCTGAATGGTGTCAGATTAGGAAAAGGGGAGGTGCAACGAGACATAGGTGTCCTTGTACATCAGTCACTGAGAGTAAGCATGCAGGTACAGCAGGCAGTGAAGAAAGCTAATGGCATGTTGGCCTTCATAGCGAGAGGATTTGAGTGTAGGAGCAAGGAGTTCCTACTGCAGTTGTACAGGGCCCTGGTGAAACCACACCTGGAGTATTATGTACAGTTTTCATCTCCTAATTTGAGGAAGAGCAATCTTGCTATTGAGGGAGTGCAGCGTAGGTTCACTTCCCGGGATGGCGGGACTGACATATGATGAAAGAATGGAACGACTGGGCTTACAATCGCAGGAATTTAGGATGAGAGAGGATCTTATAAGAAACATATAAAATTCTTAAGGGATTGGACAGGCTCGATGCAGGAAACAAATTCCCAATGTTGGTGGAGTCCGGAACTAAGGGTCACAAATTTAGGAATAAGGAGTTGGCCAATTAGGCCTGAGATGAGGAACAACTTTTTTTAGCCAGAGTTGTGAATCTGTGGAATTCTCTGTCACAGAAGGCAGTGGAGGACAATTCACTGGGTATATTCAAGAAAGAGTTAGATGTAGCTCTAAGGGCTAATGGAATCAAGGGACATGGGGAGAAAGCAGGAACAGGGCACTGATTCTGGATGATCAGCCATGATCATATTGAATGGTGGTGCTGACTCGAAGGGCCGAATGGCCTACTCCTGCACCTATTTTCTATGTTTCGACTC
The DNA here is from genome assembly GCA_038087875.1 of Malacoraja senta. Lineage (NCBI taxonomy): Eukaryota > Metazoa > Chordata > Chondrichthyes > Rajiformes > Rajidae > Malacoraja > Malacoraja senta. Next base: position 71,035,535 of record CM075981.1, read on the forward strand.
AGTCAACTCACCTTTCCCTCACACACCCATTTTGCGATGCTTCATTCATCGAGTCCTGCTCCCCTGACAATGAATCACAGGCATTACTCCTCTGACAGTGCAGTGCTCCCTCAGCTCCATTACTCTAACACCCTCAGCACTCTATAAATTTAATTGCAGCGTAAATCTGAGTTATAGTCACCTTGTCATCGCCAGATTAACTCCATTAGATCAACTCATGTTAATATATAATCTACTGCAACACAGCTAATATATGCTTCAGGTGTCAAAATGATAAGAGATGCAGTTTCCAACTTCAAATGTAAACCTGCATATGTAGATTGCTAGCAATTAGCATAATTCACTACTATGTGACCCCTAATTTCTACATTGAGACACCCTGGGAAAGTGATAGATACATGAATTAATACTTCCAAATTACAAAGCACTCTCTCCTAATTAATGATCTTGTCTACGCACAATTGGTTTTTAGCCAATTAAATTATTCATGTCACGCACGCCAGGAGCTAAGTTGTGATCGGGCGTGGGCTTTGTGTACTACGAGAAACTTATTCTCAGACTTGCCACCAGGCACGCCCTGGTCAAGATGCAGAAGGGAAGAACATGGAGAACATGGAGAGCATGTCCATTGTTGAGCCCCATCCCCCTTGTAGTGACTCTGTTATCAAGGTGTGTAGGAAGGAACAGCAGGCACGGGTGGCATGGTGGTGCAGCGTTAGAGTTGCTGCCTTACAGTGCTTGCCGAGCCAGAGACCCAGGTTCGATCCTGACTATGGGTGCTGTCTGTACGGAGTTTGTACATTCTCCCCGTGACGTTGTGGGTTTTCTCCCAGATCTTTGGTTTCCTCCCACACTCCAAAGACGTACAGGTGGCTTGGGTTGGTATACTTGGTATAAGTGTAAATTGTCCCTAGTGTGTGTAGGGTGGTGTTAATGTGCGTGATCGCTGGTCTGCGGACAGTCTGTTTCCGAGCTGTATCTCTAAATTAAACTAAACAAGATGCTGGTTAATACTGAAGGAGAACCACAAAATGCAGCTGTGTGGGTCAGGCAGCATCTATGGAGAGAAAGAATAGGTAACGTTTCGGGTCGGAACCCTTCAACCCGAAACATTACTTATTCTTTCTCTCCAAAGATTCCAAAAAACATTCCAGAGACGTACAGGCTTGTCAGTTAATTGGCTTCAGTAAAAATTGTAAATGCCCCAAGTGTATAGGATAGTGTATGTGGATCACTAGCCAGCGCTGATTCGGTGGGCCGAAGGGCCTGTTTCTGGACAGTATCTAGGGTTCCCAACTTTGCCGTATTAGCCGGGACATCCCGTATATTGGGCTAAATTGGTTTGTCCCAGACGGGATCGCCCTTGTCCCGTATTTGACTGCTACTACTCGGGTCAAGGGGACTGTCAAGGTCGGAGCACCACGTCCGGCCCCGCCTCACCCGTCCCGACGTAGTGCAGCCCATGGAGTGCAGCCCGGCCAGCTGTCCGACCTTCGGACCTTCGCTTACCGCCGACACCACCACCCCTCCTTCTCATGGCCGATCATCGGTTCATGAGTTGGATGGGGTGCCGGACTCTGCGCGCGACGTCGCGCGGGCCAATACTCCTCAGCTGGCCCGCCGGCTGGGCTTTGTGTGCAGTCCAGCAGCCGAGCCAACTCACCAATCACCCAGCCACGGCCGAGTCGTTGCTGTTGGGAATTTGTCCCGTATTTTGACCTTTTATTCCTTATTTGGGAGTGAGAAAGTTCGCAACTCTAACTGTATCTCTAAACTAAACTAAAAACGAAACTATATCTTCCTTTATCAAGGTTTGCTGTTTGTGCCGCCTTATGTTCTATCAGCATTACTCTGCACTTTTGTTCCACTGAAGGTGTAACCTGTAACATTGGCCCTGAATCCACTGCCTACCAGCTAAACCACGCAAGGCCCAAGAATACCCTGTATTTTTGCCTTGGGTTTCCTAACATTAGGACGTCCCAAAACAGTTACAGCAACTGACATACTTTTCCGAAGAGACACAGTTTTAATGTAGATGATGCAACCCACACACCTCCAGATGCAGGGACAGTTTCTTCCCAGCTGTTATCAGGCAACTAAACCATCCTACCAAAAACTAGGGAGCGGTTCTCAGCTACTATCTATCTCATTGTAGACCCTTGGACTATCTTTGATCGGACTTTATCTTCTACTAAACATTATTCACATTATTCCCTTCATCATGCATCTGTACACTGGGGATGGCTTGATTGGAATCATGCATTGTCTTTCCGCTGACTGTCCGAGCCCGCAACAAAAGCTTTTCACTGTACCTCGGTACATGTGACATTAAGCAGAACAAAACTATATGAAACGAAACTAAACAAATGGAATAGAAGTCAACAGTTAATAGCTCCCCTCTCTTGCAGCTGAAAGCGGACAAATGGAACTGTGGACGTATTTAAGGTGGAGGTAGATGATGTTTGAAGGTTCAGGAACTGAGGGCTTTGGGAGAACTGGCACAGAAGAGGAGATTTGGCCAGCGTCGATCAGCCTTGATCATATTGAAAGGCATGGCAGGATTGAGGGACAAGTACTTTAGTCCTGCTCCGGTGTTCTTGTGAGATGTATTGCAGAGGGCAGTAATGATTCCTCAGTATTGTCCTTCTGATAGTACATAACTTACTCAATGCTACCCCTCTAGCAGCGACTGATTCCTCAGCATCCCCCTTCTAATATTGACGTGCTCTCTAAGCACTGTACTCACAGCAGCGCAGCACGCATTTAAAACAGCCCAAATACAGTATTATTTGCTCAAATCTCCCAACTGGGCCCTGTGGCCGTGGTGATATTTCTTCCTCAATTCACTGAAAAAAGAATGAGGCTGAAAGACATAAAATCTGTCTAGCTAAAGTAAGCAAATTCCATTGGTTCAATAGTTCTTCCTCATCTGCTTCCTACGGAACGTCCTTTTGTTCTCTATGAGACTATGAACCTAGATACTCCCACTAGTGGAAACATCCTCTCCACTCTATCCAGGCCTTTCACTATTCGGTAAGTTTCAATGAGGTCCCCCCCCCCCCTGGTCCTTCTAAACTCCAGCAAGTAGAGGCCCGTGCCATCAAATGCTCATCATAGGTTAGTTAACCCACTCGTTCCTGGGATCATTCTCGCAAACCTCTTCTGGCCAGCACATCCTTCCACAGATAAGGGGCCTAAAATTGCTCACAATGCTCCAAATGCAGTCTGGCCAGCGCCTTCAAAGCCTCAGCGCCTCAGCCCACAGCATTGCTTCCAGCATTACAAGCAGTTCTACTAGCTGTTCCACTGTGTCCTCTGTGAATGATAACATTTCACCTCCTGTAACCACAATCTGGTGCTCTATCAAACTATTTCTACACACGTCATTAGGCGTCGAATGTAACTTGCATTTACCAGCTCAGCAAGAATTTGCCAATTACATTTTTGTTGCTGGTTTCTTCCCAGGCATTTACATCAATTCATGGTTTGTATCCCGAGCTCTCAAAGCATCAGAAAAATAACTTGTCAAGTGTTGAGGTAAGACAGTCTGCATATCGTTCACAACACAGTGTACACCCTATTCCAAGTACAGCACATGGCACAACATGCATTGACCCACATCACTCGAATACTGTTCCAATAAACCCCTAAAGTTTGGCATAAAAACAGGAAATATGGAAAATGACGGACAGGCATCTGTTAAAAGAAAAAAACAACAGAATACTTTCTGCAGCCGGTATAGGAGAAACGAATGGAAGATGTGCAAAAAAGCAATGATAATCAAGGAAATGTGGCAAGCACAACAGGACATTGTTGACTGTGGAAGAGGTGATAACGAGTTATACAGACGGAGCAACTCACCAGGATGACAGTGAAACTTGTACGATGACTGGGGTGCGGGAGAATGGTGGTAGAGGGGATGCAAGAGTTACTTGAAGTTAGAGAAATCAATATTCATACCGCTGGTCATCAAGATATTGATGTTCACAGGAGCCGATTCTTGATTAGTACGGGTGGCAGGGGTAATGGGGCGAAGGCAGGAGAATGGGGTTAGGAGGGAGAGATGAATCAGCCATGGCGGAGTAGACTTGATGCGCTGAATGGCCTAATTCTGCTCCTATCACATGAACTTATGAACTTATCCCTCGTTGACCGGCCTTCAGGAGGGCTCCATTAGCCTCAATGTACGTTGGGGCACCTTGAAGCCCCGCAAGGTGCTTGTGAAGCATTCATTACTCACCAGGTGGCACTCTTGTCCCTGACACCAATGGGTTCAAATCCCAGGTCAGAAATGCCAGCACAAAAATCTAGGCTGTGCTCAGGTGTAGTGTAGTGTAGTTTAGTTTAGAGTGCAGCGCGTAAACCAAGCCTTTCGGCCCACCGAGTCTGCACCGACCAGTGATCCCCGCACATTAACACTATCCCGCACTGGGGACAACTTTTTTTAATTCATACCAAGCCAATTAACCTACCTGGAGTGTGGGAGGGAACCGAAGTCCTCAGAGAAAACCCAGGCAGGTCACGGGGAGAATGTACAAACTCCGTACAGACAAGCACCCGTAGTCAGGATCGAACCCGGGTCTCTGGCGCTGCAAGCACCGGAAAGCAGCAACTCTACCGCTGCGCCACCCGATAGTGAGGTGGGAAGTACGGCACTGTCGGAGGTGCTGTCTTTCAGGTGGGTCTTCTCTCTGGTCTCTTCCATCATTGGTATGAATGATCCTCCAACACTGCTCCGAAGATCTGGGGAATTCTTCCCCTCACTCCGCATCAGTGAAACAGATTATCGTGTTGTCATCACATCACTGTCTTGAGGGCCTGCGACATCCAAAATTAGCTGCTGATGCAGCAGTCACATATCAAAAGAGATTCATTAGCGGTTGTGCTTTGGGATGGTGCGAGAGGAGATACAGATCGGCCAGTCTTTCTTTTTATCTCGATTCGAGAAAAGCCATGGAAGCTACATTCTCAGTGTGTAACTGGGTCTTTAGACTCTGGTGTCAGTATAACTTCCCTGAATGCACGGAAAAAAGACTCAAACACAACCCGTAAATATTGGACGGAATGTTTTCCAGTGAAGATCTGTCAAGATGAAGCTGCCAGACTCAAATCCCACTGTGGTTTTCTCGGAGAAGTTCATCCTCATGTTCCCTGTCAGTGCATCCTGCAGCGCTGTCTGAGCTGTTTAACAGGGCGTGTGTGCCTGTGTCTTCTCATCTCTCACATGTGTATCTTCCCCGTACTCTAATACTGCACCAGGCTGCTCATTGCTGCCTTACACCATTTACAGCATCAGACAACCGGGTTCGATCCCGTCCACGGATGCTGTCTGTACGGAGTTTGTACGTTCTCCCCCGTGACTGTGTCGGTTTTCTCTGAGATCATCGGTTTCCTCCCACACTCCAAAGACATACAGGTTTGCAGGTCAATTGGCTTGGTATAAAATGTAAGTGCAGGGTAGTGTTAATGTGCGGGGATCGCAGGTCAGCACGGACTCGGTGGGCCGAAGGGCCTGGTTTCTGAGCTGTATGTATAAACAATGGCAGAAGAACCTGTGTCCTTCATGGTGTGACGAGAGAATGTGAGAGCCGAGTATGTCTATAAATCACATGTTGTGAGTTACCCTGCATCAATGGTTCATGACAAGCCCTAGTAGGGGCTTCTTGCCCAGCCCTCTCTGTGACTGGGACCATGAGAGACACAGGTCCCCTTCACCCCCTCCACTTATTATACCCCACTCATCGCCAGCACAGCATTCATTCTGCATTAGGGCTGAGCACTTCTGTTAATCTTTGATCTTTCGTAGTCACACCTTACCCATCCCATATTTCTCGGTCTCCCACTCCCTGACTCTCAGCCTGAAGAAAGGCCTCGACCCGAATGTCGCCTATCCCTTGTCTCCAGAGATGCTGCCTGTCCCACTGAGTTCCTCCAGCATTTTGTGTCTATCTTCGGTGTAACCAGCATCTGCACCTCCTTCCTACGCAGTCCCGTTAAGTTTGGAACGAGATGCCAGAGGAGTAGGGACAGCAGAAGCAATGGGGACAGCAGAAGCTATGGGGAGAAGGCAGGAGAATGGGATTAGGAGGGAGAGATAGATCAGCCATGATTGAACGGTGGAATAGATCCGATGGGGTGGCCTAATTCTATTCCTATCACTTCTGAACTTATGAAATACGTTTGGACAGATACTTGGATAGGAACGATGCTGAGAGATCCAGACTAATGCAGGCAAATAGGATTAGCAGATATAGTCATGCCTTTACGATTTGGGCTTTGGACCTGATTCCATGCAGTGTGACTCTAAGCCTCCAAGACTCTATGGAAACAGCAGCTTATCACTTACTGTAGCGAGGGGAACTGCTGGGAGGCACACCGAGCAGCTAATCATGTCTGGTCCCGTACCCAGACTGATTTGAAAGAAGCCATGCATTTTTCACACTTCGTTGCAGAACCTAATGAGTTTGTACCGATTATAATGAGGTTATTAAAGGAACCTGCAGTACTTTCTATCTCTATTTAGGCTTCCCACTGAATAACATAGAAATGAGCATAACGAGAAACTGGAGACTGACAAAAAAACTTTCCGCTTGAAACCCAACTGAGGGTCCACTGTGGTCCACGTTAGCTCAGCAGTTAAGTGACTGCACTGGTTGCCAAAAGGCAAATGATCTGGTGATGTGGGTTCAACCTTCACCTCAGCAACTATGGACTTGAAATGAATTCCCTTCTTCATCTTCCATCAGTACACTATGGACAACTTGATTGTAATTGTGTATATAGTCTTTCTGCTGACTGGATAGCACGCAACAATAACGGTTTTCACAGTAACTCGGCGCACGCAGGGCCGGATTTACGTATACGTTTCACAAGCTTAAGCTTAGGGCCTCGAGATCTAGGGGGGCCTCGGCAGGGCCGGATTTACCTACAGGCCCCATAGGTTGAAGCCTAGGGCCTCAAAATCTAGGGGGCCTCCAGCCAAGGTGTTTTTTTCCCAGAGTAAAAAAAATCCAGAGAAAAAAAATATTGGAGCGCTATCAGCGTTTCCACTTTGACGGAAATTACCCGAAATTCTGGTTCCGGCCGCTGGACATTTTGGGGAAAAAAATTGCACAGTTGGGGAAACCGGTGACGCAGTAGTGACGCAAAATGACGCTGTCTCTCCACGCGTGCGCAGTGGGCCCGGGCGGGTTCAGATCTCCATTTGCACTCCACACAATCACCTCGATGCCTCGTGTCTACTCCAGGTAAGTAGTGGAATATTGCGTTGCGGGAGTGCCCATTTCTCCGGGCCTGGGGGGGGGGAGGGGTGCGGTGTCTGCAGCGCGGAGTCAGAGCCTCACTGCGTGGGAGGGAGAGAGAGGGGGAAAGGGGGGGTTGAGACAGAGGAGGGAGAGAGAGGGAGGGGAGGGGTAGAGCGAGAGGGGAAGGGGGGAGGGGGGAGAGAGAGGTGGGGAGGGAGAGAGAGGCGGAGGGAGAGGGAGGGGGAAGGAGGAGGGGGAGAGGGAGAGGGGGATTATCTTTAGTGAGTGCAAAATTAAGGTAGGTTTTAGAGCAATTATATTTTCTCCTCCATATGAATAATATCAAACAATTGGAACAGCATTCTTTTCGTTGATAACAATACTGAAAAATATGAATTCCATAGTTTGCAACTTTCATTTTGCATCATATTTTTAATGTGCACACACTAACACAGTTGAACAGTAACAGGCAATCAAATCAACACACAAAACATTTTCTAAAAAAAGGTTTTATTTACTGCAAAAACTTACAGTATTTTATTTGCAGTGTTTGCGTGCTCCTTTATAACATTTTACAGTACAACTTGATTATTAAAACAAGGACAGCTTCAATTCTTGATTTTAAAAAATGTATACAACAATGATCCCAATCATCCCATTCCAAACACTCATTACTCTTGACTCAACCAAAATTATATCTGAAATATTGGTCATAAATTTGGTGCAAAGATGCTCCAAAATAAGGCTCAGAATGCACCAGAGAGCATCTAAAACCCCAGAGCTTCCAGGGCCCTTAAGCGGTCCCTGGACCCCAGCTGCAAGGGTCTTTCAGCTTTGCGCTTGTGATATGCGCTGCGTGCACTTATTTCACATAACAATTTTGTAATCCTGCCATGCCACCCCCCTTTTTGAAAAGCCTGGTGTATAATATTTTTGACACTGTCATAGGCCTTTCTTACATATGTTGTCACAACGCACTGTAGTCTCTAAACAAGACTGCAGTAATTTTCCTTGCCTCCCATTTCAGAATAATAGTGTTTTAAGCTGATAACTCGACACCAGCACTGGCAATAAATAAAAAGCGCAGCTTTCCAGCCCTTATCTCATTGGCCACGCTCGGCTGCACATCGGTGTCAATCTGGTGGACTCTTCCATCTTCCTCTCGTCGTGGGGGTGGGGGATTGGGAGGGGCCTCACAAGTGGAATAGCCTAGGGCCTCTCTTCAACTAAATCCGGCCCTGGGCGCAAGTGACAGTAAACTAATCTAAACTAAATGTGGAATTCCCACTAATGTCCTTATGGTCGACACTATGGTGAGAATTAAAGAAAAACATGGGATTAATGTAGTATTGGTGTAAGCTAGTGATTGATGGTCAGTATGGCCTATTTATGTGCTGTATCCTACAACGACACTTTGAGTATGGCATTCTAGAGTTGCTGCCTCACAGCGCCAGAGACCCGGGTTCGATCCTGACTACGGATGCTGTCTGTACAGAGTTTATGCATTCTCCCTGTGATCATATACATTTTCTCTGGGTGCTCCGGTTTGGTCCCACACTCCAAAGGCACAAAGATGTGTACGTTAATTGGCTTCAGTAAAAATTGTAAATCGTCCCGAGTGTGTAGGATAGTGCTAGTGTACGGGGGGTGATCGCTGGACGTCACGGACTCAGTAGACCAAAGGTCCTGTTTCTGTGCTGTATCTCTAAAGTCAATAGTGTAAAGATTAAAAAGTCTAAAGTTATAGTCATACAACACAGAAAGAGACCCTTCGGCCCACTGAGCCATGCTGACTATCGTTCCCATCTACACTAAATCCTATTATATTCCCTCTACATTTTCATCACCTCCCGTACACACCAGAGGCCATTGACAGGGGGCGATTAACCTACCAACTCACACATCTTTGTGATGTGGGGGGGAAACCGGAACACCCAGAGGAAACCTACGCAGTCATAGGGGGACCGTACAAACTCCACATAGACAGCACCAGAAGTTAAAATTAAACCAGCAGGCCAGTGGTGCAGTGGTAGAGTTGCTGCCTCACAGTGCCAGAGACCCCGGTTCGATCCTGACCTTGGGCACTGTCTGTGCGGAGTTTGTACGTGCTCCCTGTGACTGCGTGGGTTTCCTCCAGGTGCTCCGTTTTCCTCAAACATCCCAAAGATGTGTGGGTTTGTAGGTTAATTGGCTTCTGTAAATTGCCCCTCATGTGTAGGATGCGAAAGTGGGATAAAGGGCCTGTCTCACTGCAGGAGTTAATTCAAGAGCTCTCCCGAGTTTAAAAAAAAATCAAACTTGTGGTAAGCACGTAGAATGTACGTAGCGGGTACGTCGGAGCTCGGGACGTCTCTTAGCGGCACGTAACGTTAACGGCAGGTACTCGGGAAATGCTGTAAGCTCGTGAAGACTCGTGAAGACTTTTCAACATGTTGAAAAATGTCCACGAGAGCCCCGAGTACCTACGAGCGGCTATTACCGTAATTCTCCGAGTTCGAATCAGGGGAAACTCGGGAGAACTCTTGAATTAGTTTGTACAGTTGGACAGCCCCTTAAGATGGAACTAGTGTGAACGGGTGATCAAAGGTCAGCGTGGATTCGATGGGAAGAAGGGACTGTTTCCACTGTATCTCTAAATAAAAAGCCCTACTTTAAAGATAAAGATAAGAAAGGAAGTTAGAAAGAAAGAATAAAAAGGAAAAAAAGAGGAATAAAGTGCAAAGGAATAAAAAACAAATAAGAGTTCTAGTGACAGGCTCGCTGTCCACTGCATGTTTTTGATTTAACATCCAAGAGCTTATTCACTGGGCCTGATAAGCTCTTTAGATGTCAGTGCAGATCACTGACTCTTCATGTAAAACTTTGGCAAAGTAAAAAGGAGCTGCTGTTGTAAAGGTTCACCGTTTCTTCTGCTGATTTCATTAACTAAGAACAGTCTGTTTGATTGGGAGTAGTGTCCAAAGTCACTAATCCACCAAACCCTCCACACAGAGTTGGCATCCTGTGAAGCAAAAGTTGACTAAAAGGCCTGTCTCACGAGTCTGCGGTCATTGGCGGCGAAACGGGAAGAATCTGCCGCCATAGACCGCGCACTCGTGAGAACGTACAATTCCGGGGCCGTGTGGCGGCGTTCCCAACACCGCACGGTGCTAAAATAAAACCGACAATGTTGAAAACTATATACTCACCGCACAACCTCCACCAGTGATGCACGAGTGCGGCACGGCCGCCCGCACGGGCCGCCGCCAGTGTGACTCGAGCGCCGTGCGTCAAACCTCCACTGCCACAGCCTCCGCCAGTGAGGCACGTGCCTCCGCCAGTGAGGCACGTGTGCGGCACGGCCGCAGGCACAGCCACCGCTACAGCGCCGCGATCAGGATGGCCGCCGCCACAGCCGCCGCTGGTGAGTCACGTGCGGCGGGCCGACGTCATTGCAGTCGGCCCTCCCTTTTTTTTACTTACCGCAAGCACGTGGGACCCGCCGTGTTTGAATTACTCGGCCCCCGCGCAGCATCCGTGCGGCGCTCCAGTGGATAGGCTCGGCGCTCTCGCCGTTGCCGTGCGGTCCCCGCTACCGGCGATGCCGCGCTTCACCGCCGATGACCGCAAACAGGTAAGACAGAGCCTTAACTCTTTGCAAAGGAAGTGCTCAGAATCGAGTGAGCATTCTCCACATATCCTTGCTATACTTAAATGCAGAGAACTTAAACAATGTCATGGGCGTCACAGTGGCGCAGCTGATAGAGCTGCTGCCTCACCTTGCTGGAGCACTGCTTCGATCCTGACCTTGGGCGCTGTCTGTGGGGAGTTTCCACGTTCTGCCTGAAACCACGTGGGTTTCCTCCCACGATCCAAAGACGTGAGGGTTTGTAGGATATTTGCGCTCTGTTTCTTTGCGGGAAACACCACCCAGTTCGCAGCAGGTACTGACCTCCCAACATAGCATGAGGGACTAGTGTAGATGGGGCATGTTTGTGGGCAAGTTGGGCCGAAGGCGGAATCCAGAAGCATGAGTGCATAGGTTTAACAGGAATCTGAGGTAACTTTTTTACACAAAGAGTGGTGGTATATGGAACGAGCTGCCGGAGGAGGTAGTTGGGGCAGGTATTATCACAATGTTTAAAAAACATTTGGACAGGTACAGGTTTAGAGGGATATGAGCCAAATGCAGGCAGGTGGGGCATGTTTGTTGGCATGGGCAAGTTGTTCCAATTGAATATATATGACAATGAAACACTCTTGGCTCTTAAACGAGAGAGTGAATTTTGTTGTTGAAGTATCTCCAGCTGATAAAATGAGCACAAATTGTGAAATCTCTGGATTGTACTTGTTCCTATTCAGTGGGTCGGATTCAGTTAAGCCGCTTGGAAGAGTGGGTTCCACCACCGCATGTGTTCCACCAGCAGAGAAGTGAAGGGCCTACTCTGTACAGTATTCAAGAGAGAGTTAGATATAGCTCTTAGGGCTAACAGAATCAGGGGATATGGGGAGAAAGCAGGAATGGGGTACTGATTTTGGATGATCAGCCATGATCATATTGAATGCCGGTGCTGGCTCGAAGGGCCGAATAGCCTTCTCCTGCACCTATTTTCCCAGTTTCTATCTATGACTCTATGTGCCTCACGAATGTATTTCAGTCACATCTTGTCCATGGACTATTTCACAATTCCAGTGCATGCAGCGTTCAAATTAATCTCCACAAGAATAACTAATTAATGAAATAGAGGAGAACTGCACACCATTGTAAACGAAGGGAGCTTTCTCAGTACTTAACGGCTTGTAACATTTCCAGCAAACTACCAATCTCATTTTCCCAGTGGAGAGAGGAACCATCCAGCTGGTTATAAAGTGCCTCGATATTTCATGTTTAAAAAGAAAAGAAAAGTTTCCAGTTGAGGAGGGGAATAAAGAAAATCAGACGTGCCTGCTGTTCTAAATCTCTGTCCACATTACTGCCCACGTCACATTAGCCGTACTGCTTTCCATCTGCAAGCTGGGTCCTGCAACGTTACCCCAAAGAATGATAGTCCAGGAATCCTATCACCGTTTTATTTCTGCGCTCTTCACGTGAAACCCGATTTCTTTCCCGGAGTGGAATGTGACGACTGTTTCCGTGTCATGTCCCATCTCTCTGGAAACCCTCGGTTTGCAGCTGCGTACCATGTTGATGTGGCTGACGTGTGCCCCTGAGTGGCAACGTCAGCCTTGTTCCTCTGTAACACCAGGTAACTGAGCTCATCCACTGCAGAAACCTTCATCTATGCCGTGGTGACCTGTCAATGAACCCCTCCCAACAGAACCTATTAGATTGTCTGTGCACTTGAGGGGTAACCTTTTCGCACATAGAGTTGTGGGTGTATGGAACAAGCTGCCAGATGAGGTGGTTGAGGCTGGGACTATCCCAATGTTTAGGAAAACAGTTAGACAAGTACATGGATAGGACAGGTTTGGAGGGATATGGGCCAAGCGCGCGGGCAGGTGGGACTTGTCTTCTTCTTCTTGCGTATGGCGTGCACAACCTAAACTTGTAGGGTTGATTGCATTAGTTGAATCAGGGAGGACCACGTGAAGGTTGCAATCTCCCACCCCGGTGGGACTAGTGTAGCTGGGATATGTTGACCGGTGTGGGCATGTTGGGCCGAAGAGCCTGCTTCCACACTGTATCACCCTATGACTATGACTATACAGTATGAGGACTGTTTCTGTTTCACATCACAGCTCTCTGGAAAGCCAACCCTCGGTCTCCAGCTGCGTACCATGTTTCTGTAGCTGTGGTGTACCCCTGAATGACATGGTCCTGAAGCTTGCTGCATCCTATATACTGTGAACTTCTCTGCAGCAGAGTGACTCAAGGCGAGTCTCCTTGAACACATACCAGGCTTGTGCTGGGATCCCCATCAAGGTAGATTCCTTTCATTCATACCGTTATAGAGTCATAGTGTGATACAGCGTGGAAACTGGTCCTTCGGCCCAACTTACCCACAACAACCAACATGTCCCGTCTACACTAGTCCCACCTGCCTGCATTTGACCCATATCCTTCTCAGCCTATCCTATCCATGTACCTGTCCAAATGTTTCTTAAACGTTGTGATAGTACATGCCTCAACTACTTCCTCCGGCAGCTCACTCCATATACTTACCACTCTTTGTGAAAAAAAGTTGTCCCTCAGGTTCCTACTAAATTGATTCCCCCCTCACCTTAAACCTTCCTGACCACTCCACCTACCTAAGCAGGGTTCAGTACTAAATATGCATACATTTTCTCCAAGGGGATTTAGAAATGGGAACAATGGAACTGATGCCACCCTTCTCTGACTGTGATGCTGATTTTGATGCATTTAACTTAAAGTGAGTTTTGGACCACGTATATATATTCAGCAACGTCAGCCTGGTTCTTCCTCTGTAACACAGACAGGTAGCTGAGCTCATCCACTGCAGAAGCCTTCATCCATGCCGTGGTGACCTGTCAATGAACTTCTCCCGACATAACTTATTCTGTCGTCTGTGAGCGGTAAACGTTACCACACATAGAGTGGTACAATGATACAATACAATGATACAATTTATTTGTTGTCATTTGAACCTCATTGAGGTTCAAACGAAATTTGGTTTCTGCAGTCATACAAACAAGTAGAAGAACCAAGACACAACACAATTTACACAAACATCCATCACAGCGAATCTCCTCCTCGCTGTGATGGAAGGCAAAGTCTTATCTCTCCCCTGCACTCCACATTCTCCTCCCGATGTCAGAGTCAAAGCCCCCGGCGGGCGATGGTAAATGTCCCGCGGCCATTAAAGCCGCGCCGGGCGATGCAAGGCCACGCTCCGGGTCTTGATGTTGGAGCCCCCGTGGGTGTATGGAAGCAGCTGCCGGAGGAGGTAGTTGAGGCAGGTACTATTGCAACATTTAAGAAACATTTAGATTAGGTACATGGATAGGATAGGCTTGGAGGGATATGGGCCAAACACAAGCAGGTGGGACTAGTGTAGATGGGACGTGTTGGTCGGCGCGGGCAAGTTGGGCCGAAGGACTTGTTTCCACGCTGCATGACTCCATGACTCTCTAACTCTATGCTGTCTGTGTGGAGTTTGCAGGTTCTCCCTGTGACCGCGTGGGTTTCCTCTGGGCCTCTAGTTTCTTCCAACCTCCCCAGCAATGTGAGGGGTGATAGGTTAATTGGCCCTGGAGTGTAGGTGACTGGCTGGGTTTAGTGGGGGTGAGGAAAGCTGAGGGGAATGTGGGGACAAAGGTCGGGGTAGGAAGAGTGCAATATGGTAGGCGCCATTATGAAGGGCTCGTTTCCGTGCTGTGTCTCTCTGGCATAATTCCTGGAGGAAGCAGTGCAATTTAGTTCAATTTGTACGTCGCTCACGACACTGCCCCAAGTACGTCTCCACATGGTTGCTTTACTGAATGGCTGCATTCCACCCGCAAGACTTGAATTCTCTATCCCACCATCTCTCTTTCCTCCCTCTCCTGCACCATGGTAATCAGGCATTGCCACGCTCAATTAATAGCTCCTCAACTTTTGATGAGACCCTTTAGGATTGAGCTCTAAATATTGAGCTTGGGATTTGGCATCTTAACACCTGTTCAACTGGCAGCTACAAGGATTTCACTCAGCAATCCATTGTTCCTATCTCTGCTCCTTTAACACTCCCTTCTTCCTTGCTCTCCTTCCGCTTTTCATTGTTCAAGCAATCCTGCCGTCCACCGGATCATTTGCTTTCTTTTATGTCCGGTCTTCCGCTCCCCATCGTTCTTCCTGCATCCCAACTTGCGTAAATACTGTTCCGCCTCATACAACTTCCACACTCTAGACTGTATGCTTTTACATTAGACTTTAGAGATGCAGCGCGGAATCAGGCCCTTTGGCCCACCGAGTCCACGCTGATCAATGATCACCCCGTACACTCGCACCATCCTACATGCTAGGGACAATTTACGATTGTGTCCAAGCCAATTAACCTACAAACGAGTATGTCTTTGGAGAGTGGGAGGAAACCGGAGCACCCGGGGAAAACCCACGCAGTCACAGGGAGAACGTACAAACTCCGTACAGATAGCACCCGTAGTCAGGATCCAACCTGGGTCTCTGGCGCTGTAAGGTAACGACTCTACCGCTGCACCACTGTGCCGCCCAGGACCATCCAGTCCAGATGCTGCCTGACATGCTGGCTATTTCAGTCTTTCCACATTTTATTTCAGACATCAAGCATCTGCACAGTTTTGTCCTTTATAAAACTCTCCCGAGCACAGTTGGGGAATCCTCCGTATTTGGAAACACCTCTGGGGTTTGTTTGGAGAAAGAACCTTCAGATTTTCTCCGCTGTGTGAAAACGTGCTTCATAATTTCATCACGTCTAATTTTTGACGTCCCTTGTGCCAAAACTAAAGGGGCTGTATTTTATTGGATCGAGTGCATCGCCACAACATAGTACAAGCATCTGCTGAGACTCCACAAGCTGCGCGTTAATGGTAAGAAGGGAAGGTTCACATCAACCATCAGCCAGTTCGTCCTGACGCCTCACAACTTAAGGGCCATGGAATCAATTCTTCGCTAGAGTTGTGCAGTCTCTCAGTGACTGCACAAGTTTCCCTCGGGTGTTCCAGTTCCCTTCTCACACTTCTCTATGTCGACTGACAACTGTAAATGACCTCTTAGTGGAGGTCACTGGCAAAACGAATCAAAAGAGAGTTAGAGCTTAGAACAGTACAGCAGGGGGGAAAGTTCCTTTGGCCCACAATGCCTGTGGCAAACATCAGGCCAAGTTATGTACAGGAAGGAGATGCAGATGCTGGTTACACTGAAGGTAGACACAGAGTGCTGGAGTAACTCAGCGGGTCAGGCAGCATCTCTGGAGAACATGGGTAGGTGACGTTTCAGGTCGGAACCCTTGTTCAGATAGAGGTGGGGGGGGTGGGGGGGGGTGGGGGGGGGTGGGGGGGGTGGGGGGGGGGGACTGGAGGCGACTTGTTCTACTGCATTAGGGTTCGGGTAATCCTACAGGTTTGCATCTGCTGTTCGCATCCTTGTGTCACTCTCATTAGCACATCTTCCCCAATTATGGACTCCACCCTTCCTGAGGCCATCTGTTGCCGGCCCTTATTTCTTCTGGCCTTTTCCCCCTTCCAGTTTCCCCCCTTGTCTTTGTTACTTCCATGTGATCCACACCCTCTAACACTACCCTACACACACTAAGGACAATTTACAATTATGCCAAGCCAATTCACCTACAAACCTGTGCGTCTTGGGAGTGTGGGAGGAAACCGGAGCACCTGGAGAAAACCCACGCAGGTCACGGGGAGAACGTACAAACTCCATACCGACAGCAACCGTGGTCAGGATTGAACACGGGTCTCTGGTGCCGTAAGGCTGCAATTCTACCGCTGCGCCACCAGCTGCAACCAGCATTGGTACAACGGGGCGAATGGCCTCCATCCGTGTCATTCCCAGTACAAGAGATGAGCCGCAGTGCCTCCCTCTCGCTGAAGCATCTAATCAATTCCTCCTCCGTGATTACATTTGAACCAAGGACCCCCATCTCTCCTTCCTCATTCCCAAACCTCTAATGAACGGCACATTATTCCTCCTTCCTGCCCAGCCAGCGGTGGAAGTCTGCGAATGCCGTCCTTCACTTAACTTTCAAGCAGCTCTGGCCAACAGCAACCATCAAGTTCATTGACTCTGGCTGCATTTTAATGGGGCCTCGCTGTCACGGTGACATTTGAGCTGCGAGCTGGAGGAAAGCCCGTATTCAGCACATCTGCAAATAATCCTTAAAAAATGTCAATAGAGAACACAGAGGACATGGTGGCTGTCTTCATTAACTATGAGTTATCTGTCTGCTGGAAGAAAAAAAGAGAGAGAGAGAGAGAGAGAGAGAGAGAGAGAGAGAGAGAGAGAGAGAGAGAGAGAGAGAGAGAGAGAGAGAGAGAGAGAGAAAGAGAGAGTTAAAAAAAAGCTTCTTAATTTTACATTAGTCAAACATGTTCCATTAACTTGATCCATTTGGGAATTGGGCACAATCTGCTTGAATGAAGAGAGTCGGAATTTAATTTCCAATCCAATCAGAGTCTCACTCAGACACCGCAGTGAATGAGCATCATTGATCTCTCCCTGAATGTGCCGCTGTTCTGGGGGGGAGAGTAGCAGTCGACTGCTCTTCAGTTCTGGTGTCTTCATCACTATAATGAATGGGCTCCTCCAGTCCTTGTGCTTGGGAGTGTGGCTGAGCTCACTTACATCAAGAGTACCAGAGTACCTTACATCAAGAAACATGCCAGCCTATAATGTACTGTTCTTGAGACTCGGCCTTTCAATATTCAACACTGTGACACAGGGCCCACCAATCTTAAAGCAGCGGCTCCACGTCACACCCATCGGTAGGTTGGACTGGTAACCCACCTAAAGGCCCGTCAGTCGGTGGGACCCGCCTGAAGCCTCATTAGTGGACAGGGCAGGCAACCCACCCGAAAGCTCGCCGGATGGCATAACCGGGAGGGAGCTGGAGAGGTCGGCCGTGAGGAGCAAGGGCCGGTTGCTCCGGTTTCCCCCAACATTCCAAAGACGCACAGGTTTGTCGGTTAATTGCCTTTGATAAAATTGCTAATTGGCCCTAGGGTGTAGGATATTACCAGTGTACGGAGTGATTACTGTTCGGCACGGACTCCGTGGGCAGGGGGACCTGAATCCATGCTATATCTCTAAAGTAAAGCCTAAAGGCATCCTGGTGATGCTGGCGATGTTAATGCAGATGTTTTCACTAAGGTTCCCAAAGGCCTTTACGGGGTCAGGGTCTATATATTTTTTTCACACAAAGGGTGGTGGGTGTATGGAACAAGCTGCCAGAGGAGGTAGTTGAGGCAGGGACTATCCCAACGTTTTAGACGGGTACATGGATAGGACAAGTTGGGAGGAATATGGAGCAAGTGCAGGCAGATTGGACTAGTGTAGCCAGTGGGACATGTTGGCCGGTGTGGACAAGTTGGGCCGAAGTTACTGTCTCCACACTGTATCACTCTATGACTATAATCAGCATCGGTAGTCATTATGACCATTATGCCATTACCTGTGGTACCCCAGGAATCTATCCTTAGCTCAGCTTATTTTTTATTCATACTGCATCCCCGCACCTTTCCCTCTTGGCAACACAATGCCAGAGTCCATATGGCCATTGACAAGGCCCAGTCTCACCGCATTACTACCTGTCTTGTATCTTCTCCACTGTCTCTACATATTAGAATATTTGCCAGGCATCTAATACTGAATGAGCAGAATTTCTTCCAATTGATAGTGGCAATGTCAAAATCATTATCTTTGGCTCCCTTGACAAAATTCATCCACCCATCATTCCGACCATCTCCCTGGCAACTGTGACGTCACCATTTTCTATCCCAGAGGTGAGCCTCAGATGCACTACATGCACCATCGTTAAGGCAGCTAACATCCTCCTCAATAATGCCTGACTGCCCTGCATATGTTCATCTGTTAAGTTGAGTTTAGTTTGGTTTAATGTCACATGCACAGAGGTACAGTGACAAGCTTGTTTTGATGCGCGCTATCCAGTCAGTGGACAGACAATACATGATTACAATCAAACCATCCACAGTGTACTGATACAGGATGAAGGGAATAACGTTTAGCGCCAGGTGAAGCTCAGTGAAGTGCAATGAAAGATATTCTGAGGGTCTCCAATGAGCTAGATGGGACGTCAAGATGGTTGTCTAGTTGGTGATAGAATGGTTCAGTTGCTTGATAACAGCTGGGAAGAAGTTGTCCCTGAGTTTGGAGGTGTGCATTTTCACACAGTTATAGTGAGTCATAGAGTGATACAGTGTTGAAACAGGCCCTTCGGCCCAATTTGCCCACACAGGCCAACATGTCCCAGCTACACTCGTCCCACCTGCCTGCGTTTGGTCCATATCCCTCCAAACTTGTCCTATCCATGTGTTAAAGAAGGAACTGCAGATGCTGGAAAATCGAAGGTACACAAAAATGCTGGAGAAACTCAGCGGGTGCAGCAGCATCTATGGAGCGAAGGAAATAGGTAACGTTTCGGGCCGAAACCCTTCTTCAGACTGAAGAAGGGTTTCGGCCCGAAACGTTACCTATTTCCTTCGCTCCATAGATGCTGCTGCACCCGCTGAGTTTCTCCAGCATTTTTGTGTACCTTGTCCTATCCATGTACCTGTCTAACTGTTTCTGAAACGTTGCGATAGTCCCAGCCTCAACTACCTCCTCTGGCAGCTTGTTCCGTACACCCACCACCCTCTGTGTGAAAAAGTTACCCTCCCAGATTCCTATTAAATCTTTTCCCCTTCACCTTGAACCAATGTCCTCTGGTTCTCGATTCTACTACTCTGGGCATGAGATTCTGTGCATCTTCCACTGTGCCTCTTCCCTGACAGGAGAGGGAAATGTGTCTGGGGTGAGACTCATCCTTGATTATGCTGGTGGCCTTGCCGAGGCGGCATAAATCTCCTGCTGGAGCCCTCATTTTTATGCCTGGGAACTTTAAGACTTGGCTATTCCACCATGGCCAGTCACTCTAGAGACGTCGGGAGATACAGCACGGAAACAGGCCCTTCAGCCCATTGTGCCCATGCTGACCATTGACCCCCACATTAACTCTAATCCTTCGGTTCTATCATCTCCACCCAGTTTCTACCACTCGCCTACGTACTAGGTGAAATTTATAGTCATGTACTAGGCTAAGTGGGACCCGTTGGGTCCCAGCATCACACGGGAGGGCTGGTCCCCCAACGCAATATTCCACCTCTCTACCAATTCCAATATTGGTGGCCAGTGGGGAGGGAGGGGAGGCTTTCTGGAGCGCTAGTATGGGTGTTGTGGGCTGAAGGGACTGGTTTCCAGAGGGCTGGTATGGACATTGTGGGCCGAATGGATTCTTGGGCTGGCGGCTCAGTCACTCAAGCCTGTTGTGCTGGCAGCTCACTCACTCACGGCTGCTAGGCTGGCAGTTGACTCACGGCTATTCCTTGAAATTTCATTTCAAGCAGGGTGCAAGGCCACCAAATTCAAGTGCAGTTTCTTACCACTTCAAGCAGGGTGCAAAGCCACCAAATTCAAGTGCAGTTTCATACCATTTCAAGCAGGGTGCAAGGCCACTAAAGACAGCGAGTCGTGACCTCTCCCTCCTCCATCTTGCAGAGACTGAGACACACCCACACTTCTGAGTTTATAGTCCCTCCCCCCTCCCACCAGAAGGGGCGTGGCCTTCATGGCATGATTGACAGGAGAGAGAATCTCAACATTTTTTAAACACTAATAACTTTTTCATTTTTCATCGTTGGGAAAAACCCTCAGCACCTGATCAGCGGAGGGGGACTGAGTAAGATGGCAAAAAAAATCACAGCCGTACGTGGTAGCAATTTTTCTAAAATCAATATAAAGCGCAAACAGGAAGTGGTCAAGATTAGACTTTTAATTATATAGAAGGCAAGGCAACTTTACTTTGGCAAGGCAACTTTAATTAGGCAAGGCAAATTTAATTAGGCAAGGCAACTTTAATTAGGCAAGGCAACTTTAATTAGGCAAGGCGACTTTAATTAGGCAACACAGCTTTAGCATTTCCAAACCAAAGACAACACAGCTTTAACATTTCCAAACCAAAGGCAACACAGCTTTAGCATTTCCAAACTATATTTTCAAACCACATTAAGGGCACTGCCAGGTCAGTAAAACCACTCACAGTTCAGTAGACGTGTTCAGTGTTATTCACCGCTCTGACTGAGAGATGTGACCCTCTCGCTCCCCCATGTTGCAGAGACTGACTGTGGCACTCAACACTTCCGTGTTTTATAGTCCCTCCGGATGGGGGCGTGGCCTTCAGGGGAGAGAATCTCAACAGTTTTTAAACACTAATAACTTTTATTTTTCATTGATGGGAAAAATCCTCTCGTCCTGCGCAGTGGAGGGGTACTCTGAGTAAGATGGCCAAAAATCACAGCCGTAAGTGGCAATGTTTTTTCTAAAATCAATATACAGAACAACAGGAAGTGGTCAAGATCAGACTTTTAGTAATATAGATTAACTCACCAACCTGCATGTCTTTGGAATGTGGGAGGAAGCTGGAGTACCTGGCAGTAAGTGCAAACTCCACACAGGCAGTACTCGACATAAGGGTTGGTCTATCGTGCTGTGAGACAGCAGGTCCATTAACTGCACTACCTGTGCCGCCCCACTCTTTGGTCATCCAAACCTCTGCTGTGTTCACTGGCCTACAATAATATTATTTTTGTCTTCTCATTCTACAAATCTGCCCATTCTCTGACCTCTCTCATCACCTTCCAGCCATTAACCCTCAAGTACAGAAGAACTTCTGCAATTCACACCTTTTAGAGATACAGTGTGAAAAACAGACCGATTGACACAACGAGTCTGCACCGACTAGCGATCACCACGCACACTACCACTATCCTGTTTCCATTTTTTACCAAAGCCAATTAACCTACAAACCTGTATCTGTGGGTGGAAACCGGAGCGCCCGGAGAAATGCTACGCGGTCACAGGAAGAATGTACAAATCCCGTACAGACAGCACCCGAAGTCAGGATCAAGCCTGGGTCTCTGATGCTGTTAGGCAGCAACTCTACTGCTGTGCCACCCTTGATAAGAATGCGGGAAGAATTAAAAAATGGTATTAACGTAGGGTCGATGTAAATGGTATTAATGTAGGGTCGATGTAAATGGTATTAACGTAGGGTCGATGTAAATGGGCGATTGTAGGTCGGCACGGACCAGGTGGGCTGAAGGGCCTGTTTATGTGCTCTCTGATAGTCTCATGCTGGGTTTGCACATCAGACACAATATCATTTAATGTTATTCGGCACTAATTTTTCTTTCATATCTCTTATATAAAGGGCATGGAATATTTATGCAATGTTAAAGATGCAAGATAACTTTAAATTATTACTGTTATGAAGACAAGTCGCTGACAATCCCGTCTACATCATTGAAGAGCGTAAGTACACATTTATTTTACTTGCTTATTTTCTGAGTTGTGGACATTGCTGGCAAGATAAACATTTATCTCCCATCCCTAATTGCCAACGAGAGAGTGGGTGTGAGTCATCTTCTTCAACCAAGTAGTTCTAGTGAAGGTCGTAGAGTCATGGAGTCGTACAATGTGGAAACATGCCCTTCGGCCCAACTTGCCCGTGCCGACCAATATGTCCCTTCTACACTAGTCCCACCTGCCTGCGTTTGGCCCATATCCCTCTAAACCTGTCCTAGCCATGTACCAGTCTAATTGTTTCTTAAATGTTGCGATAGTCCCTGATTCAACTACGTCCTCCGGCAGCTCGTTCCACACACCCACCACCCTTTGAGTGAAAAGGTTACCCCTCAGATCCCTATTAAATTTTTTCCCCTTCATCTTAAACCTATATCCTCTGGTTCTCGATTCCCCTACCCTGGGCAAGAGACTCAGTGCGTCTACTGAATCTATTCCTCTCATTATTTTATACGCCTTTGGTTGCCTCGACCTTCTTGGTGTTAGTCTTCACGTGTTTGGGTATGACTGCAGCACATTTAATCGATGCAACGCATGCAGCCATGATGCACTGGTGCTGGAGGCAATGAATGTCTGGGTTGCCCTTCAAGCAGGGCTGGTTCACCTTGGATGGCACTTCATTCCTTGAGTCCATTTGGAGCTGCGCTCATCCATCCAAGTGGAGAGCATTCAGTCACGTTCCTGATTCATGCCTGAGAGGTGGAGGAAAGCACAGAAGTAAATCAGTCTTCACAAGGTTCCACCCTCTGACTTGCTCCAGTAGCCTCAATATGCGTTTGATTAAAAGATACAGCATGGAAACAGGTCCCCCGGCCCACCGAGTCCATGCTGACCATCGATCACCCATTCACACTAGTTCCATGTTCTCCCATTTTCACATCCCTGCACATGAGGCCATTTACAGAGGCCAATTCACCTACGAACACACACGTACTTGGGTCGTGGGAGGAAACTGGAGCACCCGAATGAAACCCACGCGGGAATAGGCAAAAGGTGCAAACTCCAAACAGAAAGCACCCGAAGTTAGGATCGAACCCAGTGTCTGTGGCGCTGTAAGGCAACAGCTCTACCAGCTGCGCCACTGTGCCGCTCTAAGCTGCCCTTGGGTTAGTCCTGTTGAGTTTACAATCAACCATGAGCCTAGGATGTTTCTGGTGGGATTCTCCAGAATGTTAATTCCATTGAATGTCAAGGGCAAATGTTTCCATTCTCTCTCTTGTTAGAGATGAAGATTGCAATTTTGTGGGATGAATGTTACATGTCACTGATCAACCTTAGCCGCATGTATTCAAGAGAGAGTTAGATATAGCTCTTAGGGCTAACTGAATCAAGGGATATGGAGAAAAAGCAGGAATGGGGTACTGATTTTGGATGATCAGCCATGATCATATTGAACTTTGGTGCTGGCTCGAAGGGCCGAATGGCCTACTCCTGCATCTATTTTCCATGTTTCTATGTTATCTTGAATCTTGCTGTACGCAAGAGTGGCCTGCTTCATTGGCTGAGGTGATTCAAATAGGTCATTGTGCAATCAGGAGTCAATATTCCCACAGGTACACAAAAGTGCTGGAGAAACTCAGCGGGTGCAGCAGCATCTATGGAGCGAAGGAAATAGGTAACGTTTCGGGCCGAAACCCTTCTTCAGACTGATAGGGGGTGGGGAGAAGAAAGGAAAAAAGGAAAAGGCGGAGGAGGAGCCCGAGGGCTGGGGGAGGGGAGGAGACAACCAGATGGCTGATGAAGGGGAGGGGACAGCCAGGGCTAGCAGAATTGGGAGAATTCAACGTTCAGGCCACCAGGATGTAGACTGCCCAAGCGGAATATGAGGTGCATTTCCTCCAATTTACGGTGTTGCTCGCTGTGGCCATGGAGGAGACCCAGGACAGAGAGGTCAGATACGGAATGGGAGGGGGAGTTGAAGTGCTGAGCCACCGGGAGTTCAGGTTGGTTATTGCGGACCGACCAGAGGTGTTCGGCGAAACGATCGCCAAGCCTCCGCTTGGTCTCACCGATGTAGATCAGCTGGCATCTAGAGCAGCGAATGCAATAGATGAGGTTGGAGGAGATGCAGGTGAACCTCTGTCGCACCTGGAACGACTGCTTGGGTCCTGGAATGGAGTGGAGGGGGGAAGTGAAGGGACAAGTGTTGCATCTCTTGCGGTTGCAAGGGAAAGTACCAGGGGAGGGGGTGGTATGGGAGGGAAGGGAAGAATTGACAAGGGAGTTACGGAGGGAGCGGTCTTTGCGGAAGGCAGACATAGGGGGAGATGGGAAGATGTGGCGAGTGGTGGGGTCACGTTGGAGGTGGCGAAACTGACGGAGGATCACTTGTTGTATGTGACGGCTGGTGGGGTGAAAGGTGAGGACTAGGGGGACTCTGCCTTGTTTGTGAGTGGGGGGATGGGGGAGAGAGAGCAGTGTTGCGGGGTATGGCAGAGACCCTGGTGCGAGCCTCATCTATGGTGGAGGAGGGGAACCCCCGTTCCCTGAAGAATGAGGACATTTCAGATGCCCTGGTGTGAACGCCTCATCCTGGGAGCAGATGCGGCGTAGACGGAGGAATTGGGAGTGGGGGATGGAGTCCTTACAGGAAGCAGGGTGGGAAGAAGTGTAGTCCAGATAGCCATGGGAGTCGGTAGGTTTGTAGTGGATGTCGGTAAGGAGTCTATCACCTGCGATGGAGATAGTGAGGTCAAGGAATGGTAGGGGAAGTGTCGGAAATGGTCCAGGTGTATTTGAGTGCCGGATGGAAGTTGGTGGTGAAGCGGATGAAGTCAGTCAGTTGTGTGTGGGTGCAGGATGTGGCACCAAAACAATCATCGATGTAGCGGAGGTAGAGGTCGGGGATGGGGCCCTGGTACGCATTGAACAGGGATTGTTCTACGGGTTGTCAAGATTGTCAATATTCCCACATCTGACCTGATCATTGATGTAGATGGTTGAATCCTAGCTTTGAAAGGCTCTGACAGTGATGTGCTGGAGCTTAAGGGCTCAGGTACCAGTGAAGCCTTGGACACTACTTTAGCTATTCTGCGACAGGAAGGTTATAAAATGGCAATGGCAAGGTGCGTCACAGAAACGAATGGAAATTTGAGTTGGAATCACGACGGGAGCAACTAATGAACACGTTTCTCTTCTGTGCTCCTGGAAACAGCAAGGACAGGATTAAACACAACATTAATTTCTTTCCAGTACACGTGTAACACAACATCAGGCACGTTCTTGCTGCTATAAAATGTCAGTCCATCTGGCTTCCCTCTGATTAAGAAAGCATATCGCATTTTTATTTGTGCAAGAAATGGAAACTTATTGACTATTTTAACTTTACTTTCACTTAAATGTTTGTGGTCCTCTATTCATATGTTGCTCCTTCACTGGGATGACACACACGCTTGCATATTGAAGCAGTGGCCAAGAAAGCTCACCGATGCCTCTACTTCCGCAGAAAGCTTAGGAAGTTTGGCATGTCCCCAACAAGTTCTACAGTTGCACCTAGAAAGCATCTAAACGGGAAGCTTCACACCATGGGTAGGGAACAGCTCCATCCAAGACCGCAAGGAATTGCAAAGAATTGTGGACGCTGCCCAGAACATCACACAAACCAACCTCCTTTCCGTTGATTCCATCTGCACTTCAGGCTGCCTTAGCAAGGCCACCAGCATAATCTAGGATGAATCTCACCCTGGTCAACCCTTCTTCTCCCATCTCCCATCAGGCAAGAGGTAGACAAGTGTGAAAACGCATATTTCCAGATTCAGGGACAGTTCCTTCCCAGCTGTTATCAGGCAACTGAACCAACAACTAGAGAGTGGGCCTGAGCTACTATCTACCTCATTGAAGACCCTCGACCTATCTTTAATTGGACTCTACTGGACTTTATCTTGCACTAAACATTACTCCCTTTATCATGCATCTGTACAGTGTGGATGACTCGATTTTAATCATGTATTGTCTTTCCACTGGACTGGTTAGCATGCATCAAAAAGCTTATAACTGTACCTCGGTACATGTGACAATAAACTAAACTAAACCAAATGCAAACTAAACTAAACTAATCTAATCTAAACGAAACCAAGCCATAGTTTTGACTGCAGGGCCCAGGGTGTGTTTGTATTACATCACATCCTGCCTTTGAAATTCAAGTAACTCTCCTGGTAGAGTCACTGTGGTCGATGCATATCTTCCATGTATTTCTATGCCAGTCCAACTCCTTGTCATAGCAAGGGAGGAGCACTCTGTGCAAACAAGAGTGCCAAAGGTCCAATCTGCTCAAAGCATCCCCAAGACAATGATAGAAGTCCTCATTAAAAATCAGAGGCTGGCCGACATTAAGAAGGTCTCAAACGAACTGAGTGTCCTTTGATCGAAACAAAGGAAGGAGGATGCAAACTCAGGAAGATTTTCTGCTCACAAAACATAATAATATATGAAGTGGACTCGTGACTTGCAATCAGGCGAAAACCAGCCAGATGGTACAATGTAAAGCAAAAAACACAATGCTGGAGAGTCTGGAGAGATGAGGTAGGATCTGTCTAAGGAAATGAACAGGTGCCATTTTGAGTCAGGGCCTACTTGAGACGCAAGCAGGTTGTATTTTGGCTCAAGATTCCAGCATTGGTTCATTTCCCTCCACAAATTGCCGCCTGATCTGCTGAGTTCCTCCAGCAATAATCTTCAGTCTCCTGTGCCTCCATTGTACCATATTAAAGATCGTCAGATCTCCCCGGATAACAGAACTGGCAACCATCAAGTTGTCTTTCGCATCTTAGCTTGCCATCAGCCATGGGCAATGGAATGGGCTCGTTTTCATATTATAAAGATTTTATTATTTTCTATCATTTTTTTACAGCACAAATTTGGCCAAGAGCATTCTGGCCTGCTCTGGGATCAGCCACATCTCATTGGAAGAGAGGCAATTAGAGGGAGCAGTTTGGCATCTTGAATCCATGCTCTGGTTTGGGGTCAATTCGCTACATGAACAAATGAGGGCACATTTTATGAAGCAATAATTACAAGATTATAAAGAAGATGTATGGTATAACTGTAACTTTTTACTCAACAGACTCAACCAACTTACCTTTCAAAGGAATTGTACTTGGTTTCCATGGCAACATGCCCAATCCCAATGGCCTCTCTGAAGAAGACGACTTAATTAATCCCAATTGTCTTATTAACTTTCTGGCTGTTCACACCATGGAAATATTTCTGTACATCACACTTAATGACACGGTCATAGGCTTTTGCAGTGTTAACATATCATAAGACAAGTGTAACAGAATTTCAATAAGTCTATCTGTCTATCTGTCTATCGGTCGGTCTGTCTGTCTGTCTGTCTGTCTGTCTATTTATCTATCTATCTATCTATCTATCTATCTGTCTGTCTGTCTGTCTGTCTGTCTGTCTGTCTGTCTGTCTGTCTGTCTGTCTATCTATCTATCTATCTATCTATCTATCTGTCTATCTATCTAGCCACTAACTGCTGGAGTAACTCAGTGGGTCAGACAGCATCCCTGGAGAACATGGATAGGTGACTTTTCTGGTTGGGACCCTTGGTCAGAAGTTTTAGGTAACCTGTAACAACGCCACTCCCCCTCCCGTTCTTCCCCCCACAACCCTCACGTGGATTTTTGCCCTTTTTATTCATCTTTAAGAACCGGTGCACATTCCAAGATTCCTCAACTCCTGCACATCTCCCCACAACCTCCCAATTATTGCATGTATTTACACCTATCCGCATTAAATGGCCTTCGTCATTCCACTGAGCCATCAATATCCACCATCAATATCTTTCTATGGTCCACGTTATCCTGCTCACTATCATTACATCACTAATCTTTGTAACACTCACCTGAATTTTTTACCACAAACATTTGACTCATTGTATTGTTTACAAACAGTAAAGGACTATGTTCTGTGGAATCTGACTTGCAAAACCCTTTCCGTCGCTAAAACGCGACTGGGCTTGTATTCACTGGAATGTAGAAGGATAAGAGGGGATCTTATAGAAACATATACAATTATTAAGGGATTGGACAGGGTAGATGCATGAAAAATGTTCCCCATGTCGGGGGAGTCCAGAACCAGGGGTCACAGTTTAAGAATGAGGGATAGACCATTTAGGACTGAGATGAGGAAAAACGTTTTCACCCAGAGAGTTGTGAATCTGTGGAATTCTCTGCCACAGAAGGCGGAGGAGGCCAATTCACTGGTTGTATTCAAGAGAGTTGGGACATAGCTCTTAGGACTAACGGAATCAAGGGATATGGAGAGAAGGCAGGAAAGGATGACTGATTCTGGATGATCAGCCATGATCATATTGAATGGCGGTGCTGGCTCAATGGCCTACTCCTGCACCTATTTTCTATGTTTCTATGTTTCTACGGCATTAATCATTCCTGCCCATGAACCTGTCTTGGCATCTCCTCTGGATCCCATGGTATTTCACTATTTTTGCAGCCACACTTGTGTCAACAGCCTTGTTGAATCCATATCGACTCCACCAAACCCATGGTCCTCGAACCATTCCA
>CM075981.1:71069348-71120364 GCA_038087875.1 Malacoraja senta
AGAACCGATTAATCTCCGCTGAAAAACACCCAATGACTTGGTCTCCCACAGCCGTCTGTGGCAATGAATTCCATAGATTCACCGCCCTCTGGCTAAATAAATTCCTCTCATCTCCATTCTGTGTCTATTTTGTGTATTTAGTGCCTATCTATAAGTGGGAAAGATGCCTGAATGTCAAAGAGATTTATTACTAAGCGATTGGCATGTGGCGAAGTAAATGTTAATATTTAAGTAATAAATGATTAAACATAAGGGGGAGCTTTAATACTGCAATATTGATCTGAATATACAAAAGCAAACACAAATAGGCAAATATTAGTGGGAGACCTTTTGCACAACATTTTGCAACAATCACCAAGGCAGGGAAGGTACAGGCCATGTACTGGAATAATGGAGTCTGTATAGATGGGTATTTGATGGTCGGCATGGACACGGTGGGCCTAAGGCCTGTTTCTGTGCTATAGGACTTTGTGACTCTATGTTAAGGTACAAAGCAAACAGCGGCGCAGTGGCGCAGCGGTAGAGTTGCTGCCTTACAGCGCTTGCAGTGCCGGAGAACCGGGTTTGATCCCGACTACGGGTGCTGTGTGTACGGAGTTTGTACGTTCTCCCCGTGACCTGCGTGGGTTTCCTGCGAGATCTTCGGTTTCCTCCCACACTCCAAGGTTTGTAGATTAATTGGCTTGGTGTAAATGTTTAATGGTCCCTAGTGTGTGCGGGATAAGGTTAGTGTGCGGGGATCGCTGGTCAGCACTGACTCGGTGGGCCGAAGGGCCTTGTTTCCCGCGCTGTGTCTCTAAGCTAAACTAAACAAAAAAAAACATATTACAAAGAAGGACCTACACAGATGGAACGTGAGACTTCCTTCTGTTGCCGGTGATAGATGAACAATCCACGATTCTTCAATTGGCAAACAATCCTCCTCGTCAGCTTTTCCATTATCTGCATCAGTTATGCAATGATTGAAGTTGACGCTTTCAAATAGAAATCCTTATCAAGAGATAGACAAAAAAATAGAGACACTACAAACTATAATTCACATTGTATATTTGGAGTGTCAGACCGCACTGTCTACTCTCCCCAACAAAGGATAGAATTCCACCATGAAAATGAAGGGGAGGGGTGATGGCTTTGCTGACTACTGACAATGATACTTTATTCTCACACGTACCCAGGTACAGTGACATTTCTTTTTTTAAGCATGCAGGTCAGTAAAAATCTTACTGTACATAGGCACAATTATACTTGATTATACCCAATTAAACAAATAGCCGGAAACGTGCCGACTCTTGTGTGCTGTCGGAGTAAACTCGTATTCCAACACCAGTTGACTAGTTTATGCTGACAGTACACAAGGGTGGTCACGTTTCCGGCTATTCGTTGGGAGACTCGGACAAGGTGGCTGCAACTACCTGCCATTTTGGGTGCGTCTTTGTGGCGGATTCACGTTGACATTTCTGGTTCACCCCCCGAAATTTACAACCGCCTCCAGAAAGGCAAGGAAAAATTTACAACATATAATCCTCCGACATTTTCACCACCTCCAACGGGATCCCACCACTGGCCACATCTTCCCATCCCCTCCCCTTTCTGCTTTCTGCAGAGACTGTTCCCTCCGTAAATACCCTGGTCAATTCGTCCCTTCCCACCCAAACCACCCCCTCCCCTGGTACTTTCCCTTGCAACCGCAGGAAATGGTACACTTGTCGCTTTACCTCCCCCTCAACTCCATCCAAGGACCCAAGCAGTCTTTCCAGGTGAGGCAGAGGTTCATCTGCACCTCCTCCAACCTCATCTATTGCATCCACTGTTCCAAATGTCAACTGCTCTACATCGGTGAGACCAAGCGCAGGCGTGGCGATCGCTTCGCCCAACACTTCCGCTCAGTTCGCAATAACCAACCCGATCTCCCGGTGGCTCAGCACTTCAACTCCCCCACCCATTCCGAATCCGACCTTTCTGTCCTGGGCCTCCTCCATGGCCAGAATGAGGCCCACCGCAAATTGGAGGAACAAGAGTCAAGAGTTTTATTTTCATATGTCCCAGATAGGTCAATGAAATTCCTACTTGCTGCAGCACATCTCACCCATGGCTAACGATGATGCGTATTTCTCAGCCACCTTTCCTGCAATTTCTTCTCTCCTGTCCCTCAGTATTCTTGGATGCATCTTATCAGTCCGCACAGATTTATCGATCATAATTTGTTTTAAGACATCCAGCACCTCCTCCACTATAATGCAGATAATACCCGACATCCCCATTAACTCTCCCGAGTTCTCTAGCCTTCAAGTCTTTTTCCAAGGTAAAATCAGAGGAGAAACATACATTGAGGGCTTTGCTCATCTCCTGCTGCTCCACACACAGACGCCCACTTTGGTCTTTGAGGGGCCCTATCTCTCCCTCCTTACTCTTTACCCTTAATATAAAATCTCTTTAGATTCTGCTTAATCTTAAAAGCTATCGCATGACCCTTTCTGCCCTCCTGATTTCCTTCTTAAGTGCACATATACACACGAAGAAACATGCATGCACATACATAAACACATGTGCGTGCACACACACGCACATACATGCATATACACACAGACAGCACACAGAGTCACTCACCTATATGCACGCACACACCCACCACACACATACAGACATAGACACACAATCACACACATAAACACACATAAACACACACACACACGCACATGCACACTCCCTCACACATGCACACACATGGCCGGACTTGGTGCCATGACCATTAGTTTCTGAGGAAATGCCAACTAAAATCAGCTTTTAGTCCACCGAACTGGAACAGCTCTAAGCAACAATATCGCGAAAAAAGAAGGAAAACAAAATGTTTTGCAAAGTATGAAGAAGGATTGTTTATGTGCGAGAAATATTGTGAACATCACACTGAGCTGCAAATTGTGGCTGGATTTTCCCCTTAAGTTCCTTTCCAACCCTTTACTTCGCAATTCATCACCTCAGTTTCGTGGGAGTAATGACTCCTCGGTTCTCTCCAGAGGAAGTCAACAGAATGGCATACGGCATTATTGGTGAGGCCAACCCTTTTCTGAACCAACAACTATAAATGGATGTCCTCCAGCAGAGATCTCTCATCCAGATAGATGTGTATCTCCCTAGCATAAGGAGCTGAGGGTATTTCAGCTCACCCAAACTCAAAGCAGCGAGACTTGGATACTTTCCATTGTCTGAGCCTCATCATTACCAGGGCAGGCTGTAAAATCTGGCCACAAAGTGAGAGATATGAAATTGGTCCAGGATGGCAGCACTCAATAAGAAGAGGACAATCAGTAGCCTGTTTTATGCCTTGCCTAATTTTTCTCCTCATTGAAATGAATGAAACATTATTCAGTGCATAAACTGGTTACCCATTCACTGTTATCTCTAAAACAAAGACACAAAGTGCTAGAGGAACTCAGCAGGTCAGGTAGCATCTCTGGAGAACATGGATAGTGGTGTTTCGGGAGAGGAGGTTTGTGTCTTTTGAAATGCTGCCCGACCCGCTGAGTTACTCCAGCTCTTTGTGTCTTTTTTTTTTGTAAACCAGCGCATGCAGTTCCTTGTTTCTACACTATTCTGTGCTGCCTTCTGTGAACAGACCTGACCAGGCGCTTGGGTGTTCAGGAGGCAAATTGGATTGAATGCCCACCACTGGTGCAACATTCTATTTTCTGGCACGTTGATAGGGTACCAATATGCCCTTATTCTGCTCAATGAAAGAATAGGATGTGGGAAGTCACAGAGTGAAAGAGTTGGAGGGAAAGACTTTGGAAAAATGATGGAAAGGAAAATAACGAATGTTTTCAATACAAGCAGAGAAAGAGACTTGGTATGGGGGGGACTTTGGTTCTGATCCTTCAGAAGTTAAGGTGGGTAGGCAAGTGAACTGTTCAGCCTGATGAAGAATAGAAAAGAGGCTCAGTGTACATTGAACAGGAACCTGTTGAACCATTAAACCATCTTCATGGAAACATGGGATTTTATGATGGAATAGGATTAAGATCTATCTACTTATTTTCTAACAATAGGTCACATGGGGCAAGGGCGATTGAGAAGAATGAATCAAAGATATGAAACTCCATGCATTGAATGGGTACTGAAAGGACATTAGAATGTGACTGGTAGTAGGCTCTGTTTACTGCAGTTGAAGATTCCCCTTCGTTTTTCACAGAGCAAGCTGCAAGTTGGGCAGCAGGGTTGCGCAGCACCAGAGACCCAGGTTCGATCTTGACTACGGGTGCTTGTCTGTATGGAGTTTGTACCTTCTCCCCGTGACCTACATGGGTTTTCTCCGAGATCTTCGGCTTCCTCCCACACTCCAAAGACGTACGGGTTTCTAGGATAATTGGCTTGGTGGAAATGTAAATTGTCCCTAGTGTGTGCAGGATAGTGTAAGTGTGCGGGGATCGCTGAACGGCACGGACTCGGTGGGCCGAAGGGCCTGATTCCGTACTGTATCTCTAAACCAAGCAGCCATTGTATTTGTGCACACTCTACCGAAATATTGTCTTCAGGAAGAAATTATCCTTCTTGTATTTGAATGTGTTGTCCTTTCTCGAATGTCCAAAAAGGTTCTGCATCCTAAAAGTCCATGAGTTCCAACATTTTCAGGAAAATGGATGGAACGTTTCAGCCTTAGAATTTGTTAATCTGATGATGATTCAGGGACTGGTTCATCCCAGCTGTAATCAGGCAACTGAACCATCTAGCAACAACTAGAGAGCAGTCCCGAGCAACTATCTATATCATTGGAGACCCTCTGACTATCTTTGATCGGACGTTACTGGACTTTATCTTGCACTGAATGTTATTCACGTTCTTCTCTTTTCCGTGTATCTGTGCACTGTGGACGTCTAGATTGTAATCGCGTATTGCCTTTCTGCTGACTGGTTAGCACGCAACAAAAGCTTTTCACTGTACCTTGGTACACGTGACAATAAACTAAACTCAACTCAACTCAACTAAACTAAACGAAACTAAAAACTAAACTAAACAAATGGACATAATGCGCCAGTTGACTCGATGCTGGGGTGAGAATCCACAGAATCATTGATCCTGTTTTAGGCCTCCAAACTGAAACTCCCAATGGTTTGGATCATCAAACTCCTCATTAGTACAGACTTAAAGCAACCTTAGTCCTTCTGTGTAAATAGCTGCTGGGTAATAATTCACAATAAGGTCATAAATCCAGCAACGTCGTTATTGCCATATGGTTTCAAACAGTTCTGTCTGGAATGTTAAGATTTTGGTCGGCTTAGGTGGAGCAAACTTGTCAAGAATCTGCTCACAATGCATCTCTTTGATGCCAATTCCTGGGTCTTCCAATGAATTAATAATGGCAAACACCATCCGTGCATCGTTCCAATAGGACAAATTCTCAGTTCTTCCACTCTGTTGGGTTGCTTCTTTCCGCGGTTTACTTGCAACATATTCCGCCAATACTCAGCGAACGTGGTGCTTTAACAGATTCAGTTAATGAGGAGTTATTGCGCAGGGGACAACTTTCGCTGTCCCCGAACAACATCCTCCCAAGGAAGCCCTTCCCTTTTCTCCACTGTTTGCATTTAATTGGGTTGGAAACCGGTCGAAGTCAAGGGAGGCAAAGACACTGGAGCAAAAGCCTTGGGACGGAAACAAGTGAAAAATAGCAAATGTGTGAACTTTGCTGCATTTTGTCATATTCCTCCAGCACCACTTCCCGATAATGAGGCTGACCCAGTGAACTGACGCTACAAGCAAATGCGTTTTCTTTGTGCAAGGTTCTTTGATTGAAATCGCTGGCAGATACACGCTCATTAATGCTTGTGTTGATTTAACCCAGCGTGAATGAAGCAAACAGCCTGCTGCTTCAAAGGAGATTGGGATTTCTGAATGTAAATTAAAAAAAATAATATTATCCCTTCCACAGTAGGCAGCAAATTGTTGTTTCACTTGGAGACGCTTCAGACCCGGGAAAGAAAGAGCGAGGTTCCTCAGGTCACCTCCTGCTTCACGGCCACAGACTTCACAAGCTCAGAGAGGACCTACTCTGTGCAGAGATCTACAGAGGTCCTCTTGAGAAGGACATCTGCTACTCGATACCACAGCCACATCTGCATCATTCTTCAGGGAACGGGGGTTCCCCTCCTCCACCATAGATGAGGCTCGCACCAGGGTCTCTGCCATACCCCGCAACACTGCTCTCTCTCCCCATCCCCCCACTCACAACAAGGGCAGAGTCCCCCTAGTTCTCACCTTTCACCCCACCAGCCGTCACATACAACAAGTGATCCTCCGTCAGTTTCGCCACCTCCAACGTGACCCCACCACTCGCCACATCTTCCCATCTCCCCCCATGTCTGCCTTCCGCAAAGACCGCTCCCTCCGTAACTCCCTTGTCAATTCTTCCCTTCCCTCCCATACCACCCCCTCCCCTGGTACTTTCCCTTGCAACCGCAAGAGATGCAACACTTGTCCCTTCACCTCCCCCCTCTACTCCATCCAAGGACCCAAGCAGTCGTTCCAGGTGCGACAGAGGTTCACCTGCATCTCCTCCAACCTCATCTGTTGCATCCGCTGCTCTAGATGCCAGCTGATCTACATCGGTGAGACCAAGCGGAGGCTTGGCGATCGTTTCGCCGAACACCTCCGGTCGGTCCGCAATAACCAACTTGACCTCCCGGTGGCTCAGCACTTCAACTCCCCCTCCCATTCCGTATCTGACCTCTCTGTCCTGGGTCTCCTCCATGGCCACAGCGAGCAACACCGTAAATTGGAGGAAATGCACCTCATATTCCGCTTGGGCAGTCTACATCCTGGGGGCTTGAACATTGAATTCTCCCAATTCTGCTAGCCCTTGCTGTCCCCTCCCCTTCATCAGCCCTCTGGTTGTCTCCTCCCCTCCCCCAGCCCTCGGGCTCCTTCTCCGCCTTTTTCCTTTTTTCCTTTCTTCTCCCCACCCCCTATCAGTCTGAAGAAGGGTTTCGGCCCGAAACGTTACCTATTTCCTTCGCTCCATAGATGCTGCTGCACCCGCTGAGTTTCTCCAGCATTTTTGTGTACCTCCTCTTGAGAAGGGACTGTTCATCACCATCCAGCATCTCAATGTATTCATTCACCTTGTTCCAACTCTGTGCTCCTCGCGGTTACACCATGTTAACAGATTTTTGTGATGGATACAACCTGGATGCAAGTTTACACAAGTGCACATAAAGTAGGCCCCTCTGTCACCAAGCTGACCATAAGCTGGCCTGCACACTAGGGGCAATTTACAGAGGCGAATTAACTTGCAAACCTGCACGTCTTTGGGATCTGGTTAGAAAACCGGAGCACCCGGACGATGGTTCCAGATGCTACCTTTTCCCCCTGCATGTGAACTTTTAGTTTAGTTTAGAGATACAGCACGCAAACAGGCCGTTTGGCCCACCGAGTCCGCGCCGAGCAGCGCACTAACACTATCCTACACATATTAGGGACAATTTATAATTTCAGCCTACAAACCTGGACGTCTTTGGAGTGTGGGAGGAAACCGGAGCACCCGGAGAAAACCCATGCGGGTCACAGGGAGAACATACAAATTCTGTACAGACGGCACCCATAGTCAGGATCGAACCCAGATCTCTGGCGCTGTAAGGCAGCAACTCTACCGCTGTGCCACCGTGCCGCGAATTCTCTCCTCACAATTTGCTGGCGCACCCATCTTTGTGTCATAAACACGCTTAGCTGCAGTACACCCAGTCTCTTCATCCAAGTCATTCATATAGATTGTCCATCATTGTGGTCCCAGCATTGCTCCCTGTGGCAACCCGTGAACTACCAATTGCTAATCCAACTCTAACAGGATAAATTGGTCATTTTCGGTTCATTAGCCTCTCCCCGGTGCCCCAACCCTGTGCAGTATCCTTTCATGTGCATTCCCTGCACTTTCACAGTACATATCAGCAACAGAATTGCACATTGTGTTATTGACAAAGATTTGTTTATCCCTGGACAGGATCTTCCCTACAACTGGGGCACTCCAAAGTGCATAGACATGGTGAATGCACGTGGGGGGGGTTTTCCCTAGGGTTGGGAATTAAGAATCAGAATGCATAGGTGTAAGATAAGAAGAGAAAGACTTAATAGGAATCTTTGAGGCAAATAATTCGCACAGAGGATAGGACGTACATGGAGCAAACTACCAGGGGAAGTGGTTGAGGCAAAGACAATAACAGCATTGGAAGGCATTTGGATAGCTACATGGATTGGAAAGGTTTAGTTTAGTTTAGTTTCATTTAGTTTAGAGATACAGCACAGAAACAGGCCCTTTGTCCCACTGATTCGAAGGTGACCAGCGACCCCCACACTCTAGCACTATCCTACACTCTTAGGGACAATTTTACAATATTTACCAGAGAGGAGAGGTAGGAGAGAAGGAATTGGTGACGCTTTGGGTCAAGACCCTTCTTCAGACTAGTCAGGGGAAAGGGAAACGAGCGATATAGACAGTGATGTAGAGAACATACAAACTTGTTGGAATACGGGAGGAAACTGGAGGAGCCGGAGGAAACCCACGCGGTCACGGGGAGAACGCACACGCTCCTTCCAGACAGTGCCCATAGTCAGGGTCGAAGCGAGTCTCTGGCGTTGTAACATGGCAACTCGACTGCTGCGCCACCGTGCCGCCAGATAGCAACGTGGGTCAAATGTGGGTAAATGGGGCTAGCTTCGATGGATTTCTTGTTCGGCATGAAGGGGTTGGTATGAAAGCCCTGTTTCTGTGCTGTACGACTCAATGGTATTTTAAACGCTGTGAAACACCTTTCTAGTGTCATTGTGTTGTAACATTGGAAACACAGCAGACAGGAGTGAGAGGAGGCAGAAATAGGATAGAGCGACTTCCGGTGGCGCTATGGAGGCTTGAGTCCAGCGCCAACTAGCTCCGTGCCGAAGAAAACCGAAACGGGAGAAAAATCGGGTCTTACCTGCAGCGATCGCGATCTGAAAGGCTGCCTGCCGCGTGACGTTATCAGGAGTGCGACTTGGACGGTATGTCGACACAACGTTCTCCCCCTCCCCGTGGGATACAAAAAAAACCCGGTAAAGGGAAACCCCCTCCGATGGAAGAGGAAGGCCCAACTGAGGCCTCGGCCTCAGGTACAATGACTGCCCAGGAAGAGCCCCCGAAGAAAACAAAACAGAAAAAGACTGAAATGGATGATCTTAAAGCTTTTCTTACTGCCGAATTGAAAACCTTTGGAGAGAATTTTAAAGAAGAGCTTTACTCTTTTAAGGTAGATTTTAAAGCAGAAATGCTTTCTACCGTTCAAGAAATACTGGAAGTCTGGAAGAGGTCAAGGGAGGAGGAGGACAAGGAACAGATGGAAGAGCTGGAAGTAAGGATCGCTTCGGTGGAAGCGAGCGTTAAAATGGAGGTGGACCCCATTCATCAAGAACTCGATCAACATAGAACAGCAATAACTGAACTTGAGAAATGGGCGGCGACAAGTGCGGAAACTGTAGGTCGACTCATTAATGAAAACCAACGCCTCTCCGAAATGGTGATCAAATTAAGTGATAAATGTACCGATTTGGAGGGACGTCAAAGACGTATGAACCTAAGAATTGTAGGGGTGAAAGAAGGAAGTGAGAAGGATATGGGCACTCGGGATTTTGTGGCAGACCTATTACAAAAAGCCTTAAAATTGGATTACAAACCTTCACTCGGTCGAGCTCATAGAGCGCAGCGACGTCGTACACAAGATGAAGCCCACCCAAGACAAATCATCGTAAAGGTACAACTGGATCATGAATTTGACGATATAATGAGGAAAACTGTTCAAGGCGGACAGCTCCTTTTTAAAGGGGTGAGATTCAGTATTTACCGAGATTATCCGGCAGAAGTCTTCAAGAAAAGAGCGCTGTTCACTGAGACAAAAAGAATACTGAAGAATATACCGGGTTTGAGATACGGCCTGCTTTATCCCGCAAGACTAAGAGTCTCCTTCAAATCCAAGGAGCTATTTTTTACAGACCACGAAAAAGCACTGGAATACGCCAAAGAAACCGAGAACTTGACCGTAGACTGAAGAATTTACTTTACGTCTTAGGAGTCAAGGACTAACAGGACCGCCAGATCTAAAAGGACCTTTAAAGTTCTTTTAAGAGCTTTAAGGCCATTCGAAAACCGAAATGGACGGAGAACATTGGAGAAAATCGGGATCTTTGTATTGTTTATTTTTTTATTTTATTAATTTTACTAGTCATTGTTATAATCTGTATACTCACACCTAACTACAACTAATACTTATTTAATATCCACATTACTACTAAAATTATTAACATTAACTTCTCTCATAAAAATTTAATACTGTATTGATGGATAACAATGATTAATAATTAATAGTCTTTGATTAAGGTAGAGATGAATTACATACTTAGATTATATAAGAGGATATGCAAGAGGTAAATTTGCCTAGGTCATAATAAAACTTGACGGTTTTCCTCTTTGATTTTCAAATCAAAATTAAATTTATAGATTTAGCGAAGAAAATAATATAACATGTAGAGAACAATAACGTTGTGAATTTTTGCTGTTCTTGAGTTTGTCTGCAGGGATACGTGCTTGTAAATGTACGCACATGGGTATATATACATATTTATATGTATGTATGGTGTGTGTGTGTAGGTATGGGTATGTATATAAGTTTGTTACTCCCAAAGAAGTTATTTGAATGTTAGAAATAATCTTTTTTTTTTTCTTCGGGCATGGAGCTGGGAATTTTTTTTTTTACAAAGGCTACGGAAGTCTTTAGAATTCTAGCCACGTTAGTGTGGCTATCACTAACTACACTAATTGTAGATGTAGTTATTTTTCTTTCACCCTTTACTAATCAACTCTATCACTTCTTTCACTTTAAATATTTTTATAACTCAACGTTTGAATGGAAAAACAAGTCTAATACAAGGAGATGTGTTCGGAAGAGCGATGTATATGATTTTATATTCATCTATCTGAAGCTCGGTAGCAGGATCAGGTTCTACGTGTTGTACTCTCTGCTCGGCTATAGACCACCTTAGAAACAATATGCAAGATGTTAATATGACAAGAGGGGGCCAGGGAATAACATTTTGTAGCTGGAATGTCAAGGGAATCAATGAACCAATTAAGAGAGGTAAAGTTTTGGCACATCTAAACCTAATCAAAACAGATATAATATTCCTCCAAGAAACGCACCTTAAAAAGGAATCCCAACATAGACTTAAAGCAAAGTGGATCGCTGAATCATATCATTCCTCTTTTTCCCATAAATCCAGAGGAGTTGCAATACTAATTCGTAAAGGAATACATTTTACGAACTCTTCAACAATAGTGGATATAGATGGTAGATATATTATATTAGTAGGAGAGTTAAATGGAGAAAAAGTGATTCTTCTTAATGTATATGGGCCTAACTTTGATAACCCCATGTTTTTTAATAAAACATTTAACAAAATTCCTGAATTTACACAATATAAATTAATAATTGGAGGAGACTTTAACTGTACATTAGATTCATACTTAGATAGATCTTCAAGGCAAAAAAAAGTAAAATCTCAATCAAGTGTATTTTTAAATTCATTTATTAATACCACTAATATTAAAGATGTCTGGAGAATAGAAAACCCAACTGGACGGGAATATTCATTTTACTCACCAGTACATAAAACATACTCAAGAATAGATTATTTTTTGGTTGACTCTAGGTTTATCCCATTTATTTATAATTCAAAATACCATAACATTATAATCTCAGATCACGCACCTGTAACATTCATGATTAAATTAAATGGAATGTCCGAGAAACAAACATATTGGAGATTTAACCCACAAATTTTGAACGAAAGATCATGCCAGGAATATATTATTAAACAGATTCAAATATTTTTTGAGGTAAATGACAACCCTGACACACCTACTTCTCTTATGTGGGAAACGTTTAAAGCGTTTGTTCGTGGTACATTGATTTCCGCTCAAGCATTTTATAATAAAGAGAACAGGATTAAACAACAAACATTGGAAAGGGAAATCAAGCAACTAGATATAGAAAATGCGAGAACGCCATCTATTTTAAAACATAATAAAATTGCTGTATTGAAATATAAATTAAATAAAATGTATTCAGAACAAGTAATAAAACTTTATCAAAAAACCAAACAATTACATTTTGAATTTGGAGACAAACCACAAAAACTATTAGCACGTCAGTTACGAAAAATGGAAGGGGAAAAAATAATTCATAAAATTAGAACAGAGACAGGAGAATTATTAAAAATGCCCAAGGACATAAATGATAGATTTCTCCAATACTATCATAACCTTTATTCAACTAAAACCGTAGGACAATCAGAAGGAATAGCAGATTTTTTACTAAAATGTAATTTAAAAGGTTTAGATTCAAACGATAGAGAATTATTAGAAAGGGAGATTACCATAAAAGATATTGAGGAGTCAATCGGCTCTTTAAAAAATGGGAAAGCAGTAGGACCAGATGGTTTAGGCTCCGAATTTTATAAAAAATTTCATGACTTGCTTTGTCCACGTTTACAAAGGTTGTACGAGTATATCTATACTCAACAGAAACTTCCAGACACCTTAAATGAATCTATAATAACACTTATTCCTAAAGCTGATAAAGATCTGGAAGACCCGGGATCATATAGAGCAATCGCACTTTTAAATACAGATCAGAAAATATTAACTAAAATATTAGCGAATAGATTAAGTACAATGATGAATAAATTAATACACCCTGATCAAACAGGCTTTATTCAGAAACGGTACTCATATTATAACCTAAGAAGATTATTTAATATTATATATTCCAAGAGAAATATTAATGAAGATCTAGCAATAATCTCACTTGACGCTGAAAAAGCATTTGATCAGGTCGAATGGTCTTATTTATTTTCGGTGATGGAAAATATGCAGTTAGGGGAGAAATTCTGTACATGGATAAAACTGTTATATACAAATCCCACGGCTAGAATATTTACAAACCAAAGGTTGTCATCTAAATTTAGTCTATCTAGAGGTTGTAGACAAGGATGCCCGTTATCTCCATTATTATTTGCGCTCGCTATTGAGCCACTTGCAGAAAGAGTCAGGGGGCATCCGGAAATACACGGATATAACACAAAGGACACAGTGAATAAGATTTCTCTATATGCAGATGATGTATTAATTTATATTACAAAACCAGAAATTAGTATTCCAAACTTATTAAAGCTAATAACCCAATTTGGTTCACTTTCAGGATACAGAATAAATTGGAATAAAAGTGAAATTATGCCAATAAGGGAACATAACAAACAGATAATACAACAATATCCATTTAAAATAGTAAAGGAAAAATTTAAATATCTAGGTATTTATATAACTAAGAAATATACATCATTATTTAAAGCAAATTTTCCACCATTACTAAATAAACTACATAAGAATATTCAATACTGGAAAACACTTCCTATCTCAATGGTAGGCAAAATTAATGCCATAAAAATGATTTTTTTACCGCAAATATTATACCTGTTTCAGACATTACCGATATATCTGGCAAAAACCTTTTTTAAAAAACTGGACTCTATTGTTAATGATTTTATCTGGGATTATAAGAATCATAGGATAAACAAAAGACATTTGTGTAAATCAAAAATAAATGGAGGCTTGGTTTTACCCAACTTTTTGTTTTATTTCTGGGCAGTTAATATTAAAAATATGAATTTCTGGTTGGAAGAAATAGATCATCAACCAGACTGGTTAAAAATGGAAAAGGAAGATTGTTTACCTTTTGATATCGGTTCGATTTTATTTGCTACGTCTAAATTAAACAAAAAAATTTATAGGGAAAACCCTATAATATTTAGTGCTATACGAATTTGGAAACAATTAAAAAAGACATTAAAATTAGATAATTTATCACTTTTTCTTCCAATTGTGAATAACCCTTTGTTTAAGCCTTCATGGTTGGACGGGGGTTTTACACAATGGAAGAATTATGGAATTAAAAATATGGGACAACTTTACAAGGAAGGCACTTTTCTGACATTTCAGGAGTTGCAACAGACTTACGGACTTCGAGGAAATGATTACTTCAGATATCTTCAACTTAGAGATTACGTAAAATCAAATACTCAAAATTTTAGAATTAGAAATTCAGAAATTCTTGATGAATGTTGGAACAAACATCCTAATACAGAAAAATTAATATCATATATATATAATATCTTATTAGACAGTGACATTCCATCGACGGACTTACACAGACAAACATGGGAAAAAGAATTAAATCAAATAATAACGAAAGATACTTGGGAAGAAAGTTTGCAACACATACATCAATGTTCATTAAACGCCAGACATTCTCTAATACAATTTAAAGTAATACATAGGTTACATTATTCTAAAACAAAACTACATAAAATTTTTCAACATATCTCACCTATATGTGATAAATGTCAACATTTAGAAGCTACCTTATCTCATATGTTTGCAAACTGTATAAAAATTAAACAATTCTGGGTAAATATTTTCAGTATAATATCTAAAGTAACCAGCACACAATTGGACCCAGACCCAAAATTAATAATACTTGGAATATTAGAATTAAATCAAACATTTAGAACAACACAAAGAAACTTTATTGATTATAGTTTAATAACAGGAAAAAAATTAATTCTAAAATTTTGGAAAGGCCCTACGACCCCCACAATCAAAATGTGGATTATAGAAATGACGGAGACCTTAAACGTGGAAAGAATCAGACTCTCCCTGTTGGACAAACAGGAATTATTCATTGGAACATGGTCTCCTTTTATTGATTACCTAAAGG
The DNA here is from genome assembly GCA_038087875.1 of Malacoraja senta. Classification (NCBI taxonomy): domain Eukaryota; kingdom Metazoa; phylum Chordata; class Chondrichthyes; order Rajiformes; family Rajidae; genus Malacoraja; species Malacoraja senta. Next base: position 71,084,192 of record CM075981.1, read on the forward strand.
GTCAGAACAGTTCAGCACAGGAACCTGACTAACACCCGGGCTAAAGAATGGATGAAATGCTATATCTAGAAATGTACGAATATATCTCGAATGAAGTTTTCTATTTTAATAAATTTTTCCATTCTCCTTTAACTATCTTTTCTCAATTTTTTTTGTTTTTTTGTTTTTTTTTTGTTTTATTATTATTTTTTTTTCTCTTCTCTTTCTTTTCTTTCTTTACTTCATCTTTCTCTTTAGTTCTATTTAGTTTAAAAAAAAAGCAAAAAGTATTGGAGACATTGTAATAATATTTAACAATATTATCAATTTAAAAATGTAAGACTGTAAGACTGTAATGATGTAACTAGGTTGTGTACGCATCTCCAATAAAAAAATATTAATTAAAAAAAAGAAATAGGATAGAGCACAATTAGTGAAAACAATCTGTACTTACTGGTCAACATGGACTTGCAGGGCTGAAGGTCCTGTTTCCACACTATACCACACTATACCACACTATTCTGTGTACTTCAATATTCCAGTGATTATGGCCAGGTAGATGAGTGATATAGATTATCTTGGAGACCGGGGAGAACTCCCCTTCATTGAATTGTTGCATTCAGATCCTTTGCATCCAGCCCCTGAGATCAATATATCATCCGTAAGTTGAAATTATTTACAGTTATTTGAGTTTAATTAAGAGGGGTTTCTGAATAATACTTTCTTTGAGCTCAGGATCACAATCGCAAGATGAAACTGCTCCAAATACTGCAAAGAAAGGAGATGAGGGGGGATTTATTTAATCAGAGGGTGATGAATCTGTGGGATTCATTGCCACAGACGGCTGTGGAGACCAAAGGACTTAAGCCCCTGTCCCACTTACGTGTCCTTGGCACGCTAATTACGCGACCTCGTGTTCGCGTTGAGGCGCGACGGTCGCGTCTTCATGCGCCCGCATAGCTGTCTGGAGCGCGTGACGTCATTTGAAGATGGACACAAAATGCAGGAGTAACTCAGTGGGACAAGCAGCATCACTGGAGAGAAGGAATGGGTGACGTTTCATGTCGAGACTCTTCTTCAGTCTAAAAGAAGGGTCTTGACCCGAAACGTCACCCATTGCTTCTCTCCAGAGATGCTGCCGGTCCCGCTGAGTTACCCCTGCATTTTGCGTCTATCTTCAATTTTCTTGGCCCCGCTCTGGGAGTAGAAGTGGGGGCAGATCCGGACCGCAACGGCCGTGAGCCTCAGGCGGAGCTCGGCGATCGTTTGCCTGCTTCTGCTGCTGTTGGAGGTGAGACGTTGCGTCGCGCCAGGGTCTTGGGCCTGTCCCACTTTGGCCGTCAGTTACGCGACAGGCCGTTGGCGCGCGAAGATTTCGTTCACTACAAAATCCCGGAGCGCCGCGCAATGTCGCGCACAACTCCATACCCCTCCGCGCTTCTCAGTGGGACCGGCCCCTCGATGCCCGTGCTTCTCAACACGACCACGAGGTCACGTAATCTGCGTGCCAAGGACACGTAAGTGGGACAGGGGCTATAGAGCTACATTGTATACCCGCTCTCAAACAGTCGTTGGAGAGGTCGCAGAGGGAGGAGCTACACCCGAGCGGTAGGATTTAAAGAGGAGCGCGGGGCGTGCTTCTACAGAGGCCCGAGAGCCGTTGGAGCGGTCACAGAGGGAGGAGTAACACCCGAGCAGTAGGATTTATAGAGGAGACGAAATCTGCAACGTTCCAAGTTCCACTTCAAAAACAAGTGGGTTTGAGGAAGCCGCTGATTAGCGGAAGCAGACAAGAAGGAGCAGCTGATTGGGAGTCAGATCCCTGCTGATTGTACTGTATTGTAGCAGTTTGTTTTCTATTGTATCCAGGGTAAGGGGGGAGTATGAGGGCCAGGGCAGTTTACTGTTCTGGATGTCAGATGTGGGAAGTCATGGAGTCTGATAGCCCTCCAGACGTCCACATCTGCGCCAGGTGTATCGAGATGGGGCTCCTAATGGACCGTATTAGGAACCTGGAGGAGCAGCTCGATGACCTCCGTCTGGTCAGGGAGAGCGAGGAAGTCATTGAGAGGAGTTACAGGGAGGTGGCCACTCCAAGACCACAGGAGGCAGGCAAGTGGATCACGGTTGGGAGAGGCAAGGGGCACAGGCAGGGACTAGAGAGTACACCAAGGTGTACAGCCACCTTATTGTCAAGGTGGCTGTACACCTTGACAATAAGTACTCCTGTTTGAGCACTGTTCGGGGGGACAGCCTACCTGGGGGTAGCAACAGCGGCCGGGCCTCCGGTATAGAGACCGGCCCTGTTTCTCGGAAGGGTAAGGAAAAGAAGAGGAGGGCAATACTAATAGGGGACTCTATAGTTAGGGGGTCAGACAGGTGATTCTGTGGACGCAGTCGGGAGACAAGGATGGTAGTTTGCCTCCCTGGTGCCAGGGTCTGTGATGTGTCTCAACGTGTCCAAGATATCCTGAAAGGGCAGGGAGAGGAGCCCGAGGTCGTGGTACATATAGGTACCAATGACATAGGTAAAAAAAGAGAAGAGGTCCTGAAAGGAGAATTTAGGGAGTTAGGAGGGGAGGTAAAGAGAAGGACAGCAAAGGTAACAATCTCGGGATTACTTCCTGTGCCACGCAACAGTGAGAGTAGGAATGGAGCGAGGTGGAGGATAAATGCGTGGCTGAAGGACTGGTGCAGAAGGCAGGGATTCAAATTTCTGGATCATTGGGACCTCTTTTGTGGAAGGTTCGACCTGTACAAAAAGGATGGGTTGCACTTGAACCTGAGGGGGACCGATATCCTGGTGGGGAGATCTGCAAAGGCTACTGGGGAGACTTTAAACTAGAATGGTTGGGGGGAGGGACTCAAATAGAGAATGCTATTAGACAGTGTGTGAGGCAGGCAGAGAAGGAAAGCACTCAGACCCAACATGTAGGGGGGAAAGAAGAAAACAATAATAAACAGAGAATAAGAGGTGGTGGGGTTCTTAAATGGGTGAGCAGAGAAACAGAGGGGTGTAAAATGCAGGCGGAAGCAATAGATAGCAAGGTGAAAAGTAAAAGTGACAGGCAGACAAATCCAGGGCAAAAATCAAAAAGGGCCACTTTTCAACATAATTGTGTAAGGGGTAAGAGCGTTGTAAAAACAAGCCTGAAGGCTTTGTGTCTCAATGCAAGGAGCATTCGTAATAAGGTGGATGAGTTGAACGTGCAGATAGCAATTAATGATTATGATATAGTTGGGATCACGGAGACATGGCTCCAGCGTGACCAAGGCTGGGAGGTGAACATCCAGGGATATTCAATATTCAGGAGGGATAGAGAGAAAGGAAAAGGAGGTGGGGTAGCGTTGCTGGTTAGAGAGGAGATTAACGCAGTGGAAAGGAAGGACATTAGCTTGGAGGATGTGGAATCGGTATGGGTAGAGCTGCGAAACACTAAGGGGCAGAAAACGCTGGTGGGTGTTGTGTACAGGCCACCTAGCAGTAGTAGTGAAGTTGGGGATGGCATCAAACAGGAAATTAGAAATGCATGCAACAAAGGCAAAACAGTTATAATGGGTGACTTCAATCTACATATAGATTGGGTGAATCAAATTGGCACGGGTGCTGAGGAAGAGGATTTCTTGGAATGTATGCGGGATAGTTATCTAAACCAACATGTAGAGGAACCAACGAGAGAGCAGGCTATTCTAGACTGGGTATTGAGTAATTAGGAAGGGTTAGTTAGCAGTCTTGTTGTGCGTGCCCCCTTGGGCAAGAGTGACCATAATATGGTTGAGTTCTTCATTAGGATGGAGAGTGACATTGTTAATTCAGAAACAACGGTTCTGAACTTAAAGAAAGGTAACTTTGAGGGTACGAGACGTGAATTGGCCAAGATTGACTGGCAATTAGTTCTAAAAGGGTTGACGGTGGATATGCAATGGAAGGCATTTAAAGACTGCATGGATGAACTTGTTCATCCCAGTTTGGCAAAAGAATAAATCAGGGAAGGTAGTGCATCCGTGGATAACAAGGGAAATCAGGGATAGTATCAAAGCAAAAGATGATGCGTACAAATTAGCCAGAAAAAGCAGCATACCAGAGGACTGGGAGAAATTCAGAGACCAGCAGAGGAGGACAAAGGGCTTAATTAGGAAAGGGAAAATAGATTATGAAAGCAAACTGGCAGGGAACATAAAAACTGACTGCAAAAGTTTTTATAGATATGTGAAGAGAAAGAGATTAGTTAAAACAAATGTAGGTCCCTTGCAGTCAGAAACAGGTGAATTGATCATGGGGAACAAGGATATGGCGGACCAATTGAATAACTACTTTGGTTCCGTCTTCACTAAGGAAGACATAAATAATCTGCCGGAAATAGCAGGGGGCCGCGGGTCAAAGGAGATGGAGGAACTGAGTGAAATCCAGGTTAGTCGGGAAGTGGTGTTGGGTAAATTGAATGGATTAAAGGCCAATAAATCACCAGGGCCAGATAGGCTGCATCCCAGAGTACTTAAGGAAGTAGCTCCAGAAATAGTGGATGCATTAGTGATAATTTTTCAAAACTCTTTAGATTCTGGAGTAGTTCCTGAGGATTGGAGGGTATCAAAACGTAACCCCACTTTTTAAGAAGGGAGGGAGAGAGAAAACGGGGAATTACAGACCAGTTAGTCTAACATCGGTAGTGGGGAAACTGCTAGAGTCAGTTATTAAAGATGGGATAGCAGCACATTTGGAAAGTGGTGAAATCATTGGACAAAGTCAGCATGGATTTACGAAAGGTAAATCGTGTCTGACGAATCTTGTAGAATTTTTCGAGGATATAACGAGTAGAGTGGATAGGGGAGAACCAGTGGATGTGTTGTATCTGGACTTTCAGAAGGCTTTCGACAAGGTACCACATAAGAGATTAGGATACAAACTTAAATCACACGGTATTGGGGGTTCAGTATTGATGTGGATAGAGAACTGGCTGGCAAACAGGAAGCAAAGAGTAGGAGTAAACGGGTCCTTTTCACAATGGCTGGCAGTGACTAGTGGGGTACCGCAAGGCTCAGTGCTGGGACCCCAGCTATTTACAATTTATATTAATGACCTGGATGAGGGAATTGAAAGCAACATCTCCAAGTTTGCAGATGACACTAAGCTGGGGGGCAGTGTTAGCTGTGAGGAGGATGCTAGGAGACTGCAAGGTGACTTGGATAGACTGGGTGAGTGGGCAAATGTTTGGCAGATGCAGTATAATGTGGATAAATGTGAGGTTATCCACTTTGGTGGCAAAAACGGGAAGGCAGACTATTATCTAAATGGTGGCCGATTAGGAAATGGGGAGATGCAGCGAGACCTGGGTGTCATGGTACACCAGTCATTGAAAGTAGGCATGCAGGTGCAGCAGGCAGTGAAGAAAGCGAATGGTATGTTGGCTTTCATAGCAAGAGGATTTGAGTATAGGAGAAGGGAGGTTCTACTACAGTTGTACAGGGTCTTGGTGAGACCACACCTGGAGTATTGCGTACAGTTTTGGTCTCCAAATCTGAGGAAGGACATTATAGCCATAGAGGGAGTGCAGAGAAGGTTCACCAAACTGATTCCTGGGATGTCAGGACTTTCATATGAAGAAAGACTGGATAGACTTGGCTAGAATTTAGGAGAGGGGATCTTATAGAAACGTACAAAATTCTTATGGGGTTGGACAGGCTAGATGCAGGAAGATTGTTCCCGATGTTGGGGAAGTCCAGGACAAGGGGTCACAGCTTAAAGATAAGGGGGAAATCCTTTAAGACCGAGATGAGGAAAAACTTTTTCACACAGAGAGTGGTGAATCTCTGGAACTCTCTGCCACAGAGGGTAGTTGAGGCCAGTTCATTGGCTATATTTAAGAGGGAGTTAGATGTGGTCCTTGTGGCTAAGGGGATCAGGGGGTATGGAGAGAAGGCAGGTACGGGATACTGAGTTGGATGATCAGCCATGATCATATTGAATGGCGGTGCAGGCTCGAAGGGCCGAATGGCCTACTCCTGCACCTATTTTCTATGTATCTATGTATCTATATGGGAGAGTCTAGGACTAGAGTAGAAGGTGCCACAGCCTCAGAATAATAGAACGCACCTTTAGAAGAGAGATGAAGAGGAATTTCTTAAGCCAGAGGGTGGTGAATCTATGGATCTCATTACCACAGACAGCGGTGGAGGCCAAATCATTGGGTATTTTTAAAGCAGAGATTGATAGGTTCTTGATTAGGACGAGTGTCAAAGGTTATGGGGAGAAGGCAGGAGAATGGGGTTGATGGGGAAAGATAGATCAGCCATGATTGAATGGTGGAGTAGACTTGATGGGCCGAATGCTGCTCCTATGATGCCATAGAGTTGCTGCCTTACAGTGCTAGGGACCCGGGTTCAATCCTGACTACGGGTGCTGTCCATATGGAGTTTGTACATTTTCCCTGTGACCGCGTGGGTTTTCTCCAGGAGCTCCGGTTTCCTCCAGCACTCCAAAGAAATATGGGTTTGGAGGTTAATTGGCTTCGGTAAAATTGTAAATTGTCCTTAGTGTGTAGGATGGTGCCAGTGTGCAGCGTGATTGCTGGTCGACGCAGACTCAGTGGGCCAAAGGACCTATTCCCATGCTGTATCTCTAACGTCGAAAGTCGAAAGTCTTATGAACTTATGAACTGTTGGAACGTGTGACTGGGTTTTAATCCATGGGATGGGATCCCATCTGTGGGTTCACTGATAGGAATTCAGAAATCTATTCTGAGATGGGCCGAGTGGCTTAATTCTGCTCCTATCACTTATGAACCTATGAACGTATCTGATCATTCGCTGATTTGAGACTTAAATTCTTTTGGGAACAATTTCTATCGGGAAAGTGCGATCAACTCAGTATCCTCGGAATTTCAAACATCTCACTTTACAAATTTGTCGTTTACCTATACACCAATGAAGCACCAGTGACCTTCAGAAGTATTTAGCTAAAGACATGGTGTACCAAGTGCTGTCAACATCCATCATCTGCATCCTGCACTTTTGACATCAAATGATAATCATGCCTTTGCTTAGTACACTCTGTACTGAATGAAGTATTGTTTCATGAAGGCAAGAGTTGGTCTGAGTGTCTCACACAGCTCACACAAGTAAATAAACCACTCTAAAAACGCTGAAACAAACTGGCAGAGTGAACGCCAGATCATCTGAATCACAGGCTCTGTAATTGATTGAGCTAAACAGCATATCAGTCTGATCACAGTGATTCCCCGGGAAAAATAAAAGCTACAGGGAGAATACTGAATTGGAACTAAATTACCTAAAATGTCTCTTCCAAATTATTCTTTATCAGCTTCTTTTGTTTAATACTAGCTGGATGCAACGATTTCAAATCCCCCAAAATTTAAAAAGCATAAACAGCAGATCAAACGGCACTTCACAGAATCACGTCTTCCGTGCCTTGAAGTAAGCTGCAAACAGCTTTGAAGGCAAGTTCAGCCTCAAGGTTGCAGTGAGTATTGTTTTTCAGAACTATATCATCAATAGCTCAGGGTACGACTTGGCCCAAATCTTGTAAAACAAAATGATATTTAGCACTCACCACCCAACGCACCACACACAACACACTTTACCCAACCCTACGCACACAACACATGACACACTATACCCTGTACACAACACCCTACACCCCATCACACCACACCCTACTCTCCACATACAATACATCCCATCACACTGCACCCTACTCTCCACATACAATACTCTACACCCCAACACACTGCACCCAACACTCTAAACACACCACACTACACACAATCATACACCCCACGCTGTAGCACAACACATTGCACTCCAAATCCTACACCCAACACTTGACATCTCCCACACCACACCCGGCAACCTACACCCAACACTCCACAGACAGCACACTACACCCAATACTATACACACCACATTTAACACAGCACTCTTACACACAACTCTTGACACACACCACACGACGCCCAAGGATCTACACCCAGCACTCTACATACACCATACTACACCCACAGATCTACACCCAACCCTCTCCACCTGCCACACCACACCCAACAATCTAGAGAATGGAATTGAATTGCATACTTTATTGGCACATGTGGCAAGTCACAGTGAAATTCTTTGCTTGCAAACCCAAGGTATGCAAATAGTCACCACGTAACGAGCTCTGACCGTTACAAAAGTTTCCCGTGCCAGGTTCTCTCCCCCCCAACTCCCCCACGCCGGGTCCTCCTTTGTTCTCCCGCCACCCCCCCCCCCCACCCCCACCCCCCGCATGGCGGTCCACGCCGGATTTCCTTTGTTCTTCACTCCCAATCCCTCAGGGCTATCCAACACCCAACTGTGCACACCATGGACTACACCCCGACAATCTACGCCCAACTCTCTGCACACAACTTACTACACCCAATGATTGACAACCCATACTCCACACACAATACTCTACACCCAATACCCTTGATAATATTGACCAAAATTCATATGTGACAAAATGGAGGATCTCTGCATTTGCAGAACCTGCTTGGTGTCTTTCTGCAAAAAGCTGAGGCTCATGGCTCCTGAGTGTCTGGGTCCTGGGAGGAAGCTAGCACAGGGAGATGTCCAGATGTCCCCTCAATTGTTAATATGTATGAGGGTTTTGCAGAAAGAGTTGAGCTGGGCTGCAAATGCATGATCAGGATTGGCTACAGGATGATAGGGTGTTTTAAAAGTATTGTTAACTATGTTGCATGGTCTTTGAACCATTGAATATGATTGGTCAAGGAACGGAACCTTGATTGAATTGTTTATCCTTTACTTTGTTGAACTGTCTTCTACCTAGAACCTTCTGTAGAAACAATGTAATGGGGTACTTTGTGATTGGGTTAGGGAACTGTCAATAAATGTAATATATGATATTTATTTATGATTGGCTGCTTGTAGGGGTTGACCCCCCCCCCCCTCCCCCTATGTATTTCTTGTCACAGGGTCCAATCAGGTATAAAAGAGGGGACACCACATGAGTCGATGTCTATCTTCTGGAGATGCACTTGGGACTGTGTTGACTGTCTGGAGGTGCCTATTCGCACGAGGCTGAAGGGCTTGGACGAGTAGAGACAAGGATCAGACCCGCGGTGTTGGTTAGGTATCGTATAGGGAGTTTGTTTGTGATTGAGAATAAAGAGGTTTAGTTGATCCAATGCTCGACTCAGTGTTTTACTGAACCAGACTAACGGGGAGTGAATTAGGAGTATAATTACACCCTAACCCCAGTTCAGTGCACCCTGTACCATACACCCAACGTTCTACACACACCACTCCACACGGTACTTTCGCACTCGGCAACCAGAAATCTACCCCCAGCAGTCTATACCCTGCCTTCTACACCCAGGACTCTACATCTATCAACTCATGCCCTACACCCAACAATCTATAGTGAGAATGTAGAAACAAGGAACCGCAGCTGCTGGTTCATCAAGGAAAGACACAAAATGCTGGAGTAACTCAGCCAGTCAGGCAGCATCACTGGAGAACATGGATAGGTGACGATCAGTCTGAAGAAGGGTCCTGTCCCGAAACGTTGCCTGACCTGCCGAGTTACGCCAGCACTTTGTGTCTTTCCTTTCTACAGACAGAACTTCACGCCCAGCGCTCCATGCCAATGCTAAACTGAGCACTGTACATGAAACCATCACAAACAGTTACCTCAACCTCTTTTTACAGCCAGTCGGGACAATTCTATCCCTGGAAGAAGGGTCACCTGTCTATGTTCCTCAGAGATACCGCCTGACCTGCTGAGTTACTCCAGCACTGTGGCAATTTTAGCAACACTATCCATGGGTCAAATCTCAAAGCTGCAGAGATGCAGAGTCCTGGAACAACAACATCAAGTGAAACCCATTGAACGTCTGTGACCACTGGTAATAACTCACTGGGTCAGGCAGCATCTCTGGAGGACATGGATAGACGATGTTTCAGGTCGGGACCTTTCTTCAGACTCATGGACAATTATCCATGTCCTCCAGAGATGCTGCCTGACCCGCTGAATTACTGTAGCACTTTGTGTTCTGTGGTACAAAGGTCGGGATGGGAATGGGAAGGGTAGTTAAAATTGTTAGCAACCAGAAGTTCCAGCAAGCCATGACACTATGGAAGTGGTCGCTTAGTCCATGCTTAGTCCCTCCAATGTAGATGAAACCACATCAGGAGCACCAAATGCAATAGATGATGTTGGAAGAGGTGCAAGTGAACCTCTGTCTCACCTGGACGGATGTTGGGGTTCTTGGATGGAAGAGAGAGAGGAGGAGTGGGGGAGACGTGTTACATCCTTGGACCCGAGGATTATCTTTGATCGGACTTTATCTTGCACTAAGCATTATTCACGTTATTCTCATTATCATGTACTTGTACACTGTGGGTGGCTCAATGGGAATCATGTATTGTCTTTCCGCCGACTGGTTAGCAGGCAACAAATATTTTCACTATACCTTGGTACAATAAACTCAACTCAACTTATCTCTTGCGATTGCAGAGCAATACACCTGAGGAGGGGATGGGTTGGATGGGAAGGGATGAGCAAACCAAGGAATTGACAAGAGAATGATCTCCATGGAAAATGGGAAGGGATGGCAATGGGCAGACGTGAGTGTTGGTGTGGGGTGGAAGATTGCAACCTTCAAGTGGTCCCCCCTGTTTCGACGAATGCAATCAACCCGGCGTGCACAACCAAATAAGATCAAATAGAACAAGTTGTCCTGCAACTTTAGGCTGTGCACGCCATACACAAGAAGAGGACTGTTGGTGTGATCATGTTGAAGGTGGTTTTGTTAATGCATTTGGTTTCAATATACTGTCTTGTAGGATCTCAATGTCACTGGCAGTGATTGATTTATCATCCATCCCTAATATTCATTGAACTGTGAAGACTGCTGAGACCGAACTCCATGGTGTGTCTGTATCGAATTGTACGGCACGGTGGCGCAGCAATAGAGTTGCTGCCTTACAGCGCTTGCAGCCGCCAGAGACCCGGGTTCAATCCCGACTACGGGTGCTGTCTGGATGGAGTTTGTACGTTCTCCCCGTGACCGCGTGGGTTTTCTCTGAGATCTTCGGTTTCCTCCCACACTCCAAATACGTACAGGTTTGGAGGTTAATTGGCTTGGTGTATGTGTAACTTGTCCCTAGTGTGTGTAGGGTAGTGTTAATGTGCAGGGCGGTCGCTGGTTGGCGCGGAATTGGTGGGCCGAAGGGCCTGTTTCTGTGCTGTATCTCAAAATTAAACTAAAATAAACTCATAAATAGGTCAGAGACACTCCCGTTTACATTCACCAGCTGCTGTCTGTCCCTGAAGAGCAAAGGTGAACCAGATGAGGCTTTTACAACCACCTGATCGCTTCATGTTCCTCCAGCTAACACATTTGTTTGATGGCATGAGCCTTTAGCACACTACCCCTCCCACCCCCAGCTGCAGTGTCTGGATTTGAACTTGTGTCTCTGACCTAGTGTTGTGGAATCATACAGCATGGAAACGGGCCCTTCAGCCTCACGTCCACACCAACAAACATGCCCCATCTACACTAGTCCCACCTGCCTGTGTTTGGCCCCTATCCCTCCTTACCTGTCCTATCCATGTACCTGTCTAAAAATGTCTTAAACATTGCGATTGTACCTGCCTCAACTACCTCCTCCGGAAGTTTATCCCGCACACCCACCCACCACCCTTTGTATAAAAATGTTACCCCTCAGGTTCCCATTAAATCTTTCCCCCGTCTATATCCTCTGGTTCTCGATTCCTGTACTCTGGGCAAGCGACTCAGCGTATAACCCATCTGTGCATTTAACTCCGAATGCTAATCTCGTAATGTAAGCAATGTTTTTGTTCATAGAAGTTAATCGTTAGCACCTTTACCACAAGACGCCAGTTCTCTTACAGCTACTCGGGACTAATTAGAGATTGCCAATGTGCCAGGCTTGCCAGCGATGCCCATATGCCATAACAAGGCATGAACACTGATGGCTGCAGTCCCCACATTCTCAGCGCTGTTCTACTAAACCCAGTTGGTACACATCCTGAATCTTTATCATCTCAAATATTATAATGTAGGCACAAAACTGCTTTGCTACTCCAAGGACGCCAACCAGAATTTCCTTGAACCCCTGCTTGCGTTGCTAGGCAACCAGCTCCAAACACTCAATAATGTGAGTGGAATAGCGGAGAATAAGTTTATATCATTAAGGCCAAGCACATCCGATGTAATAAAGACACTTGCCAGCCTGTTGTAGAAATTGGCAGAGGAGAAAGAGGTAAGTTGGGTGTCAGGGGGTTACGGGGAGAAGGCAGGAGAATGGGGTTGAGAGGGAAAGATAGACCAGCCATGATTGAATGCTGGAGGAGACTTGAAGGGCCGAATGGCCTAATTCTGCTCCTAGACCTTATGAACATGAACTTATGAAGTAGGCACCACCCTTCTGCACTAGGGGAGAGGGCAATAGTCGGGTGATGTGTACTATGTACCACTCCGAAATCAAACCTCTGCATTTTTGGAGGCAGAGCCTTCTCCAGGGCATCTCCCAGGCTCTGGAATTCCCTCCCACAACCGGTCCGAAATTCTGAGTCCCTCACCATCTTCCAGTCCCGCCTCAAGACCCACCTCTTCACCTCTGCATACCCTTAGTCCCATGTTCCCCTCCCCTCTGTCTTACTGCTCTATTTTGTTTTGTTTATTCCTGACTCTCAATTGTAAAGCGACTTTGAGTCCTGAAAAGGGCTATATAAATAAAATCTATTATTATTATTATTATGTGTATCTTTGTTTATGTGTACACTGTGACTTTAAAGGACAGGAGAGCTATGTTGTATACCTGCTCTCAAACAATAGTCTAGAAAGGAGCCACAGCCTCAGAATAAAAGAATGCACCGTTAGAAGGGAGATGAAGTGGAATTTCTTTAGCCAGAAGGCGGTGAATCTGTGGATTTCATTACCACAGACAACGGTGGCGCCCAAGTCATTGGGTATTATTAAAGCAGAGCTTGATAGGTTCTTGATTAGTACGGGGGCCAAAGGTTATGGGGAGAAGGCAGGAGAATGGGGTTTGGAGGAAGAAATAGATCAGTCGTGATTGAATGGCGGAGTAGACTTGGTGAGCCGAATGGCCTAAATCTATTCCTCTGACATGAACATAACAATGATGGAAGCACACAGTTTGTAGTAGAACCTTGGAGATTTCACACACATCATTTTTCATGACTTGTTTAGCGATGTGGGCATCATTAGCATGGCTGATGCCTATTAGTAATCCTTGATTAGTCAAGAGCTGTGTAAATGCCAGAGACTCGGGTTCGATCCTGACTACGGGTGCTGTCTGTATGTCCCTCTAAACCTATCCTATCCATGTATCTGTCTGAATGTTTCTTAAACATTGCGAAAGTACCTGCCTCAACCACCTCCTCCGACAGCTCGTTCCATACACCCACCACCCTTTGTGTAAAAAAGTTACCCCTCAGTTTCCTATTAAGTCTTCCCCACCTCACCTTCAACCTATGTCCACTGGTTCTCGATTCCACTCCTCTGAGCCCAAGACTCTGTGGCATTTACAAAAGACTCTGTGCGTGTTACGGCATTCAATACACAAGCTTTGTTGATCCTTGGCCTACATCCATTTTCGCATCCTTGTATGTTAAGTCCGAGAGAAGAACTTGTATGCAAAATGGCACCATGCTGCAAGAATGACTTGAGACCTTCGACATTTTCAGGCTTTGCACAATTGGTGATAGTCTCTGCATTTCTTCGTCTCTGCTTAGAAGCTAATGGCATCAACCTTCAGGTGTAGGTACTAAACGTTCATTGTTTAAATGCACAATTGCTTTGTTACAACGTCACCTTGTGCTGAAGTAGTCTCCCAAGCACCCTCTCCAAGATCAGATGATTTACTGGCAATCAGCAGATCACCTTGGTTACGTATATGAATGATCAACTCCTTGCAAACTTTATCCATCTTAATCTGTGAAACCTTGTGCAAGAAAACATCTCTTTGTGCATTTTCACTGTCAGGAACCGGTCACAATCTTTGTCAATATTCAACTTAAGTAGACACAAATCGCCGGAGTAACTCAGCGGATCAAGCAGCATTTCTGGAGAAAGAGAATAGGTGACGTTTCAGAACGGACCCTTCTTCAGACGTAGAGCCGGCTCTGATTTGTTCTGAACCTTTACATACCTCTAGTTTCCCTCCCCCCTGACTCTCCGTCTGAAGAAGGGTCTCGACCCAAAACGTCACCTATTACTTTTCTCCATAGATGTTGCCTGACCCGCTAAATTATTTCATCATCTTGTGTCTATCTTCCTGTGTAAACCAGCATCTGCAGTTCCTGTTCCTTCCTGCCCATTGCCTGCAGCTTGATGACGTAGTCTTGGATTGGAGTCTCCACGTAGACCTCCCTTGTTTCTTCCTAAGGCACAACCATTCAGCATATGGGACTTGCGATAGAACGACTTCATATCAATACAAGGTTGCAATCCGATATGCCAGTGGAATTAGCTACAAGGTATCTGGGATGGCACAACTTACTAACTACTGAGTCTTCCCGATGTGGGCCTAACTCAACGAAACACCAATGAAGGGAGGTGACCACGATAACACCAATGATATACTATCTACATGATTAGTTTGTATGACCTTGTTAACATGTGAATAGCTTAATAGTGATTACTAGACCAAGAGCAGACCCATTAGGTCTGGACCCCGAACGTGCTTCAGACCCCGGGGTCTGGTTCCCGAAAGTGCTTCAGCTAAAGAAAAAAAATGGCGTTGTTTTTGGAGCAGAGCCGGGCGGCAGCAGCCGTTACGGTGGCTGGCCAGCAGGAGGAGACAAAATGAGTGAGTGGGGGGGGGGGGGGGGGAGAAGGATTTTATTAAAAATGTGTACATAAACATGACGAAATTTAATCAGGAGTGGATACTTGGAATGAAAAGTGAAATCTCTACCGAAATGGAAAAAATCTCGGGGTTTCTGCGTGTGGTGTTGGCGTAGCAACGAATCAAAGGAAGGCTGGCACCCACAAGACAGGCAGAAACACACACACACACAGACAGGCAGAAACACACACACACACACACACACACACACACACACACAATTTTAAATATAGATAGATAGATAGATGGAGTTAGTCATTGTCCTACACCATAAGTGTGTATAGGCAGTTTAGATACTACTTTGCTATTGGGCTTGGTTTTCATGTGTGAGTGCTTATGCTGGTGTTTTATAGCACATAATTTGTGTTTAAATAGTAATTTGAGCCTTCCCTGACAATGTGTCAATGTGCAGCTTTCAAGAGTCTGCACTCACACGATTCTTACGCTGGTTTTCATGGCCTCATTGAGTCCCTCTCCATTAAAGTGCCCTGTTTCGTAGTTGCTGCAGTGATTATTGTTGTATTCACTCTGCGTTGTGGTTTGCACTGTGCTCTAAAACCTGACCAGAGTATGCCTTCAATGTGACAGTACTTTTAGTCAATAGTTTATGGCTGAATTTGCTGGAATAAGTGGCCTGACTCATTATTGAACAGTCTGTAGGAGTATCAATTCACATGTCGATGAACTGGTTGTTAATCAGCACCTTGGCTCGAAAGTCAGTCTATAGATGCAGCTTTGATATTGTATATCCCCAGTTCTCTGCTAGCTCTGATGTCGTTTTGAATTCTGACTGCTTTTACCCAGCAGTCAGGCAGCATCTGTGGTGAGAGAAGCAGAGTTAATATTTTAGTCCAAAGACCATTCATTCACCAGAAACTTTGTTTCTCTCTCCAGGAATGTCTGCTGTGTGTTTTTTACTTGAGATTTCCAATTTCTGTAATTCTCTTGCTTTACAACTAAAATTTAAATTTGCAGCTTGTTAGAATTGGATCTGCAGGCTGTTGAAATGTGACCTACCGTTTGGCAACTGAATCATGTGTGCGATATGCTTAACTAACAAGACCGAGACAGGTGGCGACTGAAACAAAACTAACAGTTAACTCAACTTGTCTTACCAATTATTCGTGGAATCTGATTTATAAAATAGGGCGGCATGGTGGCGCAGCAGTAGAGTGCGGCACGGTGGCGCACCAGTACATTTGCTGCCTTACAGCACGAGTAGACCCGGGTTCGATCCCGACTATGGGTGCTGTCTGTACGGAGTTTGTACGTTCTCCCTGTTACCGCATGGGTTTTCTCCAAGATCTTCGGTTTCCTCCCACATTCCAAAGACGTAAAGGTTTGTAGGTTAATGTTTAGTGTTTTCTGAGTCATTCGTAACTGTCACTGTATGTCATGTTGTTACTTGTGGGCGGAGCACCAAGGCAAATTCCTTGTATGTGAATACTTGGCCAATAAACTTACTTATTTACTTGTAGGTTAATTGGCTTGGTATAAGTGTAAATTGTCCCTAGAGTGTGTAGGATTGTGTTAATGTGTGGGGATTGCTGGTCAGTGTGGACTTGGTGGGCTGAAGGGCTTATTTCTGCTCCGTATCTATAAACTAGACTAAACTAAAAATTGCTTTCAAACAGCTGACCAGCCACTGGTCAGCTGTTAGACCAGCCACTGGTGATAGCTGAAATTCTCAGAAATTCTCCCAAATTCTTGGGATGGCATTTCGATGGATAAAGCAATTTTTATAGCAAATTTTAACAACGTTGTGTATTTTCGATAGTTTTGACTGAACTTTAATCCATGCACAGAACCTAACACATATGCACAAACGCAAGTATATAAGATCTTTAATTAAACTTTCTGTTGATTGTCTCAGCCTGCTTTTGAATCCAAGTCATCAATTATTTCTAAACCTTTAGATTGAAATCATCTCTGAACCTCTGTACAACATTTTTAACAAGATCTAAACCACTTGGTGAGAAGCTTCATCGTTATGCAAACTGCTTCTGGTCCAGACACAGTCAGGAGAACTGCATCTATACCACGCTGCCTCGGCAAGGCCAGCAGCATAATCAAGGAAGTCTCACCCCAGACACTCCCTCTTCTGCCCTCTCCCGTAAGGCAAGAGGTACAGAAGTGTGAAAATGCGCTACTCCAGATTCAGGGACAGTTTCTTCCCAGCTGTTATCAGGCAACTGAACCTATAACCAACTAGAAAGCGATCCCGACCTACCAACTACCTCACTGGAGACCCTCGGACTATCTTTAATCAGACTTTACTGGACATTTCCTTGCACTCACATTCCCTTTATCCTGTATCTGTACACTGCAGGTGGCTTAATTGTAATCATCTGTAGTCTTTCCGCTGACCAGTTAGCACATAACAAAAGTTTTTCACTGTACCTCGGTACACGTGACAACAAAAAAACTAAACTGAAACTAAACTAAACTGTTTACTATGGAGGATACATCTGCAGTTTGATGTACAAGCTGAATTGTTGTGGAATTTAGTCATGCACACTGACGCTCCCGAAGCCAGACAGGGCAGCCATGTAGTTTAGTTTAGTTTAGATTAGAGATACAGTGTGGAAACAGGCCCTTCGGCCCACCGAGTTCATGCCGACTAGCGATCACCCAGTACATTAACACTATCCTACACACACTGGGGACAATTTACATTTATAACAAGCCAATTAACCTACAAACCTGTGCGTAGGAGGAAACCGGAGCACCCGGAGAAAACCAACGTAGTTCACCGGGAGAACGTACAAACAGCACCCGTAGTCAGGATTCAACCCGGGTCTCTGGTGCTGTATGGCAGCAATTCTATCGCTGCGCCACCATACCACCCCTTAGCATGGAAACAAGTCCTTGGGCCCTCCGTGTCCACTCCAACCATTGATCACTCATTCACACTAGTTCTATGTTATCCCACTTTCCCATCCATTCCCTGCACACTAGGGACAATTTTACAGAGGCCAAAAGGTCTCTGTATTGGAAGTGATCTTTGAACGGGCATTGAAAGAATGGATGGAATTTGACCAGTGCACAGATGATGAACTGAAATGATTCCATTGTCATTACACTGAGTAAAAGCATTGCATGAAATTGTAGAGGGGTAATACCTATTAATTATAGATTTAAAATGGGCAGAACCTCACACTTGAGCATACAGGGACAGTCAGTACAAAACCAATTACAGGAAGCTTTGTTTGCTGGGGCTCGAATCATTAAACACATGCAATGTTTGGCAAATTTGTAGGAATAATCAGTGCAAGCTCCTTTGCAGCCATGATCAGACCCAACAGCACCTTTCCACAACCTCAAAGCAGGCTCTTGTGAAACCTGAATACCAATTCCCTGGTGCTGAACAAAATTGCTCAAAGTGCACTGAACTACAGCACATGGTTTCATGCTGTAAGCATGAGTTGAGATTTACCTGTATCTGTCATGCCTTACCTCACAAGCTCGATCCTGACAATGCCCTTGTATTCAACTACTCCCTTGACAAACGTTATGAAATCAGACACACTCTGCTGCCTTCAAATCACACAGCTTCAGAAGGAACAGCCGAGACATTCGTCAAAATAGTTTAAATCAGCCCGTAAATATCAGGTGTCAATAGGATATTGAAAATTCAACAGGAAACAACTCACGTACAAAGTATGTAGGAAGGAACTGCAGATGCTGGTTGACACCGAAGATACAGTAGATGCAAAATGATGGAGGAACTCTGCGGGTCAGGCAACGTCTCTGGGGAAAAAGAGTAGGACAGGCCCCCGACTCTCAGGTTGAAGAAAAGTTCTGACCCGAAACGTCACCTCGTAGAGTCATGGAGTGATACAGTGTGGAAACAGGCTCTTCGACCCAACTTGCTCCCACTGGCCAACATGTCCCAGCTACACTAGTCACACCTGCCCGCCTTTGGTCCATATCACTCCAAACCTGTCCTATCCACGTACCTGTCTAACAGTTTCTTAAATGTTGAGATAGTCCCAGACTCAACTACCTCCTCTGGCTGCTCATTCCATACACCCACCACCCATTGTAGGTTCATTAGCATATGGTAAAAAATTGTAAACCGTCCCCAATGTGTAGGATGGTGTTAGTGTACGGGGCGATCACGGGTCGGTGCGGACTCGGTGGACCAAAGGGCCAGTTACCGCACCGTATCTCTAAATACCAATGTCCAAAACAGAGGACGTTTCAAGTCCGGTTCCTTCGTCAAGATCTGACCCGCTGAGTTCCTTCAGCAGTTTGTTTTTTGCTCAAGATTTCAGCACTTGCAGTCTCTCATGTCTCCTGTATAATTATGGTTTGAAGTTCTCATAATAGGCCATTCAGCCCATCGACTCTCAGAGCAACCCATTAATCCCATTACATCATATTTCCCTGTGACCTTTTCTCTTTCATCTACCCATCAACCTTCATTCTTCTGCCTCTGGAGGTATTCCATAGGGTCACAGGGAGAATTCCCAGGCGTCAGGATCTAGCCATGGTTTGTGGAGCAGTGCCATAACTATTTAGTTTAGGTTTGGTTTGGAGACACAATGTGAAAATAGCTCTTC
Organism: Malacoraja senta; assembly: GCA_038087875.1. Classification (NCBI taxonomy): domain Eukaryota; kingdom Metazoa; phylum Chordata; class Chondrichthyes; order Rajiformes; family Rajidae; genus Malacoraja; species Malacoraja senta. Next base: position 71,103,634 of record CM075981.1, read on the forward strand.
GGCCCATTGAGTCCGTGCCGACCCGCGATCCCCGGACACTAACACAATCCTACACACTACAATTCTTACCAAAGCCAATTGAACCGCAAACCAATACGGCTTTGGAGTGTGGGAAGAAACCGGAGCGCCCGGAGGAAACCCACGCGGTCACAGCGAGAACGTGCAAACTCCGTACAGGCAGCACCCGTGGTCGGGATCGAACTCGGGTCTCTGGCGCTGTAAGGCAGAAAATCTACCGCTGCGCCACCGTGCTGCCAGATGGTTAGTACACCCTTTGATCACAGTTTGCTAAAACCACCACTGATATAAATTGGAAGGCAGGAGCAGCTTGTAAAATGGCAAACGTGATATTAAGGCCAGGTTGATTTTAACACTGCGGCCTCACTTCTACAGTGTCCATTTGCCTGCCTACTCAAGCCATTCCCACCAGGAGTCCCAAACAGTACTCACAGTTTAATGGTCTTGCTGTGCCAGTACTTTCCTGTTAATCACAAGTCGCCAGCCCTCATTACCATTTGCTTTGGTCTGAGAAGGTGGTCTAAATGCCAGGGTTTGGTTGATCTTACCACCATGCCAAGTACTGGCACTTCATTCACTTGTCTCTCAATCTAATTAGTATAATTCTGCATTGCAGGTCTAGGGAAGATAATTTAATGAGAGAGTTTCTCACGCAGGGACACACTTTGTAGCACACTGCACGTCTTTTATAATAATCAAAGCTTCAAGATGTTTCCTGTGGAGCAGGCCTTCTCTCGGCGAATAAGACAGAATGCCACTAGAGCGGTCCTTTATCACAGAAATGAACAAAACCTCTCCCTGTGTTACATAAAAGCTACACACTGCAGAAGCTGGAAGTCTGAAATAAAACCAGCAAGGTCTGGTGGCACCTATGGGGCAAGGACTGAGCTTGTGTTTTGGCTCAGTGACGTAGTGGTAGAGTTGCTGCCTCACCGCACCAGAGACCCGGGTTTGATCCTGACTACGGGTGCTGTCTAAGCGCGGTTTGTACGTTCACCCTGTGACCACGTGGGTTTTCTCCAGGTGCTCCGGTTTCCTCCCACACTCCAAAGACGTGCAGGTTTGGAGGTTGATTGGCTTTGGTAACAAAAACATTGGACATTGTCCCTTGTGTGTAGGATAGTGCTAGTGTACAGGGTGATCGCTGTTTGGCAAGGACTAGAACTGTATCTCTAAAGTCTAAAGTCTAAATGTCCAGAGATGCTGCCTGTCCCGCTGTGTTACTAAAATATTTTGGGTCTATCTTTGGTAAACACCAGCATCTGCAGTTCTGCAGCATCTGCATTTCAGATAGATTTGAGATGGGCCCATGAATGCCAGGTCATTGATTAGTTTAGTATAATTTAGAGATACAGCATGGAAACAGACCCTTTGACCCATTAGGTCCATGCTGACCAGCGATCCCCGCACACTTACATTTTCCTACACATTATGGACAATTTACAATCGTTACAGAAGCCAATTAACCTACAAAACTGTATGTCTTTGAAGTGTGGGAGGAAACCGGAGCATCCAGTGAAAACCCATGCAGTCACAGGGAGAATATACAAACACCATACAGACAGCACCCCTAGTCAGAGTCAAACCCGGGTCTCTGGCGCTGTAAGGCAGCAACTCTACCGCTGCACCATCGTGCCGCCCTTCTTCTTGTGGGAAGTAAACAAAACAGTTGCAACAGATAGATTCCTTTTCATTTGTTATATTGCTAGCTTCGTTGAGTTTAGTTTAGAGATACAACCCAGAAACAGGCCCTGCAGTCCACGCCAACCAGTGAACCCCATACACGAGCGCTATCCTACACACGAGAGACAATTTACAATTCTTACCGAAGCCAAGTAACCTACGAACCTGTATATCTTTGGAGTGTGGGAAGAAACTGGAGCACCCGGAGAAAACACGTGGGGTGATAGGGTGAATGTACAAACTCCGTACAGACAGTGCCCTTAGACTGGATGGAACCCGGGTCTCTAGTGCTGGAGGGCAGCAACTCTACCGCTGCGCCACTGTGCTGCTTGAGGGTCAACAGTCGACGCTCGGGAGTTAATGCAGATTGACTGCGAGCCACGACTGGCTTGTCGTTTGCCGCTACTGTATCCACACTGGCAAAGCAATTTCATTCCGCACAGCAGGTGACAAACCATGGGAAAACAAAAAATATACATTGACTTATTAAGGTGCCACTTAATGTCTCACTATCAGGCTGCAAGCATGTCAAAATATTTCTGGAGATTGCTTACTGTTTGCAAAAGAATATTTCAGAATTGGTTATGTTTTAATCATTTATTTTTGTTCAGTGCTCCAAGAGTCTGCAAGGCGCTAGCTCTTGTGAATAAAATATTGGCCTCTGACGAGAATCGAGAGAAGCCTTCTGTGCCAAAGAAGTGCTAATTCATGCAAGATGGAAATAAATAAGTAATGTTAAACTGTTAAAGCAACTACATAAAAGTTAACATACACATTCCACGCTGTACAGTATGTTTAAACTAAACTAAACTTTACACTTGTACCGCCCAGGGTACCATTCTTACAATGAGCCTTTGAGGTGACTTTTTTTTTGTTCAGAAGGGAAGCACCAGGTTGAACCAAGAGAAAACAAGGACATTGTCAATGATGCTGATCAATACAGCCCTTGGCTGACGCCAGAAAAACAACTCTGGAGAGGGTCCAGAGGAGGTTTACAAGAATGATTCCAGGAATGAGTGGGTTAGCATTGATCAGCATCTGATGGCACTAGGCCTGTACTCGCTGGAGTTTAGAAGGTGGAGGGGGGACCTCATTGTAACTTACCGAATAATGAAAGGCATAGATAGAGTGGATGTGGAAAGGATGTATCCATTGGTGGGAGAGTCTAGGACCAGAGGTCATAGCCTCAGAATTAAAGGGCGCTCTTTTAGAAAGGAGGTGAGGAGGAACTTCTTTAGTCAGAGGGTGGTTATTCTGCAGAACTCATTGCCACTGAGGGCTGTGGAGGCTGTCAGTAGATATTTTTAAGGCAGAGATAGACAAATTCTTGATTAGAACGGGTGTCAAGGGTTACGGGGAGAAGGCAGGAAAATAGGATTAGAAGGCAGAGATCAGCCATGATTCACCCCATAGCAGAAGCGTCCACGTCGCGGGGCTGGAAACTGGAAGTATCCCGAGCGAATTCTGCTACCACCATCATCTATTACAACAAGTGTTGGCTCCCACTGATTGTCGCCGGAAGCTTGCGTCCTTTTCAGGACGGACGATGACAGCGATGTCAACATTTGAAACATGGAAGATGGAGACGACAGAAGAAGAAGCCATGATTGAATAGCGGAGTACTCGATGGGCTGAATGGCTTAATTCTACTCCTAGAACTTGTGAACACGACCACAGTTGGGATCTCACCAGAAACATGACGGCACGTGATAAGGCCACTGTCTGCAGGACTTGTAATTAAACTTGGAATCAGGCTGAGAGATGTAGATGAGGCAGGGGATATGTTCAAGCCCAGATGTAGAAATAAAGAAATGTATATGATGGTTTACACAATAGGACACAAAGTGCTGGAGTAACTCAGCCAGTCAGGCAGCATCTCTAGAGTAACATGGATAGGTGATGTTTCGGGTCGGGACCCTTCATCGGACTGATTGTGGAGGTGGGGGCGGGGGGGTGGGACTGCAGGGATGAAAGCTGTGAGGGAAGGGTGGCAGGACGAAGTGTGTCGGGTAATAGGTGAACCTCGGCAGGGGGGGGGGGGTGGAGAGGGGGAGGGGGTTGATAGGCAGATGGTTGGAACAAAGGCCAGAGATTCAAGTGGGAAGGTTGAGTTGAGTTGAGTTTAGAGATACAGCACAGAAACAGGCCCTTCAGCCCACCGAGTCCCCGCCAACCAGCGATCCCCGCACACTTACACTATCCTACACACACTAGGCACAATTTACAATTATACCAAGCCAATTAATCTACAAATCTGTACGTCTTTGGAGTGAGGGATGAAACTGGAGATCCCAGAGAAAACTCACACAGGTCATGGGAAGAACGTACAAACTCTGTACAGATCTGTGCCCGTAGTCAGGATCGAACCCGGGACTCTGGCGCTGGAAGGCTGCAGCTCTACCGCTGCGCCAATGTGCCAGAGTTGGAGCCAGAGGAAGCTAATGCGGGAGGATGGTCAGGGGAAGGGGAGAAATAGGTACAAGTCCAGGTTTGGCATACGGGTGGGGGAGGGGGGAAAGGAGCAATGCCCTCCACTTAAGTTCCAGTTCCTCATCTTCAGGCAGAGCTCATCTTTAAAGCTGGGCAATGTTCTCCACTCTCTGCCCCTGATTTATTTTAGATACACATACGCCGAGACACGAAGCAAACCTGTGGTTATGCCCCCAACTCGAGTCCCATCACTTATAGATCAAATACACCCTCAAATTCACTCAGAGAAACATAGAATGAATATGAATGAATGAATGAATATGAATGAATATAACTTTAATTGTCATTCAGGTATACACATAGACACAGTGCACATTGAACGAAATTTCATTGCATTGACTCTTCAAAGTAACAGCGATCAGTAAAAGTGCTTAGTGTGTCCATAAAAAGTGCTTCATGTGCATAGATAAAAAAGGAAAGTTTTTAAAAGTGGCAATGTATAAGAAAGTTTTTTGCATCGGTTTGACTGTGAGTTCAATAATCTTATGGCCTGGGGGATGAAGCTGTTGCAGAACCTGGTTGTCCGGCCCTTCATGCTGCGGTACCTCCTCCCAGAGTTCAGCAGTGTAAACAGACCATATTGTGGGTGTGTGGGGGCTCTGGTAATGCCCTTAGCTCTTGACAGACAGCGTTTGTAACCAATGTCCATGATGGAAGGAAGAGAAGTCCCAATAGAAACATAGAAACATAGAAAAATAGGTCCTTCGAGCCTGCACCGCCATTCAATATGATCTTGGCTGATCATCCAACTCAGTATCCTGTACCTGCTTTCTCTCCATACCCCCTGATCCCTTTAGCCACAAGGGCTACATCTAACTCCCTTTTAAATATAGCCAATGAACTGGCCTCAACTACATTCTGTGGCAGAGAATTCCAGAGATTCACCACTCTGTGTAAAAAATGTTTTTCTCATCTCAGTCCTAAAAGATTTCCCCTTTATCCTTAAACTGTGACCCCTTGTTCTGGACTCCCCCAACATCGGGAACAATCTTCCTGCATCTAGCCTGTCCAACCCCTTAAGAATCTTGTAAGTTTCTATAAGATCCCCCCTCAATCTTCTAAATTCTAGCGAGTACAAGCCGAGTCTATCCAGTCTTTCTTCATATGAAAGTCCTGACATCCCAGGAATCAGTCTGGTGAACCTTCTCTGTACTCCCTCTATGGCAAGAATGTCCTTCCTCAGATTTGGAGACCAAAACTGTACGCAATACTCCAGGTGTTGTCTCACCAAGACCCTGTACAACTGCAGTAGAACCTCCCTGCTCCTATACTCAAATCCTTTTGCAGAGAGTTGTGAGTCTGTGGAATTCTCTGCCTCAGAGGGCGGTGGAGGCCAGTTCTCTGGAAGCTTTCAAGAGAGAGCTAGATAGGGCTCTTAAAAATAGCGGAGTCAGGGGATATGGGGAGGCAGGAACGGGGTACTGATTGGGGATGATCAGCCATGATCACATTGAATGGCGGTGTTGGCTCGAAGGGCCGAATGGCCTACTCCTGCACCTATTGTCTATTGTCTGTTGTCTATAAACACTTGCAATGACATTTGGAAATAGAGCTGACCTCGACTAATCAGTGAAAGACTCAGGGGCCTCTGGTGACTGGAGGGATTTATTTAGCTATCCACTACTTCATAGCTAATAATAACTTTATTGATTTTTCATTTTGCAGATGAAGGAGGTGAGATTATGAGGAAAGTGAAACCAGAGCATGTGTCAAACTCTAATCAATGAGATATTAGACCTGTAGATAAGCAACTGCACAGGTGTGTTAGCTTGCCCCCGAACGGAACAAAAAAGTTTGTTGATCTCCACTCTCCAGAGATGGAATGTCTAATGGGCCTGTCCCACTTAGATGATTTTTAGGGCAACTACAGGAGACTGCCACAACATTTTCAATATTTTGAAAAAATTTCAGCGACAGTAGAGACAATTTTTGCTGCCGTGGGTTGTCGTTGGTTGACGTAAGTGTAGTCGTAGGTTGTCGCCAGGTGTCGTGGGTGAATTCCATTAAAATTAGTCCATGGCAGTCGCCTAAAGAGTCGCCTAAGTGGGACATACCCATAAGGAACATAAGAACACTCAGTTGGATGCTCATATTGTGGAATGACTCAAAGAAGGATTTTCAAATCACAAGGTAGACAGTAGGTTTGTAGGTCTATTAAAGGATAACGTGGGACTTGAGAATCCTGTGATTGTAGATGTATCTAAGGTGGAATCTGGAATAGTTTAGACTTTAGAGATACAGCGTGGAAGCAGGTCCTTCGGCCTACCAAGTCCGTGCTGACCAGCGATCACCCCGTACACTACCACTATCCTACACACTATGTTTAGTTTAGTTTAGTTTAGACATATAGCGCGGAAATGGACAATAGACAATAGGTGCAGGGCCCTCTTCGAGCCAGCACCGCCATTCACTGTCATCATGGCTGATCATCCACAATCAGTACCCTGTTCCTGCCTTCTCCCCATATCCCTTGACTCCACTATTTTTAAGAGCTCTATCTAACTCTCTTTTGAAAGCATGCAGAAAATTGGCCTCCACTGGCTTCTGAGGCAGAGAATTCCACAGGCCCTTTGGCGCACCGAGTCCGCACCGACCAGCGATCCCCGCACATTAACACAATGCCTACACCCACTAGGGACAATTTACACTTGTGCCAGGTATACAAACCCAAGCCAATTAACCTACAAACCTGCACGTCATTGGAGTGTGGGAGGAAACCGAAGAGCTCGGAGGAAACCCACACGGCCACGGGGAGAGCATGGAAACTCCATGCAGACAACACCCGTGGTCGGGATCGAACTCGGGTCTCCGGCGCTGCCAGCGCTGTAAGGCAGCAAAATCTACCGCTGTGCCACCATGCCGCCATATGGGCAATTTTCAATTTTTTTTTTACCAAAGCCAATTTACCTACAAACCTGTATCCACTGTGGATGTAAGCATTGTAGATCCCGCAGGCTGGGATTGTAGATGTCCCCTTGCTGGCATATTACTTACGGAGCTGCAGATCTATCTAGGCTGAACCGTGGGATATTTCATCAGCTCACGGTGGATGTTTTGATTGTAGCCACGTCTTACAAGGCAACGTGTAATGTGCCACAAGAGCTGTGAAGAAGTATGGCGGCTGCACTGAGTAGATTTGAGTAGGCGGCACGGTGGCGCAGCGAAAGAGTTGCTGCCTTACAAGCGCTTGTAGCACCAGAGCCCCGGGTTCGATCTCGACTACGGGTGCTGTCTGTACGGAGTTTGTACGTTCTCCCCGTGATCTCGTGGGTTTTCTCCGAGATCTTCGGTATCCCGCCACACTCCAAAGACGTGCAGGTTTGTGGGTTAATTGACTTGGTATAAATGTAAATTGTCCCTAGTGTGTGTGTAGGGCAGCGTTAATGTGTAGGGATCGTCGGTCAGCGCGGACTCGGTGGGCCGAAGAGCCTGTTTCCGTGCTGTATCTCTTTCCCCTCTCCCATCATAGACGAGGCTCTCACTCATGTCTCCTTGGTACCCCGCAGCTCTGCCCTTGCTTCCCCTCCCCCAAGTTGCATCAGAGACAGAGTCCCCCTTGTCCTTACCTTCCACCCCATCAGCCATCGCATACAACACATATTCCTCCGAAATTTCCGCCACCTCCAACAGAATTCCACCACTAGCCACATTTTGTGGGCCCTGAACTGAGAAGATGGTTAGGAGTCAATTGAAAGTCAACTCTCAATTCCCTGAACTTCCAAAAATGCATCCAAAAATGTACCCATCTCCTCAATGAACTATTTAACTGCAAATATTAAAATATTTAATGAACTAGCCTCCGCACTATCTGGGATGGAGAGCTCAATGTAGGGGCATATATTCTCAGTGCACCCCCACTGTGATTCCTCCTGTTCTCCAACTCTACAACCACGTTTTAACCCAGACTCCCTACCGCAGCCACGTGTGGTTTCTCGGTGCTTGGCTGCGCCTCCATCTTCCCTCCTCTTCTCATACTGCTAACAAAGTTTCCTCTATCATCGTTACTTTTTTGCATGTCTTTCATTCGTTTGTTCTATATTCTCTCTACATCCTCGTCTATATCTCTTGTTTCCCTTTCCCTTGACTAGCCTGAAGAAGGTTCTCGACCCGAAAACATCACCCATTCTTTCTCTCCAGGGATATGCTGCCTGTTCCCCTGAGTTACTCCAGCCTTTTGCGTCTATATACGGGTGACTACCTTCTCTGAAGGACATTAGTGAAGCAAGGGTCTTAAGCAGTGGTTTATTGGTTGTCCATTTAGCACCATCCAATAATCAATTCCAATGGATGGAGACGAGGAAACACTTTTTCTCACAGAGAGTGGTGAGTCTGGGGAATTCTTTGCTCAGAGGGCGGTGGAGGCAGGTTCTCTGGATGCTTTCAAGAGAGAGCTAGGTAGGGCTCATAAATATAGCAGAGTCAGGGGATATGGGGAGAAGGCAGGAACGGGGTACTGATTGGGGATGATCAGCCATGATCACATTGAATGGCGGTGCTGGCTCGAAGGGCCGAATGACCTACTCCTGCACCTATTGTCTATTGTCTATTGTCTAATGGGTCAGATGGATCTTTAAAGAGAGTGGAGAGAGCGGGAGATGGCGATGAGATTTTAATGGGTACGGAAAGTTAATGGGTATGGAGAGGATGTATGCGATTTTGAAGAGAGCATGAGAGTGCATGATTAGACTCGGGGGATACCAAAAGACATGGGGAGAGAGAGGAGAGTGCGATATGGGTGGTATATTAAAGGGTACAAAAAGAGAGAGGGGGTATGAAAAGGGAGGGAGAGAGGGAGATTAGTCTGGGTAGGATATTTATTTTAACAAAAAGTGGGATTAGGCTTTGTTTTGAAATCAATGGGAAAGAGTCTGAGTTGGGAGTGGATTAGCGATAGGGTGTGAGAGAATATTATCTGGGCGGAAAATTAATGAGCAATAGACTGAGACCTATCAAATCCAATTTGGCACTGTGTATGTTCTGTATTTGTTTAGTTTAGTTTAGTTTAGAGATGCAGCGCGGAAACAGGCCATTCAGCCTCCTGAGTCCTCGCCGACCAGCGATCCCCGCACACTAGCACTATCTTACACACACTAGGGACAATTTACAATTTTACCGAAGCCAATGAACCTACAAACCCTTTGTAGTGCGGGAGGAAACCAGAGATCCCAGAGAAAACCCATGGAGGTCATGGGGAGAACGTACTGTACAAACTCCGTACAGACAGCATGAGTAGTCAGGATCGAATCCCGGGTCTCGGGTGCTGTAAGGCAGCAACTTTACCGCTGCGCCACCGTGCCGCTCATTTGTGTTGGAGTACTTTAAGTCTTCCAAAACTTGCATCGCTCACTGCAACACACACATTATTCCCCAGATGAATATATGGAGATGCTCAGCGGCATCTGACTACTGAGCTCTGGCAAATGAGGGGTTAACAGAAATTAGTCTCGCACGGGAAACAGCGAGGAGTTTAAAATGATTGTTCTATTTTTGCACTGTATATTTTGACTTGATTTGCTAGTTGCATCTTGCATGAGTTATTTGTTACTGATACTCAATTCCAAAGACTTCCTCCTAGGCATCTTCTATCAAAAAGCATCAATAACCGAAAAGTAAATATCTACCAGCGCATCATTATTAGTAGGCCTCAGGCTTTCTTTTCCTGTTACTTTGAAGCAGAGGGACACTGTGAACCATAAAACATGGAAGATTTGCATTCACAGAATTCGAAGTATACTGCGGAGTAAATGTAAAGTCATTCAGAATGGAAGGTGACTAGAGGGACACGGGATTTGAAATGAATTATACTGCGCCATGTAGCTCAACATGCACCCTGATAGGGCTGACTGTGCTTCTGTGTTTACTCCACATGGAACTCATTGTTTTGAGGTCAGTGTCTGTCTGTCAGTGTCATGGCTGTTCCTGCAACTTCTTCTCTTCCACTAGAGTCCCCAACGCCACAGCCCGCTTCCTCCATCAATCGCTCTGTGATATCCCTCTGTTACTGCAACACCAAGCAGGAAATACACACACGTATGTATAGAGACATACACACACACACACACACACACATATAAATATGTATGGACACATACACACACACACGTAGACACACACGCACACATATAGACACACACACACATATATATATATATAGGCACATACACACATATAGACACACACCAGAGCTGCCAACTCTCACGCATTGAGCGTGAGAATCACGCATTTCGCCAAATTCTCACGCTCTCACGCTGATCACAGAATTTCTCACGCTCTGTCGTGAGAAATTCTGTGATCAACGAGAATTTCAAAACTAATATCAACTGCATGGATCGGCGGGGGCAGATGCGGACGGGGAGCCGGGGTTGGTGAGTGTTTGCGGGGCTGGTGAGTCGCTCGCTGCAGCTCCGGCCATGGAGCAGCCTCAGTGCAAGAGTCCTGGGATTCATCTGAAGAGTTGCACCGCTGCCATGAGAGTCTCTGTGCAGAATTCGCCCTGGTGACCAGCATGGACCAGACTGTGGCTCGGTGCATCCTGGAGGATAACCAGTGGCTGCTGGAAGTAGGTACCAAGCACTGGGTAGAAGCGGTGGAAGTGGCCTTCAAATGGGAGTGGTTGGAGAAAGCTTCCTGCTTGCCTGCTAGATTTTCACTTACTGTAACTGCAGGAAACATGTTCCTGATGTTGGGGAAGTTCAGAACCAGAGGTCACAGTTTAAGAATAAGGGTAGGTCATTTAGGACTGAGATGAGGACAAACTTTCTTCACCCAGAGAGTTGTGAATCTGTGGAATTCTCTGCCACAGAAGGCAGTGCAGGCCAATTCACTGGATGTTTTCAAGAGAGAGTTACATTTAGCTCTTGGGGCTAGCGAAATCAAGGGATATGGGGAAAAAACAGGAAAGAGGTACTGATTTTAGATGAAGAGCCATGATCATATTGAATGGCAGTGCTGTCTCGAAGGGCCGACTGGCCTATACCTGCACCTATTTTCTATGTTTCTATGTTTGAGTATATGGCAACAAAACTCGACCACTTGATTTTGAAGCATTCGTGCATGGTGGAGTTACAATGTAGTCACAGAGTGATACAGTGTGAAAACAGGCCCTTCGGCCCAACCTGCCCACACCTGCCAACATGTCCCAGCTACACTACCTGCTTTTGGTCTATATCCCTCCAAACCTGTCCTATCCATGTATCAGTCTAACTGTTTCTCAAATGTTGGGATAGTTCCTGCCTCAACTACCTCCACTGGCAGCTTGTTACATATACCCACCACCCTTTGTGTGGAAAAGGTTACCCCTTAAAAAGCTACCTTCTTAAAAATACTTCAAACAAAAAACATTGAAAACATACTTCTACAATGCACTAAAACATGATTTTAATACATCAAATTTAAAAAAGTCACGACCGTGGGAGGGGGGGGCACCCTTCCCCCACTCGGTCGCTCCACTCCCTCGCTGGGTACCCCCAAGGCCAGTCATCAGTGATCGCTCAGCCCCCCACACTTTAAAAAATGCTCCGCGGCCCCTGGTTCATATAAAGAGCACTGCCAGATGTGAGCGGGGAACTGTCCGTGATCTCTTGATCCCAGTGCTCAGCGCTTCGTGTTTCAGAGTTGGCTAATGTTATTGATTTGTAATTAGCCTGGTTTGTTAACAAAACCTTAATTTATTAATCCGGAATATCCAGGGGTGGGTGGGATAAGTGTAATATTAAAATGACATGGAAGGTGTCAGGCTGTCTGTCACAACATACAATCCCCAATAACCCATTATTTCCTTCAGTTAACTATTATGTTTGTTTACCTCACTGACTATTTCTAAGCCCTCCCCACCCCACCCCCCAATAGAAATGTCTCCAATCTCATTGTTTTATTAATTGAACAGGTAGATGAACATCCTCAAGGAGTGTAATCAGATGGAAACTGATCCAGATGCAATGTTTAAGAGCTTGTTCAAAGAAGGGGCATATTTTAAAGGAGTGACAGAGATACTTGCAGGGGAATATGTGAGGAGGTTATTAATTGTCTTTAGTTTTAGCCTGAACCAGGACATCTGAAGATTCAAAGTTTAATATAGTAATTGTGCTGATACTGACTCCAACCAACCACGTAATGAATATCATCCATTCCGGAGGTTTTATTTTTCTGATGCCATTTAAACTTCACTTGGATTTCAATCACTTCAATGTAAAAGTAATTGGAAATGGGGAGCATTGGAACAAAAAATTGCCCTTGGTACATATTAATTGTAATATAATAATGTATGACTGTTGGTAGGTGCAATCAAAACAAAGATCTTTTTACCATTGTTGTGTTATGAATACCACAGAAAATATTATGTACTCTCAAGATCACATTAAATAGAATATTATTGCTTAAATATATATTGTTATTGGACTTTGCATTTTGGAAAAGTCTCAGCTGAGAGGAAGACAGCAAATTACTGAAAATATTGAGGGTGAAAATGACTACAGGACAGTTTGTTAGGAAAATGAAGGAAATGGTAAGAGAATACTTATCCAGCTGAGTGAATATAATTTTATGGATGAGAAATTGTGTTCAACCAATTGATGACTTCTTTGACAAAGTAACTAGCATGTTAGATAACAAGGAAGCCAATGGATGTAGCAAATTTTGTTATACAAAATTTGGTCCGTGAAGTGCTCCATAAAAGATTATCACATTAGATGAGCACCTGTGGACTTGAACGTAATAGGTTAAGTCCAGGGGGTCAGATATGGGGCTTTATGTGTGGGCCAGATATATTGTCAGTTCAGAGGGGCTAGGAGCAAGGCCAAGTGTGCATCCAGTCAAGGTCTGGAATAGGTGTGCAGTCAAAGCTGGGACAATGGGAGTGTTCAGCACTGGGAACCTAAGCAGGTAAGCAGCTATGATCAGGGTAGAATAGGGGCCAGGTGTAAGGGTGGACTGAGGGTCGGGAATGAGAGAAGGGATGCAACTGGAGTCAGGGTCAGGAATAGTTCCAGGTGTGCAGTGAGACCCAGGTTGGTCAACAGGGGCCACGTGCTTGATTATAATCTGATTTCCATATATTAATACATTAAGATCGTTAATGTGCTGCACCTGTTGATCAGAGCCTGGCTCTACTATGGAATGTAATTAGGAATGTAATTAGGAATGTATACACGTATAGACCCTCACACACATATATAGACACACACACAGTCTAACACACACACACACACACAAATATATTCACACACACAGATATTCATACACACACACACAGTCACACACATACAGGAACACACAAATATACGCACACACACACGTACAGACACACACACACTTACAGACACACACACAGTCACACACACACAGGTAGAGATACAAACACATACACACACACACAGACACACACACACAGGAACACACAAATATACACACACACACGTACAGACACACACACACTTACAGACACACACACAGTCACACACACATACAGGTAGAGATACACACACATACACACACACACAGACACACACACACAGGAACACACAAATATACACACACACACACGTACAGACACACACACACTTACAGACACACACACAGTCACACACACATACAGGTAGAGATACAAACACATACACACACACACACAGACACACACACAAGCGCACAGTCAGACAGATGTCATAGGAATAGAATTAGGATGAGCACAATGGGCCGAAGGGCCTGTTTCTGTATAGTATAATCCCTCGTGTAGTCACAATGCCACTGTGAGACTGGTGTCTACCCAGTGACAACACACCCATTCACAGCACTGATAACTTCAATGAATCATTCCCATTGATTCTAACTTCACGTTTTTCAATGAATCATTCCCATTGATTCTAACTTCACGTTTTAAACTCTTCAAAAGAAAACTGTTTTCTTAGCAAAATCTCTTGGCTGGCTTGATGGGCTGCCTGCAAGGGGTTCTTAAATTTTTAATATATAATACTCACAGATCTCTCCATGTGCTGTAAGCAGCTGCAAGATCCTTCTAATCTAGAACATGAAACTCACCCAAATATCAGGAGAATTAAAGACAAATGTGGGTCCCTTGAAGGCAGAAACAGGTGAAATTATTATGGGAAACAAGGAAATGGCAGAAGAGTTCAACAGGTACTTTGGTTCTGTCTTCACTAAGGAAGACACAAACAATCTCCCAGATGTACTAGAGGACAGAGGAGCGAGGGAGACAGAGGAACTGAAAGAAATTTGCATTAGGCGAGAAATAGTATTGGGTAGACTGATGCGACTGAAGGCTGATAAATCCCCAGTGCCTGGTGGTCTGCATCCCAGGGTACTCAAGGAGGTGGCTCTAGAAATCGTGGACGCATTGGTGATCATTTTTCAATGTTCTATAGATTGAGGATCAGTTCCTGTGGATTGGAGGGTAGCTAATTTTATCCCACTTTTCAAGAAAGGAGCAAGAGAGATAACGGGGAATTGTAAACCAGTTAGCCTGACATTGCTGGTGGGGAAGTTGCTGGAGTCAATTATTAAAGAAGTAATAATGGCGTATTTGGATAGCAGTAAAAGGTTGGTCCAAGTCAGCATGGATTTATGAAGGGCAAATCCTACTTGACTAATCCTCTGGATTTTTCTGAGGATGTGACAAGTAAAATGGATAAAGGAGAGCCAGTGGATGCAATAACCAAAGGTACACAAAAATGCTGGAGAAATTCAGCGGGTGCAGCAGCATCTATGGAGCGAAGGAAATAGGTAACGTTTCGGGCCGAAACCCTTCTTCAGACTGATAGGGGGTGGGGAGAAGAAAGGAAAAAAGGAAAAAGGCGGAGGAGTAGCCCGAGGGCTAGGGGAGGGGAGGAGACAACCAGATGGCTGATGAAGGGGAGGGGACAGCAAGGGCTAGCAGAATTGGGAGAATTCAATGTTCAAACCCCCAGGATGTAGACTGCCCAAGCGGAATATGAGATGCATTTCCTCCAATTTACGGTGTTGCTCGCTGTGGCCATGGAGGAGACCCAGGACAGAGAGGTCAGATACGGAATGGGAGGGGGAGTTGAAGTGCTGAGCCACCGGGAGTTCAGGTTGGTTATTGCGGACCGACCGGAGGTGTTCGGCGAAACGATCGCCAAGCCTCCGCTTGGTCTCACCGATGTAGATCAGCTGGCATCTAGAGCAGCGAATGCAATAGATGAGGTTGGAGGAGATGCAGGTGAACCTCTGTCGCACCTGGAACGACTGCTTGGGTCCTTGAATGGAGTGGAGGGGGGAGGTGAAGGGACAAGTGTTGCATCTCTTGCGGTTGCAAGGGAAAGTACCAGGGGAGGGGGTGGTATGGGAGGGAAGGGAAGAATTGACAAGGGAGTTACGGAGGGAGCGGTCTTTGCGGAAGGCAGACATGGGGGGAGATGGGAAGATGTGGCGAGTGGTGGGGTCACGTTGGAGGTGGCGAAACTGACGGAGGATCACTTGTTGTATGTGACGGCTGGTGGGGTGAAAGGTGAGGACTAGGGGGACTCTGCCCTTGTTGTGAGTGGGGGGATGGGGAGAGAGAGCAGTGTTGCGGGGTATGGCAGAGACCCTGGTGCGAGCCTCATCTATGGTGGAGGAGGGGAACCCCCGTTCCCTGAAGAATGTGGACATTTCAGATGCCCTGGTGTGGAACGCCTCATCCTGGGAGCAGATGCGGCGTAGACGGAGGAATTGGGAGTGGGGGATGGAGTCCTTACAGGAAGCAGGGTGGGAAGAAATGTAGTCCAGATAGCCATGGGAGTCGGTAGGTTTGTAGTGGATGTCGGTGAGGAGTCTATCACCTGCGATGGAGATAGTGAGGTCAAGGATGGTAGGGAAGTGTCGGAAATGGTCCAGGTGTATTTGAGTGCCGGATGGAAGTTGGTGGTGAAGCGGGTGAAGTCAGTCAGTTGTGTGTGGGTGCAGGATGTGGCACCAAAACAATCATCGATGTAGCGGAGGTAGAGGTCGGGGATGGGGCCCAGGTACGCATTGAACAAGGATTGTTCTACGTACCCGACAAAGAGGCAGGCGTAGCTGGGGCCCATGCGTGTGCCCATAGCTACGCCTTGTATTTGGAGGAAATGGGAGGAGTCAAATGAAAAGTTATTAAGTGTAAGGACCAGCTCCGCTAGGCGGAGGAGGGTGTCAGTGGCCGGGTATAGATTGCTTCTACGGTCGAGGAAAAAATGGAGGGCTTCGAGACCATCCTGGTGGGGGATGGAGGTGTACAGTGACTGGACGTCCATGGTGAAGATGAGGGGGTGAGGGCCTAGAGAGTGGAATGCGCGGAGATGACGGAGAGTGTCTGAGGTGTCTTGAACATAGGTAGGGAGGGATTTAACCAAGGGGGATAGGATGGAGTCAAGGTAGGTGGAAATGAGTTCGGTGGGGCAAGAACAGGCAGAGACAATGGGTCTACCGGGACAGTCAGGTTTGTGGATTTTGGGGAGAAGGTAAAAGCGGGCCGTGTGGGGCTGGGGAACGATGAGGTTGAAGGCTTGGTCGGGCAGGGCGTGGGAGTTGATGAAGTCGGTGATGGTGCTGGAG
>CM075981.1:71120564-71210532 GCA_038087875.1 Malacoraja senta
GCTTGTATTCACTGGAATTTAGAAGGATGAGAGGGTATCTTATAGAAACGTATAAAATTACAAAATTACAAAATTAAAAGCTAGAGTCCAGAACCAGGGGCCACAGACTAAGAATAAAGGGAAGCCCATTTAAGACTGAGATGAGAAAAAACTTTTTCACCCAGATAGTTGTGAATTTGTGGAATTCTCTGCCACAGAAGGCAGTGGAGGCCAATTAACTGGATGAATTTAAAGGAGAGTTAGATAGAGCTCAAGAGTCTAGCGGAATCAAGGGATATGGGGAGAAGGCAGGCACGGGTTACTGATTGTGGATGATCAGCCATGATCACAATGAATGGCGGCGCAGGCTCGAAGGGCCAAATGCACCTATTGTCTATGTTAATTCTTGCGCTCCTTGGTCCAGATTATTAGATTACTGCTGCAAATCTCTCTCATAGAAAAGTAAACTGCAAACTTATCATTGCATTTGCAGTTATTGATTTTCCACCCTTGCTACATTATGTCAGACAAATCAATCTTCGCAAATATATTTGCTTTTTGTCTTAAACCACCTTAACTCTTCGTCTGCCGAGCAGTTTATAGGTTATATATTTTTTCGCTAAAATTCTGTCATCCCGCTTTTCCAGTTTTGAGTGTATCGTTGAATGCGGGTGATCCATGTGCATGCTCTATAAGGAACACAGGTGGTAACCGTCTCCATGTAGATACAAAAGAACTGCAGACGCTGGTTAAAAAACAAAAGGACACAGGTGCTGGAGTAACTCAGCAGGTCAAACAACATCTCTGGAGAGCAGAGGGTAGGTGACTTTTCGGACCGAGACCCCTGCTTCAGGAAGAAAGAGGAAGTGTTAGAGGAAGGAAGGAAGGGAGGGAGGGAGGGAGGGAGGGATGGAGGGAGGGATGGAGGGAGGGAGGGAGGGAGGGAGGGAGGGAGGGAGGGAGGGAGGGAGGGAGGGAGGAAGGGAGGAAGGGAGGAAGGGAGGAAGGAAGGAAGAGAGAAAGACCTTATGACCTCTTGACCTCTTGGTTGCTTTCTAGTTGTTGGTAGGATGGTTCAGTTGCCTGATTAAAGTTGGGAAGAAACTGTCCCTGATTCTGGAGGTGTGCATTTTCACATTTTATACCTCTTGCCTGATGGGAGAGGGGTGAAGAGAGAGTGGCGGGGGTGCATCTGTTGTGTCATCTGTTCCCTACGACACAAATGTCATCCGTTGTGTTCTAAGTTCACCCCGAGGTCCTTGACACCCTTCCCATTGTTGGCCCTTGATGTTACTTTGTGATAGACATCACATGCCCTGCATGCTTTTGGCAGGGGGCGCTAACACATCAGTCAGATCTGCCTCACAAATACATTGGCGGCACGTAGATGCCGCCTTTATCTTCCATGGGAATGTTTGGAGGACAAAAGGCAGTATCTGAATTTCAAACTGTGTGTCTCTTTTACTGAAGAAGGGTCTCGACCCGCAACGTCCCCTGTTCCTTCTCTCCAAAGATGCTGCCTGTCCCGCTGAGTTAGTCCAGCATTTTGTGTCTATCTTCTGTCTCTTTTTCCTTACCATAACATCTCCATCCGTTTTCCACCTGTCTTTAGTTACATGCCTAAAAGTGTTTTGTCATCGTCTGGTACATTCGATTATCTTCAGATCATTGTGCACAGATGAGCAGATTGAGAAGAATCTTGAATAAACCAGGCACATCTTATGGAGTTTCTGATGTGTTTCACTTATTACCAGCGCGCTTCCTCATGCTAGATTAGGAACGAACATGTGCAAGCACATTATAACCAGCCTATCAGCTAATCTTCATTCACTCCTATCTCAGCTATATCTTCTTTCCCCAAGGCGAACGCAAAAACACTTGACTACTTTAGTCATGCCCGTTGGATAATCCGATGCAAGATTATCTTTTTAGTCCCTTATTCAGCCCCACCTTGCCATTGAAAGTCCTTTTTGTTATTTATGCCGATCCCTCTTTATATTTGCTGCTAATCTAGCCTAATTTTCTCTCTCTCTCTTTATCTGCGTGGATTCCTTTTTAAGCTTCAGTACTATCTTCACACACTGTTTTCTTTGGGTTTATCGACCTGATATTTGTCAGAAGTCACCTATTTCAATGTCCCATTTAACCCTCTGGGGATCTACAGCAATCAGTGCTTTTCTTTTCTTCTCTTCCAATGCAAATGTGTGCACTCTGCTTCCAAAGTGGTTTCTGCTTCAAAAGGGTCTTATTGTTCAATTTCTCTTTCACCTGCCAGTTTGGAACAGTGACATAGCGGTTAGAGATGTTTCCTCACAGTTCTGGGGACCGGGGTTTGGGCTGATCTGTGTAGCCTTTGGACGTTCCCCTTGGATTTCACATAAGGTCATAAGCTTGCAAGTGATAAGAGCAGAATTAGGCCATTCGGCCCATCAAGTCTACTCCACCATTCAATCATGGCTGATCTATCTCTCCCTCATAACCCCATTCTCCTGCCTTCTCCCCATATCCCCTGACTCCCGTGTTAATCAAGAATCTATCTATCTCTGTCTTAAAAATATCCACTGACGGCCTCCACAGCCTTCTGTGTCAAAGAATTCCACAGATTCACCACCCTCTGACTAAAGAAATTCCTCCTCATCTCCTTCCTGAAGAAACATCCTTTAATTCTAAGGCTATGACCTCTAGTCCTAGACTCTCCCACTGGTGGAAACATCCTCTCCACATCCACTCTATCCAAGTCTTTCACTATTCGGTACGTTTCAATAAGGTCCCCCCTCACTCTTCTGAACTCATGGATTATCCCTCGAATGGGATGTTCCTGTTTCCTCCCCATTTCAAAGATGGGCTGATGGATTAATTGGCCACTGTAAATTACACTCAGTGAAGGTAGTGGCAAATAAATCAATACGAAATTGGATGGGCATGTACGAGGGAATTAGCTTGCAGGGATACAGAAGACAAGGAATGGGACTGAAGGGATAGTTCTGCTAGGATAATGGGCTGAATGGCCCCCTACCATGTAGTAAGTAAGTATATCTGGACCAGATGCAAGTTTAATTTCACTGATAAAGCTTCTTATTTGATTTTTCCTTAGTTAGACACAAAATGCTGGAGAAACTCAGGCAGCATCTCTGGAGAAAAGGAATAGGTGACGTTTTGGGTCAAGACCCTTCTTCAGACTGAGGGGAGAGGGGAAACTGGAGATGCGAACCTGGGTCTCTGGCGCTGTAAGGCAGCAACTCTACCACTGGGCCATTGTGCTGCCCTCTGTGTGATTGGTTTCTACATGGGCAATAACATCTAGCTCTTCCCATAATACTGGCCACAGACAGTGCTCTGATTTATTTAGAAACATAGAAACATAGAAAATAGGTGCAGGAGTAGGCCATTCGGCCCTTCAATATGATCATGGCTGATCATCCAAAAAATCAGTACCTCGTTCCTGCTTTTTCCTCATATCCCTTGATTCCGTTCAGCCTAAGAACTATATCTAACTCTCTATTGAAAACATCTAGTGAATTTAACCCTTGCAGACAACAGAGTTTGTTATTGGGTTAGATTTGAATCCAGACCCTAAAGGGAAAAGCAGTGCGGCAACTGACAGTATAATCCAGTCCTCTGGGGAATGATGACTTTCATTATCTTCTAAATAAATAGTTGATTGCTAAAAATACTAATTATGCTAATGTTTTATTTATTGATAGATTTACATCATCTGAAATATTCATCAGGCTCCTACTCCTGAAAGAATTATACAGCGATCCAAGATGATACAATTGATTCACAAAGTAGATGCGATTGTCAGCATGTACTGAATCCCAAATGGAGTCATAGGCTTCCCAAATATTCCCATTTTATAAATTCCCAGTGGACCAAACCTCATTCATTCCCTTTGTCCAGAAGCCCGATGAACTAATTCTGTGGGTGTGGATTGTGTGCAGTTTTGGTCTCCGAGTTGGTGGAAGGGCATTCTTGCAATTGAGGAAGTGCAGCGCAGGTTCACCAGGTTAATTCCCGGGATGGCGGGACTGACATATGATGGAATAATGGATCGACCGGGCTTGTATTCACTGGAATTTAGAAAGGATGAGTGGGGATCTTATAGAAACATATACAATTCTTAAGGGATTGGACAGGCTAGATACAGGAAACATGTTCCCGATGTTGGGGGAGTCCAGAACCAGGGGTGACAGTTTAAGAATAAGGCGTAGGCCATTTAGGACTGAGATGAGGGAAAACTTTTTCACCCAGAGAGTTGTGAATCTGTGGAATTCTCTGCCACAGAAGGCACTGGAGGCCAATTCATTTGATGTTTTCAAGAGAGTTAGATATAGCTCTGAGGGCTAATGGAATCAAGGGATATGGGGAGAAGGCAGGAACAAGGTACTGATTTTGGATGATCAGCCATGATCATATTGAGTGGCGGTGCTGGCTCGAGGGGCCGAGTGGCCTACTCCTGCACCTATTTTCTATGTTCTATGTTTCTATGGATGTGGAGAGGATGTTTCCACTAGAGGGAAAGTTTAGGACCGGAGGCCACAGCCTCAGAATAAAAGGTTGTACCTTTGAAAAGGAGATGAGGAGGAATTTCTATATTCAGAGGGTGAATCTGTGGAATCCATTGCCACAGACAGTTGTGGAGGCAAAGTCAATGGATATTTTTGAGGCGGAGTCAAGAGTCAAGAGCTAAGAGAGTTTTATTGTCATGTGTCCCAGATAGATTGACAGATTCTTGATTAGTAAGAGTGTTCAGCAGTTTTAGAGCGAATGCAGGAGAATGAAGGTTTATAATAACAATTGGGTTAGGAGGGAAATATAGATCAGCCATGATTGAATGGCGGAGTAGACTTGATGGGCCAAATGGCCTAATTCTGCTCCTATAACATGATATTATGAACTTCAAGTTCACTCCCATTCTGCAGGATCCCAATGAATCAAGTCTTGCCCAAAGCACTCACCTACAGACCAGTACCAATGGTCTAAACTCCTTTCCATCTTTGCACAGAACCTCAATATAAAGCCACGTGGAGGACACAGTAGCACAGAGGATAGACTAGGAGCTGGAGGTTTCGACCACCGATCCTGAATCGCAAGTTCAAGTCGCACCTTGGGGCATCTAAATTCAAGCAGCTAAATAAGATGGTGCCGAAGCCAGGTAACTCTTTGCGTGCTGGTCCCAGAAGTGGATCTTCTATCATTCATTACAATCGCTCCACTCTTGGGGCGGCACGGTGGCGTAACGATAGGGTTGCTGCCTTACAGCGCCAGAGACCCGGGTTTGATCCTGCTACGGGTGCTGTCAGTACGGAATTTGGACGTCCTCCCCGTGACCCGCGTGGGTTTTCTCCGCGAAGCTCTCGTTCCCTCCCACACTCCAAAGACGTACAGGTTTGTAGGTTGTTTGGCTTGGTTTAATTGTAAATTGCCCCTAGTATGTGTAGGATAGTGTTAGTGTGCGGGGATCGCTGGTCGGCGGGGACTCGGAAGGCCGAGTGACTTGTTCGCATGCTGTATCTCTAAACTAAATTGGTTTAAACTCTCAAACCCATTTGCAATGTGGTTATATATGGGCCAAGCCTCTTCCCGTTTATTCCCAGTATACAGAATCCCAATGGACAGTTTTATTATTTCCTATTAAGTAGAACGTTAACCTAATATTTGATCACAACATGGTGATTGAATTACAACATTTTTTTGCCACAGTATTTATTCTGGGAGTACGCATTGTTTGCCTGCCTAATCCACTCACAATGGACCATTAAAATATTAATTGCAGTTATGGACTGAATATGCTTTGTGGCATGCTGTTATGTTCTGATGTTCTCTGTTGAAATTCTGAATGAACTATTGAGCAGTTTATGAAAAAAACTGTTTTTTTTTAAGTATCCATTCTACAAATGCTAATCAAGGGATGAGTTGTTCTTTTGGCAGGCTTGTCAATACTTCTCAGAGCCTAAGTGAATTGGTAAGAACCCAGGGGAGAAACTTCTGCTTGAGAGAGAGCATGTTGATTTACCAATACCCTATTCACTTGGCCTTGCACGATCAGTATATTTTCCCCATTATTTCACCTCTTCTCCCAACGGTGTTGAATATCTCTGCTCAAGCCGTTCTGTAGGTGGTGCAGCTGTCGGCCTCATATAGCAATGCCAATTGGGTCAGGTAAAAAATCTACTCAATCAGAATCATTCCTAAAACAGATCTGATCAGACACCTTACTATTACATTCTCAAGCTAGGGTCATATGGTCATAAGGTCATAAGTGATGGGAACGGAATTTGGCCATTCGGCCATCAAGTCTACTCCGCCATGCAATCATGGCTGATCTATCTTTCCCTCCTAACCCATTTCCCTGGCTTCTCCCCATAACCCCTGACACCCGTACTAATCTAGAATCTACAGTATCTCTGCCTTAAAAAATATCCATTGACTAGATATTTTTGGCTGGGTATTGCTGGCTCGAAGGCCCGAATGACCTATTGTCATTGACTTGGCCTCCACAGCCTTCTGACGCAAAGAATTCCACATTCATTGAGAAGCAAAGTTCCTCAAACTGGGGTCAACTAATTCAGATAGACACAAAGTGCTGGAGCAACTCAGCGGGTCAGGCAGCATCTCTGGAGGAAAAAGAATGGGTGGCGTTACCGGTCGGGACCCTTCACCAGACTGGAAGTGTACGGGAGGGACCTGGGAGATATGAAAAGGCCAGAACAAAGCAGGGCCGGCAACAGATGACCAAAGAAAGGGTGGAGCCCACAATGGCCCATTGTTGGCTGGGGAAGAGGTAATAACAAAGGATACAAGGTTGCAAACAGTGGAACTAGTAGGATAACGAGGGTGGGAGAGCGGGGGGAGAGAGGGATTGCAATGGTTACTTGAAATTAGAGAAATCAATGTTCATGCCGTTGAGTAGTAAGTTGCCCAAGTGATTCAGATAGGCCAATACCTAATCCTGCCCCTTTCCTTCACCAGGCCACTGAAAAACATTACCATAGTATTGTATTTGTATTGGTTTTATTATTGTCATCTGTACGAAGACACAGTGAAAAACGTCGTTTGTGTCCTATGTCAAATTACAGGATCGGGAGCCTCCAGCAACCTGCTGGCAGACACACCAAGGAGCCCCCCAGTCTGGGTGGTTGGACCATGAAGTCCACATGGAATAAGACAAGTTGATACCATGCTTGAGTTAAAAATGGCATTTACAATGATAATGTTCCCATTTATGTCTGGATATGTGCAAATTTAGTTTCTTTAAATTCTTTCAGTTCGAGAGGTTGGACAAACTTGGGTTTTTCTCCGGACGCCGGAGGTTGAGGGCAAATCTGATATATGTGTATAAAATTATGAGAGGCATAGATAAGGTAGACAGTCAGCTTATTGGGAAGTATAAATTTTGCTGAGGGACTGAATCAGGTTGTGATACACTCTGCTGCATTTTGCAAACCATTTTCTATGAAAATAATCAGTTCATGAGAATCGGGGACGCTCTGGTTGAGGTCTGTCATTTTCATTCCAGAGTCTGTTATATGTTATACTGCACATGAGTACAATCAAGCCGGAACCAAGCACAACAGGTAGTGCAAAGAGAAAAAATTACAAATTGCAATGGATCCCGATCCAAAATTAATAATATTGGGAATATCAGAACAAGTATAAAACTTACAACAAATCAAAGACATTTTCTTGATTACAGTATAATTACTGGGAAATAATTAATACTAAGATTTTGGAAAAATTCCAACAACCCCCAACAATTAAAGTGTGGATTACAGAAATGTCTGAGACCTTACACTTGGAAAAAATTAGATTTGTCTTAATTGACAAACCAGAATTATTTGTTAGAAATATTTATTGATTTTTTTAAAGAGGTAAACTGGTTTAACACAGAAGCTGGACTGAAACCCGAGCTCAGGATTGAATAAATAACTGCACCTTATTAGTCTACGGACCAATCTCCAAAACTGTTATTGGTCATTTTCTTTGTTTGTTTTTTTGTGTTTTTCTTACTCTCCTTTTTTTTCCTCTTTATCCCTTCCTTTCTATTAGTTTATAGATCTTTATTTTCAGTTCTATCTTTTAAAAAATTCTATAAAAAGAACAGAAGCTTTGTATGAATGTAATTGATAAACAAACCGTGTTGCTATTATGGGTTTACGTTTCTAATAAAAATAATTTTAAAAACATTTAAAAAAAATTACAAATTGCAGAATATAGTGTTACAGCATTATAGCATTACAGTTACAAAGGAAGTGCAATTTTAAAAAGTGCAAGGTACGCAAGGAGGTAGGTTGGGAGATCGGAAGAACACACTAGCTCATGAAAGGACCATTCAGTAGTCTGCTGATGATCATGGGGAAGAAGCCATTCCAGAATCAGGTGGGTACTTGCTTTCAAGCATTTGTATATTCTTGTCGATGAGAGAGGGGAGAAGAGGAATGACCAGGGTGAAAATGGCCTTCGGCAAATGTTGGCTGCTTCTCAGGGCAGCTTGAAGTGTAGATGGCATCGGTGAGGTAGTTTGTGTGATGGGCTGGTCTACATCAACGACTCTGCAATTTCAGAGCTGCTGCCAAACCAAGATGTAGAAACAAAGAACTGCAGATACTGTTTATACCAAAGATAGACACAAAGTGCTGGAGTAACTCAGCGGGTCAGGCAGCACCTCTGGAGAAAAGGACAGGTGACGTTTCAGACCTCAAGAGTCTGAAGAAGGGTCCTGACGTGAAACGTCACCTGTCCTTCTTCTCCATAGATGCTGCTTGGCCCACTGAGTTACTCCAGCACTTTGTGTCTATCTGCAGCCAAAACCAAGCTGTGATGTTTCCCAATGGAATGTTTTCTACGGTGGGAAATGGTGAGAGTCATTGGCGACATCCAAACTTCTTCAACCTTCACAGGAAGTAGAGGCAATGGTATGCTTTATTGGCCATGGCTTCAATGTGATTAGTCCAGGACAAAATGTTGATGATATGTCTGCCTAAACTCTGTTGAACATTGAGCTCTCGACCATCTCCATTTTAGCACCATTGATGCTGCCCAGAGAGTGTACACCATCTTGGTCCTCAATTCATGCTCTTTACCAAGCTCTTTGTCTTTACCATCGAGTGGTACGGATGAATGATATCGACGCACCATTTGATTTAATATTTCTGTGTCTGCACCTTTCCCTTGGTCTTGCGTTTCTGTTTCCTTTGCTACTCCTTCAAGTTCTGAGCCAATTCACAAGTCTTTGTGTGCAGGGGAAGTTCAGAGATACAGCGAGGACACCGCTACTTCGGCCCACCGAGTCCACACCGACCAGCGATCCCTGCACGTTAATACTATCCCACACACACATTTGCACCAAGACAATTAACCTACAAACCTGTGCGTCTTTGGGGTGTGGGAGGAAACCGAAGATCTCGGAGAAATCATGGGGTGAACGTACAAACACATACAGACAGCACCCGTAGAGTCAGGATGGAACCCGGGTCCCTGGTGCTGTAAGGCAGCAACTCTACCGCTGCGCCACTATGCCGCCATGTGTGTGTGAAAGATCACTGTATGGAAACAACCAGACATTGTCCAAAAGCATTGAAGGCCTGAAATTAGTCTCACCCACAATGTCATGTTGCAGTGTGAAGACTCGCATAAGAACTGCTCTCTCGGAGAATCTGCCGCTTCTGAAATGTTCTCAGGAGTATATTCGAGAGAAGGTTATTAACTCCTGGCAGATAGATTCTATCATCCCACAATGGGAATAGAAAATTCCCATCATCAGACATATAGCCTTGCTTCTTTCTAAGCCTCGCATTATTTTGAAGAGTACCAATTAATGTGAGGTACCACAGTGTTCCCGCTCCTCATAAGCACAGAAATAGGCACTTCAGCCCACCACATCCATACCGAGCATTGTACCCATCCAAATATCCTGTTTCCCAGCACGCGGTCCATAGCCTTCTATGCCTTGGCTATTCAAGTCCTTGTGTAGATACTTTGTACAAGTTGTGAGGGTCGCTGCCTCCTCCACCCACTCTGGGGATGACTTCCGAATTCCCACCACCCTCAGAGTCAATAAGGTTCTTCCTCAGACCTTCCAAATCTCCTACTGTTTCCCTTTAATCTCTGCTCTTAAATACCTCTGCTTAGTTTAATTTAGAGATACAGCATGGAAACCCGAACTAGGCACTAGGGATAATTTAGAGAAGTCGGTTCACCTACAAGCCTGCACGTCTTTGGAGTGTGGTTGGAAATCATTTATTGTTTAGCACGGTTGTCAAGGATTATGGGGAGAAGGCAGGAAATTGGGATTAGGAGACAGAGAGCAGCCATGATTGAATGGCGGAGTAGACTCGATGGGCCGAATGGCCTAATTCTACGCCTATAACTTGTGAACTTGTGAAACCGGAGCACCCGGAGCAAACCCACACAGTCCAAGGGGGGGTACATACAAACTCCATACAGACAGCACGCAAAATCAGGATCGAACCCGGATCCCTGGCGCAGTAAGGCAGTTGTACAGGGTCTTGGTGAGACCACACCTGGAGTATTGCGTACAGTTTTGGTCTCCAAATCTGAGGAAGGACATCATAGCCATAGAGGGAGTGCAGAGAAGGTTCACCAGACTGATTCCTGGGATGTCAGGACTTTCATATGAAGAAAGACTGGATAGACTTGGCTTATACTCGCTAGAATTTAGGAGATTGAGAGGGGATCTTATAGCAACTTACAAAATTCTTATGGGGTTGGACAGGCTAGATGCAGGAAGATTGTTCCCGATGTTGGGGAAGTCCAGGACAAGGAGTCACAGCTTAAGGATAAGGGGGAATTCCTTTAAGACCGAGATGAGGAAAAACTTTTTCACACAGAGAGTGGTGAATCTCTGGAACTCTCTGCCACAGAGGGTAGTTGAGGCCAGTTCATTGGCTATATTTAAGAGGGAGTTAGATGTTGCCCTTGTGGCTAAGGGGATCAGGGGGTATGGAGAGAAGGCAGGTACGGGATACTGAGTTGGATGATCAGCCATGATCATATTGAATGGCGGTGCAGGCTCGAAGGGCCGAATGGCCTACTCCTGCACCTATTTTCTATGTATCTATGTATCTAAACACTACCGCTGTGCCACCGCGCCACCCTCTGCTACAGGGATACATTTTCTGCAATTCATACTACCTCTTATTTCAAGTTGAGATATTGCAGAAATGAGGCATGGCTTATTCATCGGAAATGTTGCCAAGTTGTGGCTGAGGATAGCAAATCTCTGTGGAAATCTATTCAAATTGTATTTTCTCCATGCATTTATTGGAGACCAGCACTTTCAGTAATATGCAACATCCTACTCCAGCCCTTTTTGACATGACCTGTAAACATATCTATTTTTTTAGTTCAACCTGAAGGATCAGGTTGATTGTTTTGCTAATGTGTATAGTTTGAGTTTCAATTTGGTTTATTGTCACGTGCACCAAGGTACAGAGAAAAGCTTTTGTTGCGTGCTAACCAGTCAGCGGAAGGACAAATACATGATTACAATCGAGCCATCTACAGCGTACAGATACACGATGAAGGGAATAACGTGAATAACGTTTAGTGCAAGATAAAGTCCGATCAAAGATGGTGGTGAATCTGTGGAATTCATTGCCACAGAGGGCTGTGGAGGCCAAGCCTCAGAATTAAAGGGGCGTTCCTTTCGGGAAGGAGATGAGGGGGAATTTCTTTAGCCAGAGGGTGGTGAATCTGTGGAATTCATTGCCACAGTAGGCTGTGGAGGCCAAGTCAATGGATATTTTTAAGGCAGAGATAGATAGATTATTGATTAGTATGGGTTCAGGAGTTATGGGGAGAAGGTAGTAGAATGGGGTCAAGAGGGAAAGATGGATCAGCCATGATTGAATGACAGAGTAGACTTGATGGGCCGAATGGCTTAATTCTGCTCTTATCACTTATGAAGTTATGAACTTATGAAGGTAGTCCAATGGTCTCCAATGAGGTAGATAGTAGCTCAGGACTGCTCCCTAGTTGTTGGTATGATGGTTCAGTTGCCTGATAACAGCTGGGATGAAGAAGTTCAGAGGTAGGTTTGGAAGTGCCTGAGGAGGTTGTTGTTCGGGAGATTCAGCCAACATGTGAGAGACTACACAGATATTGCTTGACAAGAGAGTTTATGGAAACTGGCTCACGTCCATAAGCGAAAGACCGGGTTGGGATAAATCTTGGCCGTTATTTATGAGATGTGCGATCCAGGCCAAGTTCTGGAGATGAAAACCATTAAAAAAAACTTTGGAACAAAAACGGGAAAACGCTGGAAATACTCAGGAGGTCTGGCAGTAACTTTGAAGTGAAAAACACAGTTAACATTCAATGGCTCAATGGCACAAAGGTACTTTATTGTTGCCTGTATCCAGATACAGTGAAATTATTTAGGTTTGCCTACAATTTCATGGTATATGGGTCGGACAGGTTTAGAGGGATATGTGCCAAACGCAGGTGGGACTAGAGTAGATGTTGGCCGATGTTGGCAAGTTTGGCCAAAGGGCCTATCTCCACGCTGAAAGATACTATGACTCTCTATGTCTCTAATTCAGCAAAATCAGGGCACCACCGTCTACCTGATTGGAGACCCTCGGACTATCTTTAATCGGACTTTACTGGACTTTATCTTGCACTAAACGTTATCCGTTTATCCTATCTCTGTACACTGTGCATTGCTCGATTGTAATCATGTATTGTCTTTAAGCTGACTGGATAGCACATAACAAAAAGCATTTCACTGGACTTCGATACACATGGCAATAAAATGAATTAAACTAAACTAAACAATTATAAATAAGTAAAAGAGTGCAACAGTTTTTTGTGTAAGAATAATAGACTTCACCGAGGCAGTACAATGAGAGTCGCCATGTTTCTGACGCCACCTCATGCCATTCAATTTTCAAGTTCAACCTCCCGGCGAGCCGCCGCGGCAGACGCCTCCCAGCGAGCCGCGGAGTAGGTGATGCTGGAGCCCCCAGCGGGTCGGAGCCAGCGGCCAGCGGATCCGGCGGACCCCGTGGCCGAAGTCGGGGCCCGCACACCGCGAGTTGACATAGCCATGCGGCTGGGGCCTGGGTCGGCGCCACGGAGGCGCTCGGAGAGTACCCGGCAAGGATAGTGGAGAGCTCAGTGTGTACACTGGTGCCGACCGACCGACCGTCGAGGACGGACCACGTGGAAGTGAGGACACTGCTGCCGGGGGGGAAGGAACAAAGGAGGACCCAACATGGGGGTGGGGGGGGGGGGGGGCTAGGGGAGGGGTAGAACAAAGGTGGTGCGGGCAAGAGTACTTTGTAACTTTGTCAACAACCTTCTGTAGGGACTATGCAGACTATGCATAGACCTTGGGTATGCATGAAAAGAATATCACTGTGACTTGTCATATGTGACGGGGTGGAAGATTGCAACCTTCACGTGGACCGCCCTGTTTCAACGAATGCAATCAACCCAGCATGCACAATCAAATAAGATCAAATAGAACAAGTTGTCCTACAACTTTAGGCTGTGCACGCCATACGCAAGAAGAAGAAGAAGTCATATGTGACAATAAAGTATTAAATCATAAAGTATTATTTCATTCATTCATTCAAGTCCTTTAAAATAGCATCTTATCTTGGCCTTAAAGACCTGTTGTCATAGCGGCAGCACTGGGTCAGTGTGCAGGGGTCGGCCAGGCCTGGCGATGTTGTCGACGTCCTCCACCGCTGCTCTGCTGCTCCAGTTTGAAGATTCTTTGTCAGAGCCTCTTATGAAGGGTCTTTGACCCAAAACATTTAATCTGTTTCTCTCTCCAAAAATGTTGCCTGACCTGCTGAGAGTTTTGAGCATTTTTTTTCCCATTTTTATTCCAGGTTCTGGAGAGCACGGGAGGGGATTCGGAGTCTGGTGGGAATTGGGTCCCATCTGGTGGACAAATATGCATGGGAAAGATCCGCACAAATGAGGTTCCTTCCCACCTTAGTTTCAAGTGCGGAACACTTGGAGTTTGTCCGCCAAGGCTACTGGGTCTCCCGGTTGCTAACCATTTTAACTCCCCTTCACATATCCTCACTGACCTTTCTATCCTGGGCCTCCTCCATTGCCAGAGTGAGGCCACAAGCAAACTGGAGGAACAGCATCTCATATTCCTACTGGGTAGCTTAAAACCCAACAGTATGAACATCGAATTCTCCAATTTTAAGTAATGAACCTACAAACAACATCTTTCTTCCCCCCCCCCCCCCACCGCGTTCTTCCCTGGGGCCTATCTGGGCTCACACCCATTACACCATTTCCCCTCCCCTTCCATCGATATGCCTTCCTCTGGTTTCACAATTCTCAACTCTTCTGTACTTATCTCAAACTTATCTCACTCGCCAGCTTTTACCCAATCCCCACCTCTCTTTCCCAGCTTCCTCCCACTGACTCCAATCCATCTGAAGAAGGGCCTCGACTCAAAATGTCATCCATCCAATTCCCTCCACAGATGCCGCCTGACCCGCTGAGTTCTTCCAGCACTTTGTTCAGTTTTAATTGAGAGATACACCGCGGAAACAGGCCCTTCGCCCACCGAATCCGCACCGACCAGTGATCCCCGTACACTAACGTTATCCGACACGCTAGTGACAAATTACAACTTTTACCAAAGCCAATTAACCTACAAACCTGCACGTCTTTGGAGTGTGGGGGGAAACCGGAGCACCCGGAGAAAACCCACTCAGGTTCACAGGGACAACGTACAAACTCAGTACAGACAGCACCCCGCCCCCCCCCCCCCCCGTAGTCAGGATCGAACCTGGGTCTCCGGCACTGTAAGGCAGCAACTCTACCGCTGCACCACCGTGCCGCCATGTTTTGTTCAAGTTCCCAGCACCTGCAGTTTCTTGTGTCCCCGCCTTCCTCTATAAGGTTTAATTGACATCGTTAGAATTGCTCGGGGAAGTCTTTCCTCCAGATCTGGTACACGGTGTATCAAAACCAAATGTTCTTTTTAATCTCTCAGCTATTAATGAGTCATTAATCTTAAAACCATTTCACTCAGTTCTGTGTCAGGCATCTGCTATGACTTACAATAAACTCTAAGCCTTCCAACAGCAAAGGTTTTGCTCTACACTCTCTTCGGAGTCCTAACAGAGGAGAGGAATCTAACAAAGGTAAAATAATAGGTGATGAAAGGATTTTCAGTCTTAACCTATTCGAGGTTCTCTCAGCAACACAGGAGATTGGCAATGTCTTCTTTCATCCTCAGGATTCAGTTCACATTCAGCCTAATATAATCGGGTTGAAGTTGCTCCACTGTTCAGCACTCACAAGCTTAAATAAAATGAGCTTTATTCAATATACTGTAAGGAGTTTAACTCGGGGTTAATTGAACACCTCGACCAGGGTGGCCTGTTGTTGTAGGCTATAGTTAAAGGTGGAAATCTTGTCCCATTCTCCCATTGCTAGAGCTGGGAGCTTTAAGAAGACATAGCCTCTCTCCTTTAGAAAGGAGATGAGGTGGAATTTGAGCTAGATAGGGCTCTTAAAGATAGCGGAGTCAGGGGATATGGGGAGAAGGCAGGAACGGGGTACTGATTGGGGATGATCAGCCATGATCACATTGAATGGCGGTGCTGGCTCGAAGGGCCGAATGGCCTACTTCTGCACCTATTCTCTATTGTCTATTGAATTTCATTGGTCAGAGGGTGCATTTCATAGCCACAGAAGGCTGTGGAGGCCAAGTCAGTGGGTATTTTTAAGGCGGAGATTGACAGATTCTTGATTAGTAAGGGGGTCAGGGGTTATGGGGAGAAGGCAGGAGAATGGCGCTGTGAGGGAAAGATAAATCGGCCATGATTGAATAGTGGCGTAGACGTGATGGGCTGAATGGCCTAATTCTGGTCTTATCACTTACGCATCTATAAATTAGAGATAAGTCCAAAGAAGGGTGTCCACCAGCATTCTCCCCCTCCCCCACCCCTCCCACCCCCACCCCACAATCAGTCTGAAGCAGAGTCCAGACTTGAAACATCACCTACCCATGTTCCCTGCAAAACCGCCACAGCCAGACATAAAAACAGCTTTTTTTCCACGAGCAGTAACTCTACTCAACAGCCAAATGTCTATAGCCTCTTTTTGCTCTGGTGTTTTATTTTTATACGTTAAATTATAATGTTTTATTTTTAATTGTCTACTGTGTATTGTGTTTTTTATGCCTTCGAGTAAAGCACCAAGACAAATTCCTTGTATGTATGCATACTTGGCAAATACAATTTATTCAATTCAATTCAATTCAGTGCTGCCTTATCCGTTGAGTTACTCCAGCACTTTGTGCCTTTGTGTAAACCAGCATCTGCAGTTCCTTGTTTCAGCATTTCTTGTTGATCGGAGACGCAAGTGACTGCAGATGCTCTGATACTTGTGCAAAAAACAAACCGCTGGAGGAACTCAGTGGGTTAGGCAGCATCCGTGGAGGGAAATGGATAGACGATGTTTCGGGTCGGGACCCTTCTTTGGACTGATCTCTAATCGCACCTGAGAAGGATTAGCACTTTCATATCAGCTGGAGATCATGCAATAATAATAAAGGGATGGCAATGTACCTCCAATTCAGATGAGACAGAATGGGAAACATACAGGGAGTGACATTCACCTGTCCCTGTCGCCCTTGTCCAGCTCAGTAGCAAAAGGTGAGCACTAGAGGTTTTATATAAGGTCCCCCCCTGCACAGGTAAAGCACAGACCAATGCAGAGTACAATTTCCTCTACATTCTTGATGAAATGCCACAATTCCAATCTTTGGAGACACCCACTGCAGCACAAGCCTGTCATTTTCAATTTATGCTCCAATTCTCCAAGGTCCTCAGTGAAAATTTTAATTCAATACAAAATTATGCATCGGTTTACACTTTGGAGACAAACTTGTTAGCTGTTGGGCTGAGACTGACTGCAAACAATTTAATGCACGATTCCCAAAGCAGAAGCGAAATGAAATATTCACATAATTTCAGCTGGAATCAAGTACTCAGCCGCAGAAAGATGTAAACGTCACCATTTGCAGTGACACCCAAGCACACACAGAACGTCAAGCCGAAAACACGAACAAGCCGTATATCGCAAACACTACACTCCAATAAATCATAACTTCACAAGTCATAGGAGTAGAATTAAACCATTCAGCCCATCGAGACCACTCCGCCATTCAATCATGGCTGATCTCTGCCTCCTAATCCCATTTTCCTGCCCTCTCCCCATAACCCTTGACACCCGTTCTAATCAGGAATTTGATTATCTCTGTATCATGTACCTCAACACAACACCCCAACAAACTGCGTACCTCAAACACAATACCACGATAACATTAGTTTAGTTTAGTTTAGTTTAAAGATACAGCACGGAAACAGGCCCTTCGGCCGACCAGTGATCCCCCGCACACAAGCAGTATCCTGCACACTAGGGGCAATTTCTTTTTACAATAATACCAATAAAAATTAACATAAACCTGGACGTCTTTGGAGTGTGGGAGGAAACCGGCGACCCCGGAGAAAAACCACGCAGGTCACGCAGAGAACGGGCAAACCCCGTACAGACAGCACCCGTAGTCGGGATCGAACCCGGGTCTCAAAGACCCTAATAACGCGTATCTTAAACACAATGCCCCAACAAATGGTGTACCTCAAACACTGTACCCCAAAACATTGTGTACCCCAAACCTAACACGCCAACAAACATCATACCCCAATAATGTCCACATGCCAACAAACCAGGTACCTCAAACCCCACACCCCAACATGCCATTTAACTCACTCCCCTCACCGCAATGAGTCACATACATCAAACTCAACACCCGAACAAGCCAGCTACTTGAAATCCAAAATATTAATAAACCCCCGAATAAACCCCACTCCTCAACAAAGCCAACACCCCAACTCTCTGCTTTCCCTCTCTCTCAATCCCTCCCCCTTCCCAGTTCTCCGACCAGTCTGACTGTCCCCGATTACATTTTATCTCTGTTTGCTTTGTTGTTACCTTCTCCTAGCTAACAATGATCTGTTCCACATTTCTCTTGTTCACCCCCTTTCATGTCTCGTTTTCCCACCTTACACTTCCTTATCTCTGTATCTCCCTCTCCCCCGACTCTCAGTCTGAAGAAGGGTCTAGACCCGAAACGTCACCCATTCCTTCAATCCGGAGATGCTGCCTGCCCTGCTGAGTCATTCCAGCATTTTGTGTTTATCTTTGGTGTAAACCAACATCTGCAGTTTCTTCCTATACACCGACAAACTTACCTTAAGCTACCACCCCCAACAACTCCATGTACCCCAACGGATTTCTCAATATCTATGTACCTGAAATCCCACAAGCAACAATCTACACACCTCCAACACAACACGCCAACAATACACACACTAGGCTGCAGCCACTGTTTGAATACCTAAAGGGGCTGCTCCTTGCCTTCTGGCTGCATTTAGTCACCCACCATCCTCATCTTTGGACACCCTGTGGGTAGGGGAGAGGGTAGGGCTGAAGATGTCCTGGTTGGGTTGCTCCTGGGCCTGGCCAAGCTGGCCGTCCGTGAGTCAAGGCGCCAGGCGGTGGAGGGCTCTACCCGAGCCGGCTGCCTGCCCCTTTTCCGGGGACACGTCCGTGCCCGGGTGCGGTTAGAAAGGGAATACGCCCTGTCCACGGGCACCCTGAGGGAGTTCCGGGACCGCTGGGTTCCGCAGGGTGTTGAATGTATCCTCAATAAGGATTGTATCATAGTTGTATAGTAGGTTATTATGGATATATGTTTGTATTGTATTATGGTGGAGGGTTCTAGCTTGTTTTATTGTAGTGTAATTAGTATTTTTTAAATAATTGAATACATTTTTTGATTTAAAAAAACCCAAAAAACAATAAGATAAGATAAGATAAGATAAGACTTTATTAATCCCCTTATTCAGGGGAAATTAAGATGTCCTTGCAGCACACTAATAAAAATACAACATAGTGTTCAAAAAGAAGTTCAACACAAAAACATCCCCCCACAATGGTTCCCACTGTGGGGGAAGGCACAAAGTCCAGTCCCCATCCTCTTGTCCACCCAGAGTCGGGCCCACTGAGGCCTCCACAGTCCCGCCACGGCGCCCGATATTCTCGCCCAGGCTCCGGGATGTAACGTTCAGCGTCGCAGCTGGCCGCTCCACAGAACCGCGGCTCCACGATGTTACCATCGGCGGTCCCAGCATACGGGAGTCCCAGCGCAGCGACCCAGGAAAGGCATCGCCCGCTCCACGACAGCGCTCCAGCACTGCACCGCCGCCAAAGCCGATGTTCTGCGCCACCGCCAAAGCCGGTGTTCAATACACACATTAACCCAATACCCATATGAACCATGTACCCCAACCCCAACCCAATGACTTAAACTGCAGCCTTGCTGCTGGTGAACAGTGTTAATGAGCAGGAATCTCCAACACTTAGACCCGGGTGGTGAGCAGTGCAGCCCTAATATACCAGTGCTGGAAGGGATGTACATTTGGGGTGGTGCATAAATCTGCTTTGACTTGGATGGTCACAAAATGCTGGAGTATCTCCGCGGGTCGGGCAGTGTCTCTGGAGAAAAGGAATAGGTGACGTTTCGGGTCGAGACCCTACTTCAGACTGAGAGTCAGGGGAGAGGGGAAACTAGAGGTCTGAAAAAGGTACAAAGAACAATAGAACAAAAGGCATGAGAAGAACACATCACGGCCAGCAAGCATGATCAAGGAAAAGTGGAGCCCACAATGGTTCATTGTTGGCTGTGGAAAATGTGTTAACGAGGGTATACGAACAGGGAAACTAATTAGGATGACAGTGAAACTAGTAGCATGACTTGGGTGGGGGAGGGACGGAGAGAGAGGGAATGGCCCTCTAGAGAGCGAAAGAGAGGGAATGCAAGGGTAACTTAAAATTGGAGAAATCAACCATTAGTTGGTTTGTAAGCTGCCCAAGTGAAACGTGAGGTGCTGTTCCTCCAATTTGTGTTTGGCCTCACTCTGAGAAGTGGAGGAGTTGATTTTGATGGTGTTGTTTTTTGACTGTCATTCGTGCTAAACCTACCCAGGCAGATGCAGAGAGCACTGCATACTGGTTACACACAACAGCCTGACATCTCATATTCACACAGTCATAGACAATGTGCCAGACTTTCTGTGCCAAGCAACACTGGGAACCATCCCTGAGATTGACAAGGGCACAACATGTCCTCTGGATGGTGACTTCACTGCCCATCAGTCAGGGTGGTTCAGCAGCAACTCTGTTGCTTGAGCTGACAGCCTCCTGAAGAACGATGCGGAGAATAGTGGCCGCAGCCCAGACCATCACACAAACCAACCTCCCATTGACTCCATCTACATCTCACGCTGCCTCGGCAAGGCCAGCGCCATAATCTAGGACGAGTCACACCCTGGCCACTCCTCCCCTCTCCCATAGGGCACAAGATATAGAAGTGTGAAAACGCACCCTCCCAGATTCAGGGACTGTTTCTTCCCAGCTGATATCAGGCAACTAAATCACCCTACCACAACTAGAGAACAGTCCTGAACTACTATCTACCTCATTGGAGACCCTCAGGGTATCTATGATCAGACTTTGCTGGCATTACCTTGCATTAAACGTTATTTGCTGATCATGTATCTGTACACTGTAAACGACTCGATTGTAATCATGTCTTGCCTTTCCGATGACTGGATAGCACGCAACAAAAGCTTTTCACTGTACCTCAGTCCACGTGACATTAAACGTACCATGTCCATGCCAACCATCGGGTAACTATCTACACTATTCCCTTTTCCCATACTTGGTGCATGGTGTTCTATGCTACGATATTTATTGTATTCGATAAATCACCAGATTCAGACAACAGAGTTTGTATAACAAGATATTTTATTACACTACCAATTAAGGCACATAGAC
Organism: Malacoraja senta; assembly: GCA_038087875.1. NCBI lineage: Eukaryota > Metazoa > Chordata > Chondrichthyes > Rajiformes > Rajidae > Malacoraja > Malacoraja senta. The sequence continues at coordinate 71,141,451 of CM075981.1, forward strand.
TCACATATCCACGTACACACTCGCGAACCCCGAGTACACAGCAAAGCGCGCCCCCCGGTGGTGACCTGTGGTCGATCGTTCGCGACACGGTCCAAGGCTGGAGTTTTCTCCTCCTCTGGAAGGGCGCCCGACACGGTCCTTTATGGCGTTTCACGTCCATTCAGACAGTGCCATACCTCCTCCCATGAGACAATCATTAGCCCGGCAAATCGGGCCGTGCCACACTGTTTCTGCACTACTTGTGGTTGGTGTTCTGCCCAACTATTGCAGTGTTTTACTCAGCAAACCCAGACATTCCCAGACTTGTGTGGGAACATCTACTTACATCTTCTGCTCCTTTTGCAACACCTTCTAAGACATCTACTTGTTTTCGAAGGGTCTGGAATACTGTGCGGCTAATTCAACTGACAACTCCATTTCAGCTGACATGGTCTGTTTGACCCACTACATACTTCTTAGATGATGTAAGTCTTCCTGGACTACACTTCTTCCCACCCTGCTTCCTGTAAGGACTCCATCCCCCACTCCCAATTCCTCCGTCTACGCCGCATCTGCTCCCAGGATGAGGCGTTCCACACCAGGGCATCTGAAATGTCCTCATTCTTCAGGGAACGGGGGTTCCCCTCCTCCACCATAGATGAGGCTCGCACCAGGGTCTCTGCCATACCCCGCAACACTGCTCTCTCTCCCCATCCCCCCACTCACAACAAAGGCAGAGTCCCCCTAGTCCTCACCTTTCACCCCACCAGCCGTCACATACAACAAGTGATCCTCCGTCAGTTTCGCCACCTCCAACGTGACCCCACCACTCGCCACATCTTCCCATCTCCCCCTATGTCTGCCTTCCGCAAAGACCGCTCCCTCCGTAACTCCCTTGTCAATTCTTCCCTTCCCTCCCATACCACCCCCTCCCCTGGTACTTTCCCTTGCAACCGCAAGAGATGCAACACTTGTCCCTTCACTTCCCCCCTCCACTCCATTCCAGGACCCAAGCAGTCGTTCCAGGTGCGACAGAGGTTCACCTGCATCTCCTCCAACCTCATCTATTGCATTCGCTGCTCTAGATGCCAGCTGATCTACATCGGTGAGACCAAGCGGAGGCTTGGCGATCGTTTCGCCGAACACCTCCGGTCGGTCCGCAATAACCAACCTGAACTCCCGGTGGCTCAGCACTTCAACTCCCCCTCCCATTCCGTATCTGACCTCTCTGTCCTGGGTCTCCTCCATGGCCACAGCGAGCAACACCGTAAATTGGAGGAAATGCACCTCATATTCCGCTTGGGCAGTCTACACCCTGGTGGCCTGAACGTTGAATTCTCCCAATTCTGCTAGCCCTGGCTGTCCCCTCCCCTTCATCAGCCCTCTGGTTGTCTCCTCCCCTCCCCCAACCCTCGGGTTCCTCCTCCTCTTCCTTTTTTCCTTTCTTCTCCCCACCCCCTATCAGTCTGAAGAAGGGTTTCGGCCCGAAACGTTACCTATTTCCTTCGCTCCATAGATGCTGCTGCACCCGCTGAGTTTCTCCAGCATTTTTGTGTACCTAAGTCTTCAATGTTCTCTTAGTCAATGTATTCCAGGTTCCATCCCCTCGATCGGGTAAATATATCTTATTAGTTTTTGTTCTAGAATCTGCCACAAGCTGGTGTTTGAGGGGTGGAAGGTGGGAATTAGGACCGAAGGGATTTGGAGCTCTCAAATTTGGCAGCAGACCCAGTGAACTTTCACAGGAGTTCAAGACCATGACACAGAGGTGGGAAACAAATAGTCTTTGTAAGGCATGTGCATACCTCCAGATTCTTCCCTGCTGTTATCAGCCAACTGAATCATCCTATCACCAAGTTGAGACCTGTATTTGTACACTGTGGACAGCTTGGTTGTAATCACGTGTAGTATTTCCGCTGACTGCACAAGTTTCGGACCTTGTTCGGATCCGAGACCTAAAGGCTCAAACAAAACTGCTGGTCTACAGAGCCATTGTCCTCTCCACCCTGTAGTATGGAGGCGAGTCATGGACCACCTACAGCAGGCACCTGAGACCCCTGGAACAATCAAAGATCCTTACGAAAGATTCTGAGGAATAGCTGGGAGGACAAACGCACCAACATCAGCGTTTTGGAGGAAGCCAACATGACCAGCATCACCACCACAATAATGCAGCACCAACTTCAATGGACTGGCCATGTCATCTGCATGTCTAACACACATCTCCCTAAACAAATCCTGTACTCCCAATTGAAGGAAGGTCCCAGCGGTCCAAAGAAATGCTTCAAGGACAACATCAAGAACAGTCTGAAGAAATTCCACATCACATCGAGCAACTGGGAGCACATTGCACTGGACAGGCACTCCTGGAGGAAATCCGTGCAGGAAGGAGCTGCACTTCACGAAATGGAACTACGCCGTGTCGCAGAGACAAAGCAACAAGCACCGTAAGGAGAGAGAGAAGGGGGCTCGACGACTACCCAACCACCGCCAGTCTCCACTGCCCACGTTGCACCAAGGTGTGTGGATCGTGGATCGGCCTCTACAGACATCTGCAGACCCACAAGTAGACGACCCTATGGAGAGGAGGGGACAGTCATACTCGTTTCGAGTGGCCGCCGATTAATCATGTATAGTCTTTCCGCCGACTGGATAACGCGCACCGAAAAAGATTTTCACTGTACCTTGGTACACATGACATTAAAGGAACCTAAGTCACGACCCGCTGCCCGTCCCGCTGAGTTACCCCAGCATTTTATGCCTGTCTTCGGTGCACTTCATTAAAGATGGACAAACAGCTTTGGTGATGGACTTGACCTTCAGTTCCATGCTAAGCTCAGGGGTGAGTCACACTCTGATGACATGCAATCAGAGGCTGCAGTGAATGTAATCATTCCATCATTCCACTTCTAGCTTACTTTGGTTTAGTTCAGTTTATTATTGTCACGTGTACCGAGGTACAATGAAAAGGTTTTCTGTTGCATTCTATCCAGTAAGTGGAAAGACATACACGATAGAAAAGATACACGATTACAATCAAGTTGTCCACAGGATAAAGGGAACAATGTTTAATACAAGTCCGATTAAATATAGTCCGAGAGTCTCAAATGAGGTAGATAGATGGTAGGTAGACAAAAATGCTGGAGAAACTCAGCGGGTGAGGCAGCATCTATGGAGGGAAGGAAATAGGCAACGTTTTGGGTTGAAACCCTTCTTCAGACTGATGTGAGGGTGGTAGATGGTAGATTAGGACTGCTCTCTAGTTGGTGATAGGATGATTCAGTTGCCTGATAACAGCTGGGAAGAAACTGTCCCCGAATCCGGAGATGTGCATTTTCACACTTCTGTACCTCTTGCCTGATGTGAGAGGGAAGAGCTACTTTATGACCAATCTATGGTAGCCAGTTGACCTACAAAACTGCATATCTTTGAGGAGTGAAAGAAAACCAGATTACCCAGAGAAAAACCCATGTGTTTACTGGGAGAACATGCAAACTCCACACACATAGTCCCTGAATCTAGAGGTGTGCGTTTTCACATGTCTATACCCCTTGCCTGATGGGAGAGTGGAGAAGGGGGAGTGCTCCTACATCTGCCCATCCCCTGAACTTTCAAATTACAGACTTAAATCCCCCTTCCCCAACTTTGCCTCTTTAACCAGGAATTAAGTCACCCGACCCAAATACCTTTGTGGGATTTTCTGTCTGGCAGAGAAACTCCTTGAGACGCTTTTGTACCATTATGCATCATTGCAAATTATTGACTATGGCCAACAAATTATGCCATGCCATTACAATTAAATGACTGATCTCTCCAAGTAGAGCCAAAAGTTCAGGATACCATGGAGTCAAAGCAACAGTGAGGCCGCAGAGCCTTCAGTAAAAATAACTTGGTCCAAAAAAATGGAGTGTACATAATGAAGTCGTTTTAGTTTAGTTTAGAGATACAGCATGGAAACAGGCCCTTCGGCCCACTGAGTCCGCGTCGGCCAGCGATCCCCGTACACCAGCACTATCCTACTTTCCAGGGACAATTTATAATTTTACCGAAGCCAATTAACCTACAAACCTGTACGTCTTTGGAGTGCGGGAGGAAGCCGCAGCACCCAGGGAAAACCTACATGGTCACGGGGAGAACGTATAAACTCTGTACAGACAGCACCTGAGATCAGGATCGAACCGGGTTCGCTGGCGCTGTAAGGCAGTGACTCTACCGCTGTGCCACCGTGCCGCCTTGCTGCATGTCTGGGCAGAAAAGCAGATTGTTCACTACGGATGGACGCTCCGGCCACACAGAAAGATGGATTTCAACGTTCAGAGTAACACGCCAATTTTTTCAAAAACGAAGCAAAGAATTTATCTTTAAAATGGGCCGCATTAAAAAAAAAAAAGCCATTTGCACTTAACCTGCCACTGTCTGCTTTTCTACCAAAAGCTAAGGTCTGAATTATGTGGCTGCAAATCAATTTTGTATTCCTGCTCCACGCTCAGTGCATGTCGGGACGTAATTGGCCATTTAGAGATTGTGCTGCTTCATTTCTCGCTGTTAATGAAAAAACACGCTGGCGTTCCCTCCTGCTCTCTGGCTAACAACTTCTTATTATAAAGCCTCTCTTCCGAATGGATAATTCTTTTCCCTTCGCATTCCTGGTCACCTGTGATTCAGCTGGCTCCCGTTTCCCATTCATCCTGCCACGTTACTAATCAACGCATTTCTCACCTCCGTCAGAGCATACGTTCGAACGCTGACACTACTCAGAAACCATTCAGCATTAGATATCTCTTCACCAACAACACGCCTTACAGGTCTTCGACTCCTCATTTAGAGGCAGCATTTGTATTCAAACTACCGCCTCAGCCAAACAAAATTGACACGAATAAATACACATAAATCAAGTGGTGAGATGTTGCTGAGTGAATTCAGATGACGCAGCCCTGAGTGCAATTGTGCTGAAATCCTCTTTTTTTCCCCCCCTTGTGCTAAACAGTTGTCTTTGATTCAAAATTCATTTCATCTTTTATTTAAGCTGAAGTAATTTAATTTTTTTTTCCGCACTGTGTTCGGAACATGACGATCTCCTGAATACAGATTCGCACCGCTGCGCGATACACTGAACGCAGCAGGAGATTCCCTGGGAGCGTGGCGGAAAGTACGCCAGCTCGCACCGCTCTGAGGACAAGCGGGAATCTTCCCCGCGGGAAACCGTCCCTTCGCTACTCCTTCCCGCGCCCATCTTCTCCCCATTCCTGTCACGGAGAGCGTAAAAGCTAATTAGGGTCGGGCGACGCGGTGGCGCAGCGGTAGAAGACGGAGATAGATAGGTTCTTGATTAGTACAGGTGTCAGGGGTTACGGGGGAGAAGGCAGGAGAACGGGGTTAGGAAGGGAGAGATAGATCAGCCATGAATGAATAGCAGAGAAGACTCCTATCACTTTTGAACTCATGAACTTAGTTGCTGCCTCACAGCACCATAGACCCGGGTTCGATCCCGACTACGGGTGCTGTCTGTACGGAGTTTGTACATCCTCCCCATGACCGTGTGGGTTTTCTCCGGGGGGGGGGGGCTCCGGTTTCCTCCCACACTCCAAAGATGTACAGGTTTGCAGGTTAATTGGCGTCGGTAAGTTGCAAAATTGTCCCGAGCGTGTTGGTTAGTTAGTGCGCGGGATGTTTGCTGGTCGGTGTGGCATCGGTGGGCCGAAGGGCCTGTTTCTGCGCTGTATGTCTACGGTAAAGTCTAAAAATGGCGACCCCTTTTCAAGAAAGATGTGAACAATAACGCAAACAGAAGCTAACTTTTCCCAAGGAAATAAGCAAGCAGTCTTCCACTGTGTCTACAGCAGCAGATTTTCAAGCTGGGTTATTAATTTAAATACATGGCATGCCAAGAAACCATTGGCATTTACTGAATGCTATTATGTAACAAAAATGAAGCGTTACACTCAGTCACACACTGAGTGTTATAATGCAACATATACCAACATTCTATCCACAGTAACCATTGCTTTGTAATTATAGAATATATACTGGAGTATTACAACTACAAATACTCTATTATATTATCATTTAATATATGATGGAATGTATTCCATTTGGGTGTTATTATCTAGTGCCTACTGAATTGATATAGGCAGCCAGAAGGGTGTGTTACTACCGTATATAACATATATTGCAGTATTCTCCACAGTAACATGTTGCACATTATCAATATCGGGCACTGCACGATTGGCAGCCCCGCCAACAGTCTGTGTGTGTTTTTTTTATTTTAGTGCGTGTTAAAAGTCTGTGTAAATGTTCTCTGGTTTGTTTTTTGTGGGGGGAGGGGGAAACCTTTTGTTCAGTTTCTTACCTTGCCGGAGGTGCAATAAATTTTCGGATCTCGGTCTCCGGTCGCCCTGCGGCCTACCATCAATGGAGCTGGAGGCCTCCTCGGACTGACTTTGGGCCTCACCGCGGGGCGTGGAATTACATTTATATATAAAGAGAGATAGTCACTATACACCGAACTTTGTTTTCTCGTTTACTATATTGTTCGCAGAGTACGATGTTTACATATTCTGTTGTGCTGCTCCAAGTAAGAATTTCATTGTTCTGTCTGGGACATATGCCAATAATACACTCTTAACCCTTGACTCTTGATCGTATACCTTCCACTGGAGTAGTGTGCCCAGTTTACAAATACACAGTAACACAATGTGTCGCCAAATAACATACTTTATTGTGTTGTACCCAGCACTGCGTTGAGTAGAACATATAATGGAGTTTTAGACCAGACAATGCAGTTGTCTGTGTGTTATTACAGAATATATTGTGGTGTCATTTAGGTGATACAAGTTGTAATTATTTACGTGCAAACTCCTCACAGGCAGCGCCCAAGGTCAGGATCAATCCCGGATCTTTGGCGTTGTGCGGCAACGGCTCTACCAGCTGCGCCACTGGATCACTAGAGTCCGCAAGGTTTTGTAACAATAACGGCGGCACGGTGGCGCAGCGGTAGAGTTGCTGCCTTACAGTGAATGCAGCGCCGGAGACCCGGGTTCGATCCCGACTACGGGTGCTGCTTGTACGGAGTTTGTACGTTCTCCCCGTGACCTGCGTGGGATTTCTCCGAGATCTTCGGTTTCCTCCCACACTCCAAAGACGTACAGGTTTGTAGATTAATTGGCTTGGTAAATGTAAAAATTGTCCCTAGTGGGTGCATGATAGTGTTAGTGTGCGGGGATCGCTGGTCGGCGCAGACCCGTTGGGCCGAAGGGCCTGTTTCCGTGCAGTATCTCTAAACTAAACTAAACTCAACTAAATAGAGCTCTAAACTGAACAGCTATGTAGTTAAATACTTTGCCTTTTAAAGCTCTACGATCCTGAGGTTACAAATGGTTGATTAAGATGGCTCTGGAGCAAGGAAACTCTTTGCGTGCAAGTGCCAGTAATGGTGTTGCAGTCATCCATTACAATCACTCCTCACTTTACTTCAGACTTTAGACTTCAGAGATACAGCGTAGAAACAGACACTTCAGCCCACCGAGTCCACGCCCACCAGCACTATCCTATATACTAGGAACAATTTACAATTTACAGAAGCCAATTAATCTACAAATCTGTTTAAACCAGCGTCCGCATTCCTCCCTGCACACAAGTATTTTTCATATCTTGCACTAAATGTTGTGCCCTTCATCCTTTATCTTCCCAGCGAGGCAACAATTCACTTGCACTTCCTATTTAATACGTTGCATTCAGAGCTCAGGAAGAGGTCCTCTGGGGTGACAGTGAGCTTCCGGTTACCTGTGTCTTAAATTCTCCATCCCGCTCTCATCCTGACATCTCTGGTCCTTGACCTACTGCATAGTTACAAAAATGTCCAACACCATCTCTACTGGGGGGGGGGGGGGGGGGGAGAGACAATGGAGGAGCCGGTGTAGGGGGGTCTCCGTGAGGGAGGGGGAGGGGGGGAGAACAAAGTTAGACCTGGCATAGAATACTTTGTAACTTTGTAAGCTCCCTTTGTATGGCAAATATTGCATACCTTGGATCTGCAAGCAAAGAAATTCACTGTGACTTGTCACATGTGACAATAAAATATTCATTCGTTCATTCAAAAGATCTCATCTTCTGCCTGGCAGCCTCAGGACCTGGTGTTGAACTCAACTATTTCAGATAAGGTCCTGTCATAAGCATTCCTTGTGTTCTCATCACTCTGCTTCAGTGATTTTCCCCCCCAATTTTTTTCCATTTCTCATGAAAGATCATCAATCTGAAATATTAATTCTGTTTCTCTTGGTCCAGGCTGGCCTGGCCTGCTGAATTTTTCAACATTTTTGCTTTTATTTCAAATTCCAGCGTTTTTTGATTTCCAGTGTGTTTTTCTGCAGTAAGCATTGGAATGTTAAACACAGTGACACACGGTGTTTAGATGTGTGTGTGTAAGTGTGTGTGTGTGTGTGTGTGTGTGCGTGTGTGTGCGTGTGTGTGTGTGTGTGTGTGTGTGTGTGTGTGTGTGTGTGTGTGTACGTGTATGCGTGTGGGTGTGTGCATGTTTGCACGTGTATGCCTGTGGGTGCGTGCATGTGTGGGTATGTGTGTGTGCGTGTATGCGTGTGTGAGTGTGTGTGTGTGGGTGTGTGTGTGTGTGTGTGTGTGTGTGTGTGTGTGTGTGTGTGTGTGTGTGTGTGTGTGTGTGTGTGTGTGTGTGTGTACGTGTATGCGTGTGGGTGCGTGCATGTGTGGGTATGTGTTTGTGTGTGTATGCGTGTGTGAGTGTGTGTGTGTGGGTGTGCATGTGTTGGTGTGGGTGAGTGCGTGTGGGTGCAGGCGGGCGTGTGTGCGCGTGTGCATTCTAGGTCTTTTACACAAAAAGCGTATTGTGGTTCAGTATCATTTATTCTGGCACGTTATACCCTGTCGTGGAATCTTTGCTATTATTTACTGAGGAGTTATGCCCAACAATGAAAGTTGTGTTATTGCATAATAAGTGGCATATACTGAGATATGTATTATTAATACTGGACTTTTAAACTCCAGGATTTATTATGTATATACCACGTGCATTAATCAAGTATAGCTTTGTCTGTCATTAAATGATGTATACTAGAATAAGCCCATTAATGCAAGATGCCGCTTCTACAATATGTTCTGGAGATATGCTCTGGTTGTGTTATTGTATAATACGTTCAGGCATATTAAACACACAAAGCTTGGTTATAGTGTCATAGTGTCATACAGCATGGAAACAGGCTCTTCAGACCAACTTGTTCATGCTCACCAAGTGTCCATCTTAGCTGGTCCCATTTGCCCACATACAACCCATATCTCTCTTGTGTCGGAAGGAACTGCAGATGCTGGTTTACACCGAAGGTAGACACAAAATGCTGGAGTAACTCAGCGGGACAGGCAGCATCTCTGGATGGAATGAATGGGTGACGTTTTGGGTCGAGACCCTTCTTCAGACTACTAAGACCAAATACAGGTGGGCAGAGGAGGTGGGGTAGCTCCTCTGGTAAGGAATAAAATTCAGTCCTTAGCTAGGGGTGACACAGGATCAGAGGCTGTAGAATCCTTGTGGGTAGAGTTAAGAAACAGCAAGGGTAAAACGACCCTGATGGGAGTTATTTATAAGCCTCCAAACAGTAGCCAGGAAGTAGGGTGTGAGCTACATCAGGAGATACAATCGGCAAGGAAGAAAGGCAATATTACAGTAATCATGGGGGATTTCTATATGCAGGTAGACTGGGAAAATCAGATTGGTACTGGACCCCAAGAGAGGGAATTTGTAGAGTGCCTACGAGATATTTTCTTAGAGCATCTTGTAGCTGAGTCTACCATGGAAAAGGCAATTCTGGATTTGGTATAGTGTAATGAACTAGATTTGATTACACTCAGTAAGAGGATTAGATAAACTTTCCTTTCTCAGATACATCTGAGACATGGTTGGCGGTTGATGTAACGTGACCCTTGTTTTCAATATTAAGAAGGGTAGCTAGTTTTAAAATATGGTTAATTGGTGTTTGTAGATTAGGGGACAAGTGCGGGCTTATTGATAATATAAGTGCTTGTTATGAGTGAGCTCAACAGGTTTTGCCCCAGGGCGAGTTTCCAGAATGGTGCCAGGAACAGTTGGAGTGGACAGGATGGGCTTAGAGGGATGTGGGCCAAACGTGGGCAGGTGGGACTAGTATGGATGGGGAAGCTTAGTGAGCAAAAGGGCAAGTTGGGCCGAAGGGCCTGCATCCATGCTGTATGGCTGGTGATTCTATGACCCACAAGCTCTGTGCTTTGGGAACCAATACATTCAGGAGCTGGGCCTTCTAATATACACCAGCCCCACTGGACCTGCCTAACGTGGTCACATTCACACGTGCGGCCTGACAAAAACAAAATCAGTTAAGGATTGTTTTATATTTGATTATCATTAATTTCTATGTTGAATATGGTTTTAAAATGAGTTCATTATTTTATAATATTTTTAATATGTTTTGACTTCATTCAATTATTTCTGTTTTATGAACTGTTTCTAATTGTTCCTGATTATCCTTCACACACAGTCCAACACAATATATATTACATTAGGGCACCACACTGAATAATGTACAACGTGCGGCTATTTAGTGTTTCCTGGTGTCTAACACACCGCAGGAACTATCTGAGAGGTTTCTGCCTGACCCTTAGTGAAGATGCCTTTGGGAGGAGGAGTAAAGGAAGTAGCTTTGTCAGAGAACTGCTTGGACAGCTTTGACAGCCAGCTGGGCCAGCTAGAAAAGCTCCCTGCTCCTATTTTGAGTATAGGAGCAGGGAGGTTCTACTGCAGTTGTACAGGGTCTTGGTGAGACCACACCTGGAGTATTGCGTACAGTTTTGGTCTCCAAATCTGAGGAAGGACATTATTGCCATAGAGGGAGTGCAGAGAAGGTTCACCAGACTGATTCCTGGGATGTCAGGACTTTCATATGAAGAAAGACTGGATAGACTTGGCTTATACTCGCTAGAATTTAGGAGATTGAGAGGGGATCTTATAGAAACGTACAAAATTCTTATGGGGTTGGACAGGCTAGATGCAGGAAGATTGTTCCCGATGTTGGGGAAGTCCAGGACAAGGGGTCACAGCTTAACGATAAGGGGGAAATCCTTTAAGACCGAGATGAGGAAACACTTTTTCACACAGAGAGTGGTGAATCTCTGGAACTCTCTGCCACACAGGGTAGTTGAGGCCAGTTCATTGGCTATATTTAAGAGGGAGTTAGATGCGGCCCTTGTGGCTAAGGGGATCAGGGGGTATGGAGAGAAGGCAGGTACGGGATACTGAGTTGGATGATCAGCCATGATCATATTGAATGGCGGTGCAGGCTCGAAGGGCCGAATGGCCTACTCCTGCACCTATTTTCTATGTATCTATGTATCTATGTAAAAGCTGTCAAAAACCTAAAATTGTTTCTGAACCAAAGCCATCACCGATTTTCCAGCAACTGGTGATCTGGCAGCGCCTCCTTTAATCTGGACAAAATTTAAAATACCCCCCCCCCCCCCCGAAGTCCTACCCGAAAGTGTGACGTCAAGACTTCCGCGCTGAACAGTGGGTCGAATTTGCCACCTGCGGCTGGGGTTCTGGAACTAAGGCTTGGCCAGAGCCAGAAGATCCGTTGGCATGGCCAACTTCCAAGGCCAACTTTGCGGGCTGATATCTCGGGTCTCTGGTTGCTGTAAGGTTGCAACTCTACCGCTGCTCAATTCCAGATGAAAAAGTGAGTAAAGAACAGAAGAAGTGAGAATCAATGAAATTGCACAGAATTGTAATACAAATCTGACTTAAAAAGTACAAAGTCAGCAGGTCAGGCAGCATTTGTGGAGAGGGAACCAGAGCTTATATTTCAGATTGAACATATTCTGATAAAAAGACAGTTGATTAAGTTTGTTAGCGTAAGTACATTTACATGATTATAATTGGTCCATTAACAATACAACCTTGTTCTACAGGGCAATCTAGTCTTGATGGCCTTTGATTCTGTACTGTGAAAGAGATGTTGCATTATGTATGTTAGGTAAATGACTACAGTCACTGAAGACACTCTAACCACAGAAAAAATATATATGCAATGGAAAATAAATAAATGTTAGAGTGGCAGATACAATATTTTATTATATATAATATTTTAAACCACATTTAAAAGGCATTTGGCCAGGTAAATTGATAGGAAAGGTTTAGAGGGATATGGCTCAAATGCTAATGTGGATGAGGCCTCTTGGTCGCCATGGGCAAGTTGGGCCGAAGAACCTGTTTCCGTACTATAAGACTCGAAGACTCTAATCAAAAATGTCCATATTTTCTTATGAAGGATGAGGGGGGATCTAGAAACATATAAAATTCCTAAGGGATTGGACAGGCTAGATGCAGGAAAAATGTTCCCCATGTTGGGGGAGTCCAGAACCAGTAGGTCACATTTTAAGAATAAGGGGTAGGCCATTTAGGACTGAGATGAGGAAAAACGTTTTCAATCAGTGAGTTGTGAATCTGTAGAATTCTTTGCCACAGAAGAGCCAATTCTCTAGCCAATTCACTGGATGTAATCAAGAGAGAGATAGCTCTTAGGGCTAACGGAATCAAGGGATATGGGGAGAAAGCAGGAACAGGGGTCCTGACTCTGGATGAACAGCCATGATCATATTGACTCAAGGACCAAATGGCCTACTCCTGCACCTATTTTCTATGTTTACTGTGACATAGAAGGAGGCCATTTTGCCCTAGTAAGTCTATTCCATGAATCCTATTCCCCATGTCCCATTTTCTTACCATTCCCATCAACTCCCACTTGATTGTAATCATGTATGTTTTTCCGCTGACTGGATAGCACTCAAGAAAAAAACCTCGGTACACGTGACAGTAAATAAAACTAAACTTAACTAAAACTCAATTTCATCCATGCCATTTCACCACTGGAAGCTGAGTTTGAAATCATCTCCAACTCATTTGTCCCTGCCTTGTGTGTGTAGGAAGAACTAAACTTGAGGGCGGCACACTGGCGCAGTGGTAGTGTTGCTGCCTTACAGCACTTGCAGCACCAGAGACCCTGGTTCGGTCCTGTATGTATGGAGTCTGTACGTCCTCCCCGTGACCGTGTGGGTTTTCTCCGAGATCTTCGGTTTCCTCCCACACTCCAAAGACCTACAGGTTTGTAAGTTAATTGGCTTGGTATAAGTGTAAATTGTCCCTAGTGTGTGTAGGATAGTGTTCATGTGCGGGGGATCATTGGTCGGCGCGGACTCGGTGGACCGAAGGGCCTGTTTCCGCGCTGTATCTCTAAACTAAACTAAACTTTAAAAAAAACTTTTCACTGTAGTACCTCGGTACACCTGACAGTAAACAAAACTAAATTAAATTAAAACTCAATTTCATCCATGCCATTTCACCACTGGAAGCTGAGTTTGAATTCATCTCCAACTCATTTGTCCCTGCCTTGGATGTGTAGGAAGAATAGGGTGCCTAATACATGCAGTGCCAGCCCTTGGAATGCTTGTTGAGAGAAGGTGGCTCAGTGCGTCTAACTCATGATGAACCTGCCCTGGGAGAGTTTGAAGGGACGGTGCGGAGAGAGATTTACCGTTCTGTACCTTTTGTGTGAGTATTTGATGTGATAGCATCGGAAAAGCTTGGCTTTGTGCATTCTCCATGCTGTTTCTACCTTGGGAGAGTTTGATCGCATCAGTGTTCTGTATTTCACTTCTGAGCATCGTTTCCCAGAGTGCCAAACAGAGGGACTAATCACCAAAGTATAAATTTTGCATTCCCGCTCATTATGTGAATATTGTTTTATCCATTTTCTATAAATTATGAAGACATACCGAAGAATAAACCTATTGCCGCAATAATTAATTAGTAATATTTCTGTAAATTCACAAATACAAGCATGATAACCAGTTCATAAATGTTTGATAAAATCATGTAAGATGTGTTATTTATTCATAAAATTGCTGATGAAACATTTAAAGTATACACTATTACATTGGGCTTTATTGCTGAAGTGCTTGCGCTTCATCTGGCTCTGCATTTCGCTGTCATCATTTTCACTTATTGTCTCATTAGAAAATACACGGAGGGTCTGTCTGTTTGCTGAGTGTCTGCACTGTAAACTAACACCACTTAATGTTGTGTCCACAATGCACAAAGCCAAAACTGCAGGCCGTTTATTCCCAATGCACTAATTGCTTCTCCAACTGAATCTCAAGAAGGCATACCCAGAGTCCAGGCCATCTCTGCGTTGTCTGATTCACCCAAGTGATTATCCAGCTAGTTTAGTTTTGTTTTACTTCAGAGATACAGCGTGGAAGCAGGCCCTTCGGCCCACCGTGTCCGCGCCAACCAGCGACCCCCCGCACATTAACACTACCCTACACACACTAGGGACAACTTACATTTATACCAAGCCAATTAACCTACAAACCTGTTCGTCTTTGGAGTGTGAGAGAAAACCGGAGATCTCGGAGAAAACCCTCGCAGGTCACTGGGAGGACGTGCAAACTCCGTACAGACAGCACCCGTAATCAGGATTGAAATCGGGCGCTAAAAGGCAGCAACTCTACCACTACGCCACCGTGCCACCCTGTGTTTGTGTGTAAGTGTGTGTGGAGCCAATTGTGTAGACCTGCCCAAGTACTGTGTGTTTCAATGTGTGCGAGATACCAGGAGCAAATGTGCACTTTGCTGCAATCAAGTTTGAATTTAATCTAATCAATCAAAGACTTTATTGTCATTCAAAAATACACCAACAAATGCAAGTCTGAACGAAATGTCGTTGCATCTGCCTCACCGTGCAACATAAAATAACAAAAGGATCAAATAGATAATAATGGCGGCACATTATAAGGAATTCAAGATTCTGATGGCTCGGGGGAAGAAGCTGTTGCAAAACCTGGCCGTTCTGCTCCTTATACTGCGATACCTTTTGCCTGAGGGCAGCAGAGTGAACAGTCCATGATGGAGATGTGTGGGTTCTTTTATAATGCTGTTGGCCTTGGACCAGCAACGTTTGCACGCAATGTCCCGGATTGAAGGAAGAGAAGTCCCGATGATTTTTTCAGCCGTCCTCACCACTCTCTGCACGGACTTCCAGTCGGAGGCTTTGCAGTCCCCAAACTAGACAGAGATGCAGCTGGTCAAAATGCTCTCTACGGTGTCCCTGTAGAAAGTGGTGAGGACGGGATGGGGGAGGTGAGCTCTTCTCATCCGGCGCAGAAAGTGCAAACGCTGCTGCGCTCTCTTAACTAGTGATGCGATGATTTGTGACCAGGTCAGACTGTTCGTGATCTGCACCCCCAGGAACTTAGTGCTACTGACCAACTCCACATCGATGTCATTAATGTGTAGTAGTGTGTGTCTGTGCCGGTTTCTCCTGAAATCAATGATGACCTCCTTTGTTTTGTCAACATTCAGGATCAGATTGTTCGTGTTGCACCAGTCCACCAGTTGTTTCACCTCCTCCCTGTAAGCCAGTTCATTGTCGTCCCGGATAAGGCCCACCACTGCTGTGTCATCTGCGTACTTCATGATGTGGTTTGTACTAAACCTGGCACAACAATCGTGGGTCATCAGGGTAAACAGCAGTGGACTCAGGACGCAGCCCCGAGGGGAGCCGGTGCTCAGAGAGATGATGTTGGAGGTGTTGTTTCCAACCCGCACTGACTGGGGTCTGTCAGTGAGGAAGCCCAGTAGCCAGTTACACAAGGGGGTGCTGAGGCCCAATTAACCCAATTTGCTTACCAAGTGCTGAGGGATGATTGTATTGAACGCTGAACTGAAGTCCACGAACAGCATTCGCACGTGTGTGTTCTTCTCCTCTAGATGTGCCAGGCTCAGGTGGAGTACGGAGGATATGGTGTCCTCTGTGGAGCGGTTTGGCCTGTAAGCAAACTGAAACGGGTCAAGTGTGGAGGGGAGTCTGGAGGTAATCTGGCCCTTGACCAGCCTCTCGAAGCACTTCATCATTATGGGAGTGAGTGCTACAGGGCGGTAATCGTTGAGACATGTTATTGCGGGGTTTTTTGGCACTGGTAAGATGGTGGCAGTCTTGAAACACGATAGGACAACAGCCTGGTTCAGCGAGGTGTTGAAGATGTCAGTAAGGACATGTGCCAGCTGATCAGCACATATATTATATCATACTTGCGACGAGACCACTTGCACATTGCACATGACACATTTGACAGATTCTTTAATAGTAAGGAAGTCAGGGGTTATGAGGAGAAGGCAGGAGAATGGGGTTGAGAGGGAAAGATAGATCAGCCATGATTGAATGGCGGAGTAGACCTGATGGGCCAAATGGCCTAGTTATGCTCATGAACATGAACATTTATATTTTTCCATACAAATATAGCACACTGCTTTCCATATTTTACATATTCAATATTCAATATTCATAGCTATTGTTTGTTAACTAGCTTTCTCAGACCCTGAGGCAGTCTCAACGCTTGTGGGTCTCTTTGTGGTTAGAAGAATATGCAGCATCCTGAATCAATTTGCCATTGACCTACGCCACCTCTTTAGCTGGTTGTCAGGGACATTGCGAGCAAACGTTGCTTGTCCAATTCTACACGGCCATCGTAGAGTCTGTTCTCACCTTCTCCATCATGGTCTGGTTTGGCTCAGCCACCAAGCACGACACCTGGAGGCTGCAGCGAATCGTCCGATCAGCAGAGAAGATTATTGGCTGCAACCTTCCCTCCATTGATGAACTGTACACTGCAAGGGCCAGGAAGCGAGCGGGCAAGATCATCTCTGACCCCTCTCACCCTGGCCACAAACTCTTTGAATCACTTCCCTCTGGAAGGCGACTCCGGACTGTCAAAGCTGCCACAGCCAGACATAAAAACAGTTTTTATCCACGAGTAGTTGCTCTACTCAACAGCCAAAAATCTGCAGCCTCCCTTTGATCTGGTATTTTGTTGGTTCACATGCTTGATCAATGGTGTTTTATCATTAATGTTTTATTATTATTAATGTTTAGTGTTTTCTGAGTCATTCGTCACTGTCACTGTATGTCATGTTGTTACTTGTGGGCGGAGCACCAAGGCAAATTCCTTGTATGTGAATACTTGGCCAATAAACTTACTTACTTACTTACTTATCCTCTCCTGGAATAAACTGGTCATCACTTCTTCAATATGCTCTCATAACTCTCTAGCGGCAGTCAGTTGGTCAACATGAATATCTCCTGGACTTTCCACCAAGCCATGTAGGATACCATTTGATGCCACAGAATCATCCCATTGCACTATCAATACCACATCTGTGCATCATACCTAGTTTATAGAGACACAGCCTGGAAACAGGCCGTTTAGCCCACTGAGTCCATGTTAACCATCGATCACCCATTCACACTAGATCTACACACCAGTGGCAATTTACAGAGGCCAATTAACTTACAAACTCGCACGTCTTTGGGATGTGGGAGGAAACTGGAGGAAACCCACTCGATCACAGGGAGAATATGCAGACTCCACGCAGACAGTGCCCAAGGTTGGAATTGAACCCGGGTCTCTGACATTGTGAGGCAGCAGCTCTACCAGCTGCACCACTGTTCCGCCTTTGTTCATTCGCTTTCTCGGCCATTCCTCCACTTTCTCTTGTTGTCTGAACTGCTTCACTTGCTCTATTCCCAATGAGCTGAGAGCTTGCAAATTATGAGTTTGGGGGTTTTTTTCTCTTCGTTATTATCTTCATTTATAAATCTTTAAAGTTAATTATGATTCTGTTCTTCCCTCTGAGCTGGACGGCAATAAACTCAAGCTTCGTTCAAAGCAGGTGAAGCATCAACAACTCTGCAAGAATCATGCCATGGGTGAAATAAGTCATTGTACATCACTTGAATAGGAAGTTATCTCAAACAACCTTGGGAAATTGTCTCTTCAAGGTTCCCTTAAGAATACACATTTCAGCTGTGCTGTTTAAGCCTGGATCTTGTGGGGGGGGGGGGGGGGAATGAATGAATGCTTGCTATTGCTGCACTTTGCGGAGTGTTCACACTGATGTGATGTGTCCATTATTTGGCACGAACTGCAAAACTTGGCTCTTCAATTGTACAACTCCATGTGTCTAACTTCAACCCTTTTTGAAGGAGTTTTAGCTGGGACCAGAATCTTGTTGTTGACCTTTCAACAATAAAACCCGAGCTGAACTCTCCAGAGGTGTCGTTGGCCAACCCTACAGAGCCGTTGAAAAGTGTAGGAATGAACTGCAGATGCTGGTTTAAACTGAAGATAGGCACAAAAAGCTGGAGTAACTCGACCCAAAACTTCACCCATTCCTTCTCACCAGAGATGCTGCCTGTCCCGCTGAGTTACTCCAGCTTTTGGTGTCGATCTACAGAGCTGTTGATGCTTCACATACTTTGAACGAGCTTGGGTTTATTGCAGTTCAGCTCGGAGGAAAGAGCTGAACTCGTAATTAATGCTAAAGATTGATAAACGAAGAATGATAATTAAGAGAAAAAACCTTATTATTTGCAAGCTAACAACTCATTGGGAATAGACAAAGTGAAAGTTGAGACAAGCGAGGGTGAAGGAATTATGACTGTGTAGGAGTGACTGTGTGGGATTCTCTGTGTGGTAGTCACTGTGTACGGGTGACTGTTTAGGGGTGTCAGTCGGCATCTCTTTCTGCACTCCAGACAATCTGTACAGCATCACCATGCTTCTGGCCCCACTCATGGTACAACTGATGACACTCTCCCTGTCGGGACCCTTGCAACTTTGGGATCTGTCATGTTTCCCGCTCATTGATACAAGTCGTGACAAGAATGCTCTCAGCACTGATCCCTCTGGAATACATCAACCTGCCCTTGCATGGGAATAACCCCCCCCCCCCCAAGAAAGTGGTGGTGGTGAGGCTCTTGAAAAACATTAAGGTGGATCAATCCACAGGGCCTGACAGGATCTATCCCAGGTTATTGAAGGAGGCAAGAGAAAATATTATGGGGATCTTTGTTTCTGCTGTAATCGCAGGCGAGGTTCTTGAGGACTAGAGAGCGGCCAATGTTGGTCCTTTGTTTAAGAAGAGAAGTAGAGAGAATCCGGAGAACTCTAGGCTGGTGAGCCTCACTCAGTGGTGGGAAAAGTACTGGAGAATTCTTTGAGATAGGATTTAGGCCCATTTGGAAGAGAATGGGCTAATTAGAGAAAGGCAACATGGCCTTGCACGCAGCAGGTCATGTCTTACTAACTTGGTTGAGTTTTTCGAGACGGTGACGAAGGAGATTGATGAAGGTAGGGTGGTGGATGTTGCATACATGCATTTCAGTAAGGCTTTGGATAAGGAAACTCTTAGTGGGTTGATTCAGAAGAATAAGATGCACGGGGTTCAGTCCTCCAGATCAAGTTGTTCCTTCACAGTGAATGTCCTCCATTAATCCATTTCTTCACCTACTTTTGTTTCTAATTAGCCAGTTTACCTCTCTTATAGAAACCTGCACCTCCTTACAAGAAAATGTCAGGTATTATCCCTGCAGTAACATTTCGTTGCCGACCCATTGTAGCTGTTATTCTTGTGTAAGGAAATACTCCTTGTTTCATTTCATTCTGTTTTGTTTTGTTTCGTTTATTATTATCACATGTACCAGGTACAGGGAAAAGTTTTTCCAGTCAGCGGAAACAATCTACATGATTACAATCAAGCTGACCACAGCGCACAGGGTATAACGTTTAGTGTAAGATAAAGTCTGATTAAAGATCGTTCCAAGGTCTCCAATGAGGTAGGTGGGAGATCAGGACCATTAAGGGCCTGTCCCACTTAGGAGACCTAAACAGCAACCTCTGGTGACCTTGCCCGCCACCCAAAAGAACATCACGGTCGAGGTGACCTGCAACCTCCTACCACCTCCCACGCATATGTTGAAAACCTTCCTCGACTATGAAGAAAACCCCCTTCGACCTACGGCGACCTCCTTCGACTATGGTGAAAACTGGCTTCGACCATGCACGTTTTACTCGAGGATGGTCTCTGTTAAATTGGTCCGCGATTGAACAACACCCCCTTCGACCTCAAACAACTAAACTGAAAGCCAACAATGACCAGCGTCGACTGGTTACAGCTCAGATCATCACTTGATAAAATGATGTCATGAATGCATTTTGTTTCTTATAATAAAAGCCTCCCAGGTTTAGAAAAAAAATCATTCTGAACCATGTGAGCAGGGAAGGAACAAGTTGGGCGGATGTTACAAAAAGTAAATCTACTGCTGTCGGCAGCAGCCCTTTTGCTTCATCAGCCTTTCAAGAAAGGCAGAAGGGAAAGCACAAGGGTGAAGAGGAAGCACAAGAAGAGGTGTCAGTGGGTGAAGCCCCTCTTGCAAAGAAGATTGAGGCTTGGGCAGTATGATAACCTGATGAATATGCTGCAAGAGGAGGATTTGTCTGCATTTAAAAACTTTACACGAATCCCCCCTGAACTATGATTGAGCACGCCCAGGAGTGACAGAGGTCACATTGACCTTTTCTTCAAACAATTTTTGTCCACCCCGGAGGTATTACCTTGACTACCTTCGACTAGCATCACAACCAGCTTCGACTAGACCTGCGACTAAAAAATTATCGATTTTTAAAACGGCAACCTATTTTTAGTCGAGGCCAGCTTTAATCATGATGAAAAAATAGCAGCAACCTATATGAAGCCTCGACCACGCGGAAACCACTTTTGACCATTAGGGAGAGTGACCAAAACCTCCTGTGACCTTGTGAAAACCTTGGGTGGCGGGCAAGGTCACCAGAGGTTGCTGTTTAGGTCTCCTAAGTGGGACAGGGGCTTTATAATCCAAATTTGCCCCAGTGTGGAAAGGGGGAAAGTGGGACAGCCCCTTTAAGCAACATTAGATTTAGACTTTAAACTGCAGAGGTACAGTGTGGAAACAGGCCCTTCAGCCCACCAAGTCTACGCTGACCATCGATCACAATTCAGTGGTCAATTAACCTACAAACCTATATGTCCTTGGAGTACATATAGATGCACGTAAACACTCCCGGAACTGCTAAACAGACACCAATACTGCAATAAACAGACACAAACAGATCAACAGATAATCCAGCACACTCAGGATGCCAGATTAGCAGATTTTCCAGACTATTGGAGGTTTGTTCTACTAATTGCCCAACAATCTTTAATGTTAGATGTTGCACATCATGATAGCGACCCAGTTAGGTTGAAAGTTTTATTTTTTATTTTTAGAATGATGACGTGAAAACAGGCCTTATACTAATTCCATCCTACACACTAGGATGACCATTTACACAGGACAATTAGCCTACAAACCTGCTTGTCTTTAGAATGTGGGAGAAATCCAGAGCACCCGGAGAAAACCCACGCAGTCACAGGGAGAAGGTGCAGACTCCGTGCAGGCAACTCCCGCAGTCAGGATAGAACCTGCGCCTTTGTCACTGGAAGGCAGCAACTCTACCGCTGTGCCACGGTGTACCATCGTGCCGCCCGAAAGGAGCACAGAGAAAGGGACCCCGGTCAATTGAAACGCTCAGGAACTGGAACCCCGGTGAATGGAAAGGAGCTTGGAAACCAGGACCCTGGTGAGCAGAAGGAAGTTCGACCAACCATCAGGTGAGTCCGAAGCTGAGGCTTTACAAGATTTACAAGGAGTTGTAGATTAATGACGTTTTTACTGTACGGCAAAGGATATCGAGGGGGAAATGCTGATGAGATGTCCCACAGCTATTGAGTTCTGATAATTGGGGATGCTCAACTACTGAAGTAAGGAGGGGGATCCCAGCAACATTAGGAAGTATACAGGTTTCTCACGTGCTTACACCAGAACATTTTAGATTGGGACGTTTTTTAGCCCAATGAGGAACGTGACAGTGTTGGACTTAGTTCTGGGAATATGAGCTAGGCCAAGTCAGTGGATGGAGAGGAGGATAATTAAATTATAATATCATAAGGTAAGAAAAGCTATGGACGAGGCCAAGGTAAAACATATTTAATGGGGAAGGATCCGTCTTTTGGAATCAAATCTTAGTAATTGATCAGTGGGAGGTGTTTCAGCTTCAGATGTTGTTGCTACAGACTGGGTACGTTTCCACGAGGGAGGTAGGGAGTTCTCTGGATGGCCAAAAGGATGGACGGTAAAATAGAGCAGAATAAAAGTGCGTATGACAGATGCCAGATTGCTGACACAAGCAAGAATCAGAATGATTATAGGGAGTGCAGAAGGGAAGAAAAACAGGGGAATAAGACAGGCAAAGAGACAGCATGAGTAAAGACTGGAGGTTAACATTAAGGGGAATATTCTACAGGCATTTGAACAAGAAAAGGATGATAAGAAAAGAGGTGGAGGGCAATCAAAGAAAATGTTCATAAATCCTAGGTGAGGAACTAGGCCATTCAACCCATCGAGTCTATTCCGCCATTCAATCATGGCTGATCTATCTTTCCCACACAACCCCATTCTCCTGCCTTCACCCCATAACCTTTGACACCCGTATTAATCAAGAACCTGCCAATGTCTGCCTTAATAATACTCAATGTGGCGGCACAGCGCTGGAGCGCTACCTCGGAGCGGAGCGGGCGATGCCTTGCCTGGGTCGCCGCGCTGGATTGACGCGCTGGAGCTCCGGTGAGCTGTGTCCGCCGAGCTCAACACCTCCGGGCTGCGGGTCTGTGGAGCGGCCAGCCACGGGCGGCGGCGCCGACCCTAACATCGGGAGCCTCGGAGCTCCAAATCGGCGCGGCCTTGTCGGCTTCAGGTGCCACGGACTCCGGTAGGAAACCGGCCGCTCCAGGTGGCCCAGCCGCTGCGAGGAATCTCCCGACGCCCGGTGAGAACGGCCAGGAACATCGGGTCTCCGTAGAGGCAACTGTGGAGGCCTCAATAGGCCTGACTTTGGGTGAACTGGGGTTGGAGACTGGACATTGTGCCTTCCCCCACAGTGGTAATCATTGTGGGGGGATGATTTTGTGTGTAATGTGTAGTGTCTATGTTAGTCTATGTCCAAGATGGCGGTCGGAAGGGAGAGTGGACGCTGGCGCGCTTTAGCAGCCGCTGCTCTCTCTTCCATAGTGTGTTTTTGATTTTTGTTTTTGGATTGAATTCTGGCTTTAATTTGTGTACTCGTGATGTCTTTAATATTTATTTATTTCCGCTTACATGTTAAACTTTGTAAGGTGTCCTTGAGACTTTTGAAAGGCGCCCATAAATAACATTTATTATTATTATTATTATTATTATTATGACTTGGCCCCCGCAGCCCTATGTGGCAATGAATTCCACAGATTCACCACCTCTTCTGCACCCTGCAGATTCAAGATCTATTCCTGGGCATGGTTGGGGTACTGAATGAAGATCTTCCATCAGTCATAGAGTCATTGAGTCATACAGCGTGGGAACAGACTCTTTGCCCCAACTTGCCCACACCTAAAGGTTTCAGAGAGGGTGCAGGTTTACTGGAATGATGCCAGGAATCAGGACTTTATTAAAGGGGTTGTTCTCCACAGAACACAAAAGATTGCAAGGGATCGGATGGAGGGATTTAAAATCACAAGGAGTACACACGGAGTAGATGGTAGCGCAGCGGTAGAGTTGCTGCCTTACAGTGTCAGAGATCCGGGTTCGACTCTGACCACGGATCCCCCATGACCTGCGTGGGTTTTTTTCTGGGTTTCCTCCCACATTTCAAAGACATGCAGGTTTGTAGGTTAATTGGCTTCGGTAAAATTGTAAATTGGCCCTAGTGTGTGTAGGTTAGTGTTAGTGTGCGGGGATCGCTGGTCGGCGCGGACTTGGTGCTTCCGCGCTGTATCTCTAAGCTAAATTTTTTTTTAAAGTTCGCTTGGCAAAAGAGTGGGAGAGTCTAGGACCAGAGGTCATCGCCTCAGAATTAAGGAGGAAGGAGGAAGGAGTTGAGGAGGAATTTCTTAATTCACAAGATGGTCCATCTGTGGAATTCTTTGCCACAGAAGGCTGTGGAGGCAATGGATATTTTTAAGGTGGAGATTGAGAGGTTCTTGATTAACAAGAGTGTCACTCAGGGTTATGGGGAGAAGGCAGGAGATTGGGGGGGAAGAGGTAAATCAGTCATGATTGAATGGTGAAGTAGACTTGATGGTCTAATTCTGCTCCGATCAATTATGAACTTTCAAAGAGTCAAGAATGAGAAATGAAGGCGATCAGCAAAGGATCAACAATAACATGAGATAGCGAATGATGACTGTTTGAAATACCCTTCCAGGAATGGTAGATTCGAATGTAACATTGAAAAGGAAACTGGAGAAGCGTCTGCAAGGGAAAACTTTGCAGGTGATGGGAAGAGTGCAGGGGAGTGGGCTAGGTGGAGCTGCCTGAATGGCCCCCTTCCATGCTGTAACCGTGCAGAGATCCTCTGCTTCTGTGATGACCAGGACCCTACCTTGTGCCCAGTCCCAGAGTGACGGACGATATTATCCCTTTCTGCATCCTGTTTGGTATCTTTACGGAAGTAGCTGTGAGCAACCTGAAGTGACAGGAACATTAGCCTACGTCCTGTCCTCTCATCTCACTGGGTTTGACCTTCACTGTGAATCAGTTACTTGCAGTCGGCCAGAGTAAAAGGGCAGCCCACCTGCGCACAGCAAGATCCCACTAACGACAAGGGTCAAGCACAGTGGCGAGGCTGGTAGAGGTGCTGCCTCACAGCGCCCAGAGACCCCGCCAGAGGGTTCGATCCTGACCTCAGGTGTTGCCGTGTGGTGTTTGCATGTTCTCCCTGCGACCGTGTGGGTTTTCTCCGGGTGCTCCGGTTTCCCCCCACATTCCAAAGACGTGCAGGTTTGTAGGTTAATTGGATTTAGTAAATTGCCCCGAGTGTGCCCCCGATAGTTTAGCATAGAACGAGTGTATAATAATAATAATAATAATAATGGATGGGATTTATATAGCGCCTTTCTAATACTCAAGGCGCTTTTACATCGCATTATTCATTTACTCCTCAGTCACACTCGGTGGTGGTGAGCTACTTCTGTAGCCACAGCTGCCCTGGGGCAGACTGACGGAAGCGTGGCTGCTAATCTGCGCCTACGGCCCCTCCGACCACCACCAATCACTCACACACATTCACACACATTCACACACATTCACACGCAGGCAAAGGTGGGTGAAGTGTCTTGCCCAAGGACACAACGACAGTATGCACTCCAAGCGGGATTCGAACCGGCTACCTTCCGGTTGCCAGCCGAACACTTAGCCCATTGCGCCATCTGTCGTCCCGAGTGTATGGATGACGGATGGCCGGCATGGACTCGGTGGGCCGAGGGGCCTGTTTCCGCGTTGATTCTCTAAACTCTAAAGTAAAACAATGGCACAAATGACTAATTAATCTGTTTATTTGTAGCGACTGTTCAGGAGGTCAATCAGCTGGGCCATGGTGAGAATCGCCCCGTGGTTTGTCGAAAAGTGTAGCGGAAGGTGTAGGGAGTAGCGGAAAACTGTAGTAGGAAGGAACTGCAGATGCTGGTTTAAACCGAAGATAGACACAAAATGCTGGTGTAACTCAGCGGGACAGGCAGCATCTCTGGAGAGAAGGAATGGGTGACGTTTCGGGTCGAGGCCTTTTCTTCAGACCGCAGGTCACGGGAAAGGGAAACGAGAGATGTAGACGGTGATATAGAGAGATATGAAACGAATGAACGAAAGATACGCAGAATAGTAAGTAAAATTGATTGATTGATAGATACAGCAAGGATTGTGGCCCTTCGTCCCACTGAGTTCATGCTGACCACCGATCACCCATTCGCACTAGTTCCATGTTATCCCGCCTTCTCATTCACATACCACACACTCGGGGCAATTTCCGAGGCTAAATACCCTACCAACTAAACGCGCACATCTTTGGAATGTGGGAGGAAGGTGGCGCACGCGGAGGAACCCCACATTCGCGGGTCCAGACAGCGGGTAGTCGAGGGTCCTGCCCATGCCGACTGCCTGCCCCTCTTCTGGGAGAAGGAACACACTGTGCCATGGGGACTCTGGAGGCCTTCCATGAGCGCTGGTCGCCGCGGAGGGGGGGGGGGGTTAAGTGTATTGCAGATAAATTTGACAATATCTTAATCTGATAACTTTTTTATTGTAAACTGCCAACGGCTGCCTTGATTTTGTTATTCTGTATTTGCGTTTATTTGAATAAAATCTCTATATATAACTTTAAAAAATTTAAAGAAAAAAAAAGAAACCCACATGGTCACAGGGAGGACATGCAAACTCCACACAGACAGCAATCGAGATCAGGCTTGAACTAATCTCTGGTGCTGTGCAGCAGCAGCTCCACCTGCTGCGCCATTGAGCTGCCCCTAATAGTCAGATGGCACAGAGAGCTCCCGGACTTAATATCTCATCTGAAAGGTGACAACTCCGATTAATCCACCATTACTGAATAGTGCGGGGTTGTTGGGAACTATTGCTCTGGCAGTGCATCACTGCACAGAGACACACCCGGATGGTCTAACGCTGCCAAGAGCCAGCTCACATCATTGCAACGCCGGCCAGAACTAGTCCAACACACTCTCGGGATGTAAGAACATAAAACAAAAAACAGAAGGAGCAGGGTCTTTGTTTCCTTGAGCTCCCTCCACTGTCAGCAAGCTGTGCTGGAATCTTTTAGCTCTACGCCACTTCCCAGCACTCACGCTATTTTCCATGCTTTTCTTAGTATCTAAGGATCTATTACAATGCAATACAACCAGCGTACCGCACGACTCAGTACTAATCCTTCAATGGAGCAACGTTTCCACAGTACAGTTCATTTCATCGCGGGTTATTGACTATCCTGGATTAGGATTGTTACATAGTAAATTGATATTTGCTCATAAGAATACTTGCTATATTTAGGATTCTGGTGGTGGTGGTGTTTGTTATTGTTTGATTTGTAAATGTTCATTAGTTCATAGGAGCAGAATTAGGCCATTCGGCCCATCAAGTTTAATCCGCCATTCAATCATGGCTGATCTATCTCTCCCTCCTAACCCAATTGTTATTATAAATAATGTTACTGAAAAAGTTGAATACATTTAGTCTTGATTTAAAAAAACAGTCATTCATCGTGACTGTGTGGCTCTCCCTCAGTACTGCACTGGGAGCGCCCTGCTGGAGGATTGGCTCAACATACACACAGCGATAGTATGTATTTGTATTTCCAGGTCTTGCATGTAACCATGGAGTCCGTGACTCTCTCATTCAACAAGAAGCCTCTATCATTGAAAAAAAACTTGGTGCATTTCAAACCGTCTGACCGCTGCATTTTTCAACATGGGCTGGAGACATGTTTTCACCCTAGGCTGCTTTCACACTACCCGAGTTCCAGCATTTGGAAAATTCCCCTTGCCTTGCCTTGTGATTAACCGCTGTGAGCAGATCCACGCGTACTCCAGGGTCGGTATGTGGGGCAGGCACGCATTCCTCTGCACAATATCACTGGCAAGCTTTGTGATCTCTCCGAGCCTCCAAGTGCGTTCCTATTTCTCTCACATTCCCTGTGATGTGGGAGTGGTAAATGATTCAAGATGCTGAAGGAAACAGCCTACAGGCGCAAATGGTGAAACACAATGTATTATTAAACGGACCTTCAATAATACATCAGGGGGGAAAAAAAAACATATATTTTATTCCAATAAAGGAGAAAGCGAAACTTGGTTTCAGTTTTGAGTGAAATAATGCGAATGCTTACTGAATGGGGATGGCCAAATGAGAGGTTTGATTGTGACCTACACAGTCTAGCCTTGGGGTTGGGTGGCATGTGGGTCATGGTGACACTCGAGACGTTACCTTTCCCCCAAACGGACGAGACGTGGTTTGTAGGAATAGAAACATAGAAACATAGAAAATAGGTGCAGGAGTAGGCCATTCGGCCCTTCGAGCCTGCACCGCCATTCAATATGATCATGGCTGATCATCCAACTCAGTATCCTGTACCTGCCTTCTCTCCATACCCCCTGATCCCTTTAGCCACAAGGGCCACATCTAACTCCCTCTTAAATATAGCCAATGAACTGGCCTCAACTACATTCTGTGGCAGAGAATTCCAGAGATTCACCTCTCTCTGTACTGCAGGTGCTGGTTAAGTCCGAAGCTGGACACAAAATGCTGGAGTACTCAGCGGGTCAAGCAGCATCTCTGGAGAGAAGGAATAGGTTTAGTTTAGTTTAGAGGTACAGCGCGGAAACAGGCCCTTCGGCCCACCGAGCCATACCGACCAGCGCCCCCCGTACGTTAACACTATCCTAGGGACAATTTTACACTTATACCAAGCCAATTAACCCACAAACCTGTACGTCTTTGGAGTGTGGGAGGAAACCAAAGATCTCGGGGGAAAACCCATGCTGTCACGGGGGGAACGCACAAACTCTGTACAGACAGCGCACGTAGCTGGGATCGAACCCGGGTCTCTGGAGCAGCAAACGTTGTAAGCCAGCAACTCTACCGCTGCGCCACCGTGCCGCCCGCCGTGCCGTGCCGTGACGTTTCCGGTCGGAACCCGTCTTCAGACTGAGGGGGAGGGAAACTAGAGGTATGAAAATGCACAGAACAAATGACAGCCGGCACCGATGGCCAAGGGAAGGTGGAGTCCATAATGTTCCATTGTTGGCTGCGGAAGAGGTGATCATGAAGGGATATATGGATGCGAACAGTGGAACTGGCAGGACGACTATGGTTGGGGAGGGCCAGAGAGAGAGGGAATAGGGTCTACCAGATATTAGAGAAATCAAATTCATACCGCTGGGTTGTAAGCTGCCCAAGCGAAATATGAGGTGCTGTTCCTCCAAATTTTGTGTGACCTCACTCAGACAGTGGAGGAGTCCCAGGACAGAAAGGTTAGATTGGGAATGGGAGGGGGAGTTAAAATACTGAGCACCCGGGAGATCAGGTAGGTTAAGGTGGAGTGGAAAAGGGAATTAAAATGGCTGGCAACCGGGAGACCGCATAGGCCAAGGCAGACTGAGCACCTCATATTTCGCATGATCCAAAACGTCAAATATTCCTTTTCTCCAGAGATGCTGCCTGACCCGCTGAGTTAATCCAGCATTTTGCGTCCGTGGACGTGGTGTGAGATGGCAGCAGACCTTCAACTACACCGGCCTGCTCAGGATGGAAGGTAGTCCCTGCTGGAGATGTAACTCAGTGGCAGAGAGTCTGTCAACACAATCTCAATAAGAAGCACAAGGGGGTTATACCATCCATAGCAAGAGGTTATACCTAATACAATTTCCTAGTTTGAACAAGAGGTTATACCATCCGTATGATAGACACAAAGTGCTGGAGTATCTCAACAGGTCAGGCAGCATCTCAGGAGAAAAGGAATAGGTGCCGTTTCAGGTCAAGACCCTTCATCAGACTGAGGCTGAGGTCTGAAGAAGGGTCTTGACCCGAAACGGCACCCATTCCTTTTCTCCTGAGATGCTGCTGACCCACTGAGTTACTCCAGCATTTTGACTCTATTTCAGTGTGAACCAGCATCTGCAGTTCAGTCCTACACAGGCAACACCACCAGTAACATAAGGTTATACCTGGAACAAGAGGTTATACCTAACACAGTTTCCTGCCTCACTCTGTCCATTTACTGCTTCAGAACTATTTTCTGAGCAATCCCTAAATCAGTGTGGTGAAGCTGTTTAGTTAGTTTATTTTTGTCACGTGGTGCAGTGAAACGCTCCAAAAACCCATGCTTGCACATGGAAAACATGCTAACTCCGCACAGACCCTTTTGCAATCCAGGCAGTCCATAAGTTAGTTGGAGTTAGTAGCATTCATTCGCTGATGGGTGTTGAGAAGAAGCTGTTCCTCAACCTGGACGTCACAATTACGCGGCCCTGAGGTCAGGATCGATCTCAGGTCTCTGGCTCTGTAAGACAGCAAATCTACCACTGCACCACCATTCATAGAAACATAGAAACATAAAAAATAGGTGCAGAAGTAGGCCATTCGGCCCTTCGAGCCAGCACCGCCATCCAATATGATCATGGCTGATCATCCAAAATCAGTACCCCATTCCTGCTTTCTCCCCATATCCCCAGATTCCATTAGCCCGAAGAGCTATATCTAACTCCCTCTTGAAAACATCCAGTGAATTGGCCTCCACTGCCTTCTGTGGCAGAGAATTCCACAGATTCACAACTTCCGACCAGCTGGCCCTGGTTCTGACAGACATTTTTAACACCTCCCTGAACCAGGCCATTGTTCCATCATGTTTCAAGACAGCCACCATCATACCAGTTCCCAAAAAGTCTACAATAACCTGCCTGAATGATTACCGCCCCGTAGCACTCACACCAATAATAATGAAGTGCTTTGAGAGGCTTATTAAGCAGCACATGGTCTCTAAACTACCCCCCAGCTTTGACCCGTTCCAGTTTGCTTATCGCCCGAACTGCTCCACAGAGGATGCTATCTCCTCTGCAGTCCACCTGAGCCTACAACACCTGGAGGAGAAGAACACCAACGTGCGGATGCTGTTTGTTGACTTCAGCTCAGCATTCAATACGATAATCCCCCAGCATCTGGTGAGCAAACTGGCACCCCTAGGATTCAATACCACACTATGCAACTGGATCCTGGATTTCCTTTCTGAAAGACCCCAGTCTGTGCGGGTGGGGAAGAACACCTCCTCGGTCATCACACTGAGCACCGGCTCCCCTCAGGGCTGTGTCCTGAGTCCGCTGCTCTTCACATTGATGACACATGACTGTGTCGCCAGGTCCACTACTAACCATATCATCAAATACGCGGATGACACAACAGTAGTGGGCCTCATCCGCAACAACGACGACCAGTCATACAGAGAGGAGGTGGAGCAGCTGGTGAGCTGGTGCAGCAGGAACAACCTTCTCCTAAATGTGGACAAAACCAAGGAGATTGTCGTCGACTTCAGAAAGAAAAATCAGGCCAGTCACACTCCGCTGTGCATCAACAACTTAGCAGTGGAGCAGGTGAAAAGCATCAAGTTCCTGGGTGTGCATATAACGGATACATTAACTTGGACTACAAACATCACATCTCTGGTAAAACGGGCACAGCAGCGTTTGTACTTCCTCCGCAGGATGAGAAGATCACACCTCCACCCTCCCATCCTCACCACATTCTACAGAAGCACCATTGAATCAGTCATGACCAGCTGCATCTCTATCTGGTGCGGCGGCTGTCCAGCTGCGGACTGGAAGTGCCTTCAGAGAGTGGTGAGGACAGCGGAAAAAATCATTGGGACTTCTCTTCCTTCCATCATGGACATTGGTTACAAACGCTGTCTGTCAAGAGCTAAGGGCATTACCAGAGCCCCCACACACCCACAATATGGTCTGTTTACACTGCTGAACTCTGGGAGGAGGCACCGCAGCATGAAGGGCCGGACAACCAGATTCTGCAACAGCTTCATCCCCCAGGCCATAAGATTATTGAACTCACAATCAAACCGATGCAAAAAACTTTCTTATACATTGCCACTTTTAAAAACTTTCCTTTTTTATCTATGCACATGAAGCACTTTTTATGGACACACTAAGCACTTTTACTGATCGCTGTTACTTTGAAGAGTCAATGCAACGAAATTTCGTTCAATGTGCACTGTATCTATGTGTATACCTGAATGACAATTAAAGTTATATTCATTCATTCATATTCATTCCTGGGTGAAAATGTTTTTCTTCATCACAGGCCTAAATGGCCTACCCCTTATTCTTAAACTGTGGCCCCTGGTTCTGGACTCCTCAAACATTGGGAACATGTTTCCTGCATCTAGACTGTCCAATCCCTTAAGAATTTTATACGCTTCTATAAGATATCCTCTCATCCTTCTAAAATTCCAGTGAATTCTTGCTTCGTCTTGAAATAAATGCTAACCAATGCCTTGCCGACACTTCAAACTCAAACCCTATAAACCTTTGCAAGACAAAGCAAAAACATCAACAACAACAACAAAAAATCTGCTCTCACCAACTTGCTTCTAGAAAAAAAAGTAAGTAATTAATGTTCATGACTGGACTGATTAACCACCTGTAACTACATGCAAGATTCCCCATTTTACAGTGAAGTGTAAAGGCTACAGAGTCAGCATAGTTCATGTTCAGTAGATAATTAGTCTTAGCCTGACTCATACTGACAACCAATTACAGAACCTAACCAGGCTTCAGCTCAACCCAAATACCCAATAGATACTGTAAGCCCTCAAAAATGAGGTTTCTCCCCTCTTGCTCCGCTGCTGATGGCTTTACACCAAACCAAATGTTTGGAGCACTGAAGCGCATTTATCTGCAAGACATATTCAAGATGACGATTTCCATGTATAAATTTGCGGAGCTGTGAAGTTCTGTGTTCACAGATCCCGTGAAGGAAATGCAATTGCACTTTAGGATCAAGCATACTCTCGTTATTTAATGAGGGATTTCTTCCTGAAGTGGGGACAATAAACAAACGCTTTATTCTTCCTTAATTGACAATCCCAATGAGTGTTTAGCATTGCTTAGTGTGAAACAATGCCACATTATAATGCTGGAGAATCTGAAGTAGTGTTTACCCAACACAAGCAGGTGGATTTTTAACTGAGGAGGTGTCCGAATACCCAATGGAATATTCAATGAGGTAAGCGGACTCACTCTAAAGCATTCAGATCACCTCAGCTCTCGACTGTACATAACCTAATCATTTCCTTCTGCCTTCTGGTCTTCATCGCAACCAGAGAGCAGTCCTGAACTACCATCGGACTATCTTTGATCAGACATTACTGGCTTTACCTTGCACTAAATATCATGTATCTGTGCACTGTGGATGGCTCGATTGCAATCATGTGTTGTGTTTCCGCTGGCTGGTTAGCACGCAACAAAAGCTTTTCACTGTACCTCGGTGCACGTGACATTAAATTAAACTGACTAACTGACGACTAATGAAGAAGAACAGACAGTCAGAAGTCTTGTTGCCAGCGAGGTTGTGATGTAGTTATACACAAGGTGCAATGTACAGGTGTTGTGCGATGAGGAACACAAGAAAATAGGAACAGGAGTAGGCCAACAGATCTTATCACCATCCAGTTTTATCAAGGCAAATGGAACATCGGGTTTTGTTTATGATTTTGCACGAGATTATTATTTTTTAAATTTATTAAAATTCTTCTAGTTTCTTATGGTACTTTGTCTCCATACCTATTATGCTGCTGCAAATACCAGTTTCATTGGTCCGTTTTAGGACATATGACAAAAATACAGTCTTGACTTCACTTTCAGTAAACTAAAATTTACTGAAAGTAGCAATGTTACAAAATTTTGAGATTTTAAAAATCAAGTCTGCAATTTATCCCATCAGATAAAGCATAAAAAGAAGTTTAATTTGACACCTAATTCACTTTCATATCTTCAGTATTAAAAAAGTTATGGCCATTTTCATACTCGGAAGTTAGCATCTTGTTCCCTATTGCTTTTCCATTGACTTAACACAAAAGCTGTGATCAAGGACAGTCAAAAGCCCATAACTTTCTTAAAAATTAAGAGAACTTAATGACATTTTCAGTTATTATAGATTGAAGCATTCTGAAACAAATATGAAACAATCTTACTTGGATGACCTGAAATTAAAGCATATAATTAGCTAGTTACCCAATTGTAGCTAATTACAAAATTCAATTACTAGATCTAAATATCTATCCATTTCTTAAGAAAAAGTTAACATTTTTAAAAAGCCTAAGTGTCCAAATAACATTCACACAAGAATTCACAATATAACGTTATTTTTAAATCTCATTGTCATTAATTTATAGGCCAAATGGAAGGAATTTAGTGTTTAATTCCTGTAAATTAATGGGCATTTAAATCATCTTGCGAGTGGGATTTTGTGGAACGCGCTGGTTTGGAACTTTGCGGTTGCAGTGAATTAAACCCCAATATCGGCAGGAAAAATACTGCCGGTTGGTATATTTAAATAATCACATTTTCGCAACTTGAAATTTTTATTAAAGGCATCCTAAGAAGCAACTTTATATGAAAAAATCAACGGCGTACCTTGCCTTGTCCCGTGCGTGAAATCCATCCCGTTGTCGGCGTTGACAGCATTTGAAGATGATTTTAATTTTACTCCAACAATTAAATTATAAAGCGCTAATTTTAATAAACTTAATAAAACGGCAGTCGAAGCGATTTTTCTTTAGCAGCTAATTTACCTGACAGACATTGATTTGAATAGGCTGCCGAAATATCGCATTTAAAACCCGCCCCCCTCTCAAAGGCGCCAAAGTCGCGCACACGGCAGTGGCAGAACTGCAGCGCCACTGAAGGTAAGTTTTGTAACATACCTACTGAAAGGGTTCAATTTCAAAGGTTCAAATGTTTCAAAGGTCTTCTATTGTCACATGTACCAATTAAGGTACAGTGAAATGCAAATTACCATACAGACATACAGCAACAAGACACACAACTACATAAATATTATCATAAACATTCACCACAGCGGCTTCCCCACATTTCTCACTGTGATGGAAGGCAAAAAAGTCTAATCTTCTTTCTCTTTATTCTGCCCCGGTCGGGGCAGGCGAACCATCTGTCGGGGCGATCGAAGCTCCCGCAGCCGGCGGTCAAAGCCCCCGCATCGGAGCAATCGAAACCCGTGTCAGGGAGATCGAAACTCCCGCGTCGGGGCGGTCGAAACTACCACGGCTTGGAGATCCCGATGTCGGTCTCTGACCAGAGACCGCGCGCTCCGTGATGTAATGGCCGCAGGCACCCACGGGTGAAGCTCCAAGGTCGATCCCTGGCAAAGGGATTGCAGGCTCCACGATGTTAAAGTCCCGTAGGCTCCCCGCGGTGGAGCTCTCAAAATCTGTCTCCAGCAAAGGCTGCCAAATCCTCGATGTTAGAGATACGATACGGGAAAGAATTGTATCTCTATCGAGGTGAGAGTTAGAAAAAGTCCCCCCCATCTCCCCCACCCCCCACATAAAACAAGCTAAAATACACTAAAAACATACATTTAACGCATATAACTAAAACACAAAGAAGGGAAGGGACAGACAGACAGACTGTTGGCGATGGACAATTTCATTATTATATCAGTTTATTCATTTTGCCTCCTCAGTGGGTAACTTTGTTTCTGGAGTTGGTAGGTTGTTGGTTGAAGTCTCGCTTCTGTAACTTGAGCAGGGAAATCTGGGCCAGAACATACGTGCAGTGCAGGGGGGGTGCAGCGCCGTCCATGGTGCAGCTTTCCAAACAAGGCAATAAACAGAAATTCTGTCTGTACATTTTAATTTTTGGTTTTAGAGATACCGCACGGAAAGAGGACCTTCGGCCAACTGTCCACGCCGAAGAATTGGTCACCCATTCTCACTCGTGCCATGTTATCCCACTTTCCCATCCACTCCCGACACATTATGGACAATTGTACAGAGTATATTTAACCTAAAATCTTGCACGTCTTTGAAGTGTGGGAGGAAAACCGGTGCATCCGTGGCCACAGGGAGAACGTACAAACCCCACACAGACAGCACCGGAGGTCAGGACCGAAACCAGGGGCGTTGGCGCTGTGAGGCAGCAGCTCTACCAGGTCTGTGAAGTATCCCACGGACATCATTTTAAAGATCTATTATCCCCAATATATTGACCAAGGTTACTCAAACAATATGCTGTTTTTTTACATAGCGTTTTGTTGTGGTTTTGTACACACATTAAATACAATGTTTCTTGCCTTGCAATGGCCAGGAATACTTCACTGGCTGTGAATCTCTTTGGAATGTCCTAAAGTTATGAAACTGTTATATTAATCGATTTTTCATTTTTTAGTCTTCGTAATCTCTGTCCTACTGCCCCAGGAGGGTGCTAATCTAAATATTATAGCTCCACTCCATCCAATGGTCCACTGATGTCTTGCTACCGATTGCCCGCCACTGTCCCCACTTTATTATAGTTTGGCTCAGACCACAGTGTCTGCATATGTGGATTGCTGCCAATTCGATAGCCAGAAGTAGTTCACCCATCCCAAAGGCTCGATTTAGCAAATTAATCAAATAAATCGCCACGAGGAGAGAAAATATTTATGATGTCCTCTGGTGGAACTTTGTTACTGAAGATTGCTGCATTTCTGCAGTTGCTTGTAATTCGGCTGAAAAGCAACTGCACTTAACATGGAGGTGACACAAAGTGCTGGAGTGACTCAGCGGGACGGGCAGCATCTCTGGAGAACACGGACACATCACGTTTTGGGTCAGGACCCTTCTTCAGACTGATTGTGAGGGTGGGGGGAGAGGGGAAAGAGATCTGGAAGAGAGGAGTTGCAGGACAATAAGTTGAATGTGTCGGGAGGAACTGCAGATGCTGGTTTACACTGAAGGTGGACACAAAATGCTGGAGTAACTCAGCGGGTCAGGCAGCATCTCCGGAGAAAAGGAATTGGTGACGTTTTCAGGTCGAGACCCTACTTCAGACTCATAATAGGTCGATACAGGTGAGGAAGGCTTTTTGATAGCCAGAAGGTTGAACAAAAGCTGGAGATGAAAAGATGGAAGGCGTGAGATATAAGGATCGAAGAGTTGCAAATTGAGAAGCTAGTAAAAGGAATGGAGGTGAAAGGGGAGAAATAGGTTCGAGTCCAGGTGGGAACAAGGAAAAAGTGGGAGTGGAAGGTGGGGGAGGGGGGGGCTGGGTAGGTATATGGAGGAAGAAGGGAGAGGAGGGTTTTGTAGTTTCCTAAAATTGGAAAATTCAATGGAGATGGCTCGTTCTGAAAAGCTATCAGGCTGAATGACCACAGGCAATACCAGAGGTCAGCATTCAACCTGGGTATGATTGGTTGAAAGGTACAACGATAACAGGACATTCGGCCCACAAGTCCATGCCGACCATCGATCGCCTGAGTTTGCTTTCCTTACTCCCGATTCGACTTGCCGATTAATTGTTTGGGAATCCTGCACCAGCACTCCCAAGTCCCTTTGCACCTCCGATTTCTGGATTCTCTCCCCGTTTAGAAAATAGTCTACGCCTTTATTCCTACTACCAAAGTGCATGACTCCACACTTTGCTCCACTATATTCCATCTGCCACTTCTCTGCCCACTCTCCCAACCTATCCAAGTCCTTCTGCAGAGTCCCTGCTTTCTCTGCACTACCTGCCCTTCCACCTATTTTCATATCATCTGCAAACTTGGCCACAACGCCTTCAATCCCCTCGTCCAAATCATTAATATACAACGTGAAGAGTAGTGACCCCAGCACAGACCCCAGCGGAACTTCTCTAGTCACTGGCAGCCAACCAGGAAAAGCCCCCTTTATTGCCACTCTTTGTCTTCTGCAATCCAGCCAACCTGCTGTCCATGCTAGTATCTGCCCTTTGATACCGTGGACTCTCATCTTCCTTAGCAGCTTCAAGTGCTTATCAATGGCTTTCTCAAAATCGAAGGGGCCTGTCCCACTTGGGCGTCATTTGCGCGTAATTTACCCGACATCATTTACGAGTCACGACGCACGACGCGCGTGTCGTGCCGCGCACACGTGATGCGCACATGGTGCGTGGTGACGTAGGCAGTGACGCGCGGTGACGCGCGGTCGCGCGCGGTGCCCCAGGATTTGGGGATGTACAAAATCTTCGCGCGCCATCTGCGTGACGCGCAAATGAAGCCCAAGTGGGACAGGCCCTTAAGTAAACAACGTCTACTGACTCTGCTTTGTCTGTCCTGCTATTACCTTCTTCAAAAGTGTACTGGTGTACTTCACCCCACTTTCTCCCCAGTTATACTCCAGCCATGACTGATGTATCCAATGCAGCCCCATTCATTAGCAAGGGACCACAGCCTTCACGGTTTCACTTTCTTCATTTCTTGCAATAATAATTTCAATTAATTCACAGCCGTTCGCAGCAATTTAACTAAGTTTATGTTTTTATTTTTTTAAATTATTGCATCCGAGCTCCCGGGGATAGAGCGATGCGGGGTTGCAGACCCGATGTAACATACACGTGTAGCCCGGACAACAGACATGTCAACAAGGCGCGAGTTGTTAATCACAAGCTCTCTCCCACACCTCGGAGCCAGTGTGAAGGATCCGCTGTGAGGAAGCTCCCAGTTAGTTGCTCTTTTACCGCCTCCTGAGTGCAAGAGTAAATGTTGCCACGTGCAGCGTCCACGCACACAGCGCACGAAGCAGATGAATCCCAGGTAAAGGCGATAACAAGGTTTGGGAGTCACTAAATAAGAGAATAATTAATTAGCGCAAAACCAGAAGAAATTAATCATTCAGGCACTGAAAATTGCTCTCAGTAGGGTCGGAGTTCCGTTCTTCTCTGCCTTTGTAAAGATAAATCCTCCTCTTGACAATTAATGATTCTTGGAACAAACAAGCACAATTGAACCTAGTTAGAATTCACAGACGTGATCCAACGGCTCCCGCTGACTATTTTTCTCTCTGTTTAGTTTAGTTTAGTTTAGTTTAGTTTTGTTTTGTTTAGAGATACCGGGCGGAAACAGGCCCTTCGGCCCAACGAGTCCGCACCGACCAGCGATCCCCCGCACATTAACACTAGCCTACACACATTAGGGACAATTTACATTTACTCCAAGCCAATTAACCTACAAACCTGCACGTCTTTGGAGTGTGGGAGGAAACCAAAGATCTCGGAGAAAACCCATGCGGCCACAGGGAGAACGTACAAACTCCGTACAGACAGCATCCGTAGTCGGGATCGAACTGCGAGCGCAGTAAGGCAGCAACTCTACCGCTGCGCCACCGTGCCGCACTCTGTTTTATTTTTCACCTTGAATTGGTCCAGTCCTGATATCCTGCAATACTGATGTCTCCAAATACTGCCTTGGTGTGGGATGGTACACTGGTCATTCTTCATACCTGCAGTGACTCAATGCTTCAATCACGCTTTATTGTCGCATGTACAGTGAAATTCTTTGCTTTTGCATACAATCTGGTAAAATCATACAACAGGCCTCACCTAGGAAGTACACAAAGCATCGCAACCTTTCTGGAACTGACAAAGTTTCAAAATATTCTTAGTACGGTCTTATCTTCTTGCAATGGTGAACCAGTCCTGCTGCCACAATTGGCTGCGTTACGGAACTAGAACTACAGCCCAAGATTATCCGGGGATGGATGAGTGTCATAGATTGTTGCTGGGAGGTGGTCGTGCCTAAGGTGCAGGCAGAAAGTAAATGGGTGACCATCAGGAAAGGGAGTAGACCGAGAGTGTAGGCATCTACCCTGTGCCCATTCCCCACAACAACAGGTATGCCCCCTTTGTGTTCTGTAGCTCAGCGGGCCAGGCAGCATCTCTGGAAGGAATGGGAAAGTGGCATTTCAGGTCGGGACCCTTCTTCAAACTGACAGGAGTAGGGGGAGAAAGCTGGAAAAGAGGAAGGAGGAC
The DNA here is from genome assembly GCA_038087875.1 of Malacoraja senta. Classification (NCBI taxonomy): domain Eukaryota; kingdom Metazoa; phylum Chordata; class Chondrichthyes; order Rajiformes; family Rajidae; genus Malacoraja; species Malacoraja senta. The sequence goes on from CM075981.1 coordinate 71,180,761, forward strand.
CAGGGGCAAGGCCTGGTAAGTGAAAGGTGGATAGACACAAAATGCTGGAGTAACTCAGCGGGTCAGGCAGCATCTCTGGAGAGAAGGAATGGGTGACGTTTCAGGTTTGAGACCCTTCTTCAGACTTCTTCTCGAGCCGAAACGTCACCCATTCCGTCTCTCCAGAGCTGCTGCCTGTCCCACTGAGTTACTCCAGCATTTGGTGTCTTTCTTCGATTCACACCAGCATCTGCAGTTCCTTCCTACGCGAGTGATAGGTGGATACAGTGCGGGGGGTGGGGTTTGACTGGAAGACGTAAATGGCAAAGACTAGCGATCACAAGGAGACGAATGGGAAGATGTTGCCATCTTGATGCTTTAACATCCTACTTAATGACAGAAGAGTCTGTTATCCGGTCCTTGCCTGAAACGCTATTTAACAGACTGAGGTTTGATCTTGTGAATAACAAGTGAAGATGTTTCTGATTTTTTTTCTTTGAAGCTGGAAAGTTAATCGACCATCAATGATGTGCAAAGAAGGAACTACGGAGGCTGGATTACTAAAAAAAGAGACACAAAGTGCTGGAGTAACCCCGTGGGTCAGTCAGCATCTCTAGAGAACACGGATAGAACCGTCACCTATCCATGTTCTCCAAAGATGTGACCATTTGCCTCATTCAGGTAGCGATCCTCATTGTCACCCCTGATCTATTGTCACCCCATGTTCAACCATGGTGTTCCTCTGTTGCCTTGCCTCCTTAAGTCTCAGTTTAGTTTAGTTTAGAAATACAGCGCGGAAACAAGCCCATCGGCCCACCGGGTCTGCGCCGCCCAGCGACCCCTGCACATTTACGCTACCCTACACACACTAGGGACAATTTACATTTACACCAAGCCAATTAACCTACATGCCTGTACGTCTTTGGAGTGTGGGAGGAAACCGAAGATCTCGGAGAAAACCCACGCGGGTCACGGGGAGAACGTACAAACTCCGCAGAGACAGCACCCGTAGTCGGAATCGAACCCGGGTCTGTAAGGCAGCAACTCTACTGCTGGGCCACCGTGCCGCTTTGAAGTCAGCACATATCACGCTCTCGTGTGAAACCCTTCAATCTGTATGCATTCCTGGGCAGAACATCAAGTCATCAGCTCTCCTCCTACAAACTGTTCAGTATTTAGATAGACACAAGAAAGCTGGAGTAACTCAGCAGCTCAGAATGCAGTTCTGGAGAAAAGGAAAAGGTGGCGTTTCGGGTCGAGTTTAGAGATGCAGCGTCGAAACAGGTCCTTCGGCCCACCAAGTCCACGCCAACCAGCCGATGAATGATCGCCGTACACTAGCGCTACCCTACACACACCAGAGGCAATTTACAATTTACAGAAGCCAATTAACCTACACGCCTGTACGTCTTTGGAGTGTGGGAGGAAACCGGAGCACCCGGAGAAAACCCGCGCATGTCAGGGTGAAAACGTACAAACTCCATTCAGACAGCACCCATAGTCGGGATCGAACCAGGTTCTATACGGCTGCGACTCTACCGCTGTGCCACCGTGCCGTCCAAGGCATACTCGAGCACTTTGCTTCGCCCTTCACGGATTCTCCTCACTGTCTGAAGGACACAAGGCAGAAAGCTTCAGGCCAGTTAGCTTAACTAGTGTCACAACCTGGAGATCATGTTAGAAGCTAATATGAAAGTTGTTGGCAGCATTCACTGTATAAGGCAAAGTCGACATGGTTTTGTGAAAGGGAAATCACAGGTGACCAATTTATTGGAGTTGTTCGAAGAAATAACATGTGCTGTTCTTAAAGAGGGTGCAGCGAAGTAAAATGTTTCGATTTTTAGAGGCCATTTGCAGAAAATAAATGCTGATAGTGCAAGGGGTAACATGGTTGCATGGACAGAACACCAGATTTCTATCAGGAAACAGCGGGTCTGCATAAACAGTCTTTCTCTGGGCAGCACAGTGGCACAACTGATAAAAGTGCTGCCGCACAGCGCCAGAGACCCGGGTTCAATCATGACCTCGGGTGCTGTCTGTGTGGAGTTTGCGTGTTCTCCTGTGACCGCGTGGGTTTCCTCTGGATGCTCCGGATTCCTCCCACACTCCCTAAGACTTACAGTTTGTAGGTTAATTGTCCCTCTGTAAATTGTGTGTAGGGAGTGGATGGGAAAGTGGGATAACATAGAACCAGTGTGAACAGGTGATCGATGGTCAGTGTGGACTCGGTGGGCCGAAGGGCCTGTTTCCATGCTGTATCTCTAAGGTAAACTAAACTCTGTTTGGCAAGATGTAATGGATGGTGAGTCACAGTGGTCAATGCAAGGGGCCTCAGTGTTTACAATTCATCAAATAACATGGATGAAGGCACCAAAGCTTCTGTTGCTACTGTTTCGTTGCTGATGACACGAAGACAGGCATTGCTTTAAGGTGAGAGGGGGAAGGTTAATTGGAGATGTGTGGGGAAAGTGGTGCCGACGATGGCTGCCTCGCCAACGGTCTGTCTCGTCTTTTTCCTTCTTTGTTGCTTTTAGTTTGTTGTAAAATGTATGTTTTAGTGTACTTTTACTGTTGTGTTACGGGTGCGTGGGTGGGGGGGGGGGAGTGGTGGGGGAAACTTCTAAAATCTCTTTCCTCGACGGAGATGCGACTTTTTTCCATGTCATAGCTCCGTCCGCGCTGCGGCCTAACATCGTGGAGCTGGCGGCCTCTTGCTGGGGATCGACCTTGGAGGTTCCAACCGCGGGAGCCTGCGGACTTTAACATCGCGGAGCTCGCAGTCCCTTGGTTAGGTACCGACTTCGGGAGGTCCAAGCCGCAGGAACTTCGACCGCCCCCGACGCGGGAGCTTCGACCGCCCCGACACGGGAGCTTCGATCGCCGGCTGCGGACGGTTCGAGTCCCCCGACCGCTGGAGAAAAAGGGGGAAAAGAAGATAAGACTTTATTGCCTTCCATCGCTGTGGGGAATGTGGAGGAGCCGCTGTGGTGGATGTTTATGTCACATTTTATGTAGTTAGAGAGATTAGAGATTAGAGATTCCTTTATTTGTCATTCAGACCTTTCGGTCTGAACGAAATTTCGTTGCCTGCAGTCATACATACAATAATAAATAACAAAACACACAATCAACACAAATTAACATCCACCACAGTGAGTTCACCAGGCACCTCCTCACTGTGATGGAGGCAAAAGTCTTAAAGTCTCTGTCTCTTCCCTCTTTGTTCTCCCTCTGCGCTGAGGCGATCCAAGCTTCTGACGCTGTGACCCCGCCGGGTGATGGTAAGTCAATCCCACGGCTGAATCCGTGCTCTGTCCGCGACGGGCCGGTTCAAACTCCGCGGCCCAGGGTGGCCGAAGCTGCCGAAGCTGCCGCCCTCCAGTCCAGCCGACGCAGCTGCAGTTGCGGGAGCCCCAGAAAAACAGGTCACCAACCTGGGACCTGCGCGCTCCCGAAGATGTCGTCCAACGGGCCCGCGGCCGAGCCTCCGGACTCAGGTCGCCACCAGTATCCTCGGTCGCCACCGCCGGAACGCCACCGCAGCCCCGGTAGTTGTGTGTCTTGTTGCTTTTTTGGTATTACTGCATGGCAAATCAAATTCCTCGTATGTTGCAAAACATACTTGGCTAATAAATTACGATTATGATTATGAAGTTTTATTAGGCAGTGAATGGTGGGGGCCTGGAATGAATTGCCATGGATGGTGATGGAGCCAGGTACAATAGTGACGTTTAAGAGGCTTTTAGATGGGCACATGGAAGTGTAGGTAATGGAGGGATATGGAGCATGTACAGGCAGATGAAATCACCTTAACTTAGTTTAGTTTAGTATAGTTTAGAGATACAGCACGGAAACAGGCCCTTCGCCCAACCGAGTCCGCACCCACCAGCGATCCCCGCACACTAACCCTATCCTACACCCTACACACATTAGGGACAATTTACAGAGGACCCGGCGTGGGGGGACTGCTGTGAGGGAGGTGGGGTGGGGGTGGGGGACAATGGACAGTAGGGGCGGGGTAAACAAAAGTCAATGGGGACCCAGCGTAGGGGAACCGCTGAGTGGGGGTGGGGGGGGGGGGGTAGGATGAGAACAAAAGGAGGAGCCAGCATTCTTTGTAACTTTGTCAGCATCATAGTATTTGTATACATTGGGCCATGCAAGCAAAATATTTCACTGCACCTTGTCACATATGACAATAAAGTATTCCATTCCATTTACATTTACACCCAGCCAATTTACCTACAAACCTGTTCGTCTTTGGAGTGTGGGCGGAAATCGAAGGTCTCAGAGAAAACCCACGCGGTCGCAGGAAGGACGTGCAAACTCCGTACAGACAACTTGGTACCGTGTTCGACACAAACAGTGTGGGCCAAACGGCCCGCTCCTGTACTGCACAATTCTATGTTCTATGCACTGGGATGGAACTGATACAGAGAGCATGCAAACTCCACACAGACTGAAGCTGAGGTCTGGATGGGCTCAGATCCCTGGAGCTGAGAGATAGCAGCACTGCGTCGCCTCATTGAATTATGCAGATCCAAATTCCCCTTTGTGGTGATTAGAGTGAGTCTCTCTCCTGTTTTGGGCTCATTTACCAAGCACAGAGAAAGGATGTTTTTTATCGGTACGACCACCACCTTCAGCCCCCTTGCCTGCGTTGGTTTGAGTTTAGCTTATTATCACGTGTACCGAGGTACAGAGAGAAGATTTTGTAGCGTGCTAACCAGTCAGCGGAAAGACAATACATGGTTCCAATCAAGCCATCCACAGTGTACAGATACATGATAAAGGGAATAATGCAAATAATGTTTAGTGCAAGATAAAGTCTAGTAAAGTCCAATCAAAGATAGTCCGAGGGTCTCCAATGAAGTGGATAGTAGCTCAGGACTGCCCTCTAGTTGTTGGTAGTTGCGAGATAACAGCTGGGAAGAAACTGTCCCTGAATCTGGAGGTGTGCGTTTTCGACACCATTTGCCCGACAGCAGAGGGGAGTAGAGGGAGTGGTCGAGGTGCGGCTCGTCCTTGATGATGCTGGTGGCCTTGCCGAGGCAGCGTGAGGTTTAAATGGAGTCAATGGAAGGGAGGTTGTTTTGCGTGATGGTCTGGGCTTAGTCCACAATTCTCTGCGATTTCTTGCAGACTTGGATGGAGCTGTTCCCAAACCATGCTGTGATGCGGCCCGATAAAATGCTTTCCACGGCGCATCTGTAGACGTTGGTGAGAGTTGTTGGGGAGAGTTAATAGACAATAGACAATAGGTGCAGGAGTAGGCCATTTGGCCCTTCGAGCCAGCACCGCCATTCAATGTGATCATGGCTGATCATCCCCAATCAGTACCCCGTTCCTGCCTTCTCCCCATATCCCATAGTTGTTGGGTTAATCTGCAGTTGAAGTTGACCGATATTTGCAAGCCTCAACACAAAACTGCACCAAGTTTCCTTGACTTGGAGAGGTTTTTTTTAAAGTTTAGTTTAGAGATACAGTGCAGAGACAGGCCCTTCGGTCCACCGGGTCCTTGCATATTAACACTATCCTACACACACTAAGGACAATTTTTATTTTACATTTACCAAGCCAATTAACCTACAAACCTGTACGTCTTTGGAGTGTGGGAGGAAACCGAAGATCTCGGGGAAAACCCACCCGTTCACGAGGAGAACGTTCAAACTCCGCACGGACAGCTCCCGTAGTCGGGATCGAACCCGGGTCTCCGGCGCTGCAAGCGCTGTAAGGCAGCGACTCTACCGCTGCGCCACCGTGGCAGCCCTTGGTTTTACGCAGGTTAAATATTCAGTGGTTGCCATGACAACCTAATGAATGAGCGATGGATGGGGCCCATGATACATGCCAGCAGATGGGAAGCGATGTCTAAAGCTAACGTTCCTGTGTCCACAAGCGTGCTGATAGTTCTCTGGGTGAGTGGTAGCAGAATGATTTCTCTTTGGTACATGGAGTTTCTCCGAACAATTCCTCCACAGCCGAGAGTCTAAATTGCTGCTTTCAGCTTCCATTAGGACAGCATGGAGGTCTCAGTGAGCAAGCCTGAGGGCCTTCATCATCTTGGCACCATTTGTGACTGCCCTCTGGCTACAAACAGTGCATGGACAGTCATACATATAGCTATTGCTGCAGCACACAGCGAGGTGGTCTAGAATGGTGGGAGGACAAAGCTAAGCGTTCTTCCTTCCTTTCCTACCCGTGACCTTCCTCCAGCAGCCGGCAGCACGGGGCAGCATGGCGGCGCAGTGGTAGAGTAGCTGCCTTACAGCGCCAGAGACCCGGGTTCGATCCTGACTGTGGTATTATGGAATAATAGTGTAAGGAATGCCTTTATTCTGCTGCCAGTGGTCAGGCTGCAGTGACGGCATCCGGCCTGAAGGTGGGGCTGTGGGCGTAACCGGTGAGGCCTAGGAGCAGGGCCCGGGGATGCAGCACGAGGCTGCTGCTGTAGTGAGTTGCTAAATAAAGACAGACTCCGATTACGTCGTTGTACGAGCCTCATTATAAGAATAATTCGATCCTGACTATGGAGTTTCGATCCTGTCTGTATGGAGTTTGTACGTTTCTCCTCGCGACCTGCGTGGGCAAGTTCTCCGGGAGCTCCGGTTTCCTCCCACACTCCAAAGACGTACCGGTTTGTAGATTCATTGCCTTCGGTAAAATTGTAAATCGCCCCTGGTGTGTGTAGGATAGTGTAAGTGTGCAGAGTGATTGACTCGGTGGGCCAAAGGGCCTGTTTCCGTGCTGTATCTCTATAGAATAAAGTCCCCAGGCATTGTAAGGCCAGGAAGCAACAATGCATCGGTGAGACCAAGCGGAGGCTTGGCGATCGTTTCGCCGAACACCTCCGCTCGGTCCGCAATAACCAACCTGACCTCCCGGTGGCTCAGCACTTCAACTCCCCCTCCCATTCCATATCCGACCTCTCTGTCCTGGGTCTCCTCCATGGCCAGAGCGAGCAACACCGGAAATTGGAGGAACAGTACCTCATATTCCGCTTGGGTAGTCTGCATCCTGGGGGCATGAACATTGAATTCTCCCAATTTTGTTAGCCCTTGCTGTCTCCTCCCCTTCCTCAGCCCTCGGGCTGTCTCCTCCCATCCCTCAGCCCTCGGGCTCCTCCTCCGCCTTTTTCCTTTCTTCTCTCCACCCCCCATCAGTCTGAAGAAGGGTTTCGGCCCGAGACGTTGCCTATTTCCTTCGCTCCATAGATGCTGCTGCACCCGCTGAGTTTCTCCAGCATTTTTGTGTACCTTCGATTTTCCAGCATCTGCAGTTCCTTCTTAAACACAATGCATCTTCCATCTGGGCACGCCACAGTCTACAAAAAATCAATCAGTTCCACATGTTTAATCTTCATTTATCATAAGATCATAAGTGATAGGAGTAGAATTAGGCCATTCGGCCCATCAAGTCTATTCCGCCATTTAATCATGGCTGATCTATATCTCCCTCCAAATCTCATTCTCCTGCCTTCTCCCCATAACCTCTGACACCCGTACTAATCAAAAATCCATCTTTCTCTGCCGTAAATATTTAACATGTCAAGCTTGCTGATGATGTGACAGAAAGGGGCTATGCTCTCCTTAACTGAATGGGTTTCTGGGTGACTCCAGACCTCTGCAATTGAGTCTTGACTGCTTCCTTGGTTCAGAAAGATTTAAGAGTGGTCAATGGAACAAAAATATTGCCAGCAACACATACATCCTCTGAAAGAATAGAAAACTTTAATTCTGTTCTGCCCCTGCCTCATCTTAAATCCCAGATAGATGCAAAAAGCTGGAGTAACTCAGCGGGACTGGCAGCATCTCTGGTGAGATGGAATGGGTGACGTTTCGGGTCGAGAAAATCGTCTGTTTATTTCCAAGTATTCCCAGCTCAGCAACTTGAAATACTAAAGGGCCTGTCCCGCTTGGGCGTCATTTGCACATCATTTACGCGACATCCTAAAAATTGGTTGGTGCGTCATGACGCGTGCATGACGCGCGAATGGTGAGATGTGGTGGCGTATGCAGTGACGCGCGGTAGCGCACGGCGCCCCAGGATTTTGGGATGCTCAAAATCCTCGCGCGCCACCTGCGTGACGCGCAAATGTCGCCCAAGTGGGACAGGCCCCTTAACTTGCTTTCTCTCCACCGTCGAAGAATCATTAGCGGGTACGTCAATTATTTGTTGCTCTTTTTCTCGGTATCTTGGTTGCCTGATCTATTTTGTATTTGTTTTGTACCAGCCCCGGACTCGATGTACAATGCAGGACAAGGATACCCTGCAGATACCTTTGGTGTGACCACCCTCTTCGAGATGGCCACCATTATTCATGGTGGTTGATGGATCCCTGTGTTGACAACTGTCAGTGGATATTTTGAAGAGATTAATAGTTTCTTGATTAGTACGGGTGTCAGGGGTTATGGGGAGAAGGCAGGAGAATAGGGTTTGAGAGGGAAAGACAGATCAGCCATGATTGAATGGCGGTGCCGACTCCATGGGCCGGAGGGCCTAATTCTGCTCCTATAACTGATGAACGTATGAACTGTTGATGACCAATTCCCAGAGGGTTCGAATATCACAACAGGTTGGTCGAGGATTGCTTTAACTCACGGCCGTGTTTGTTAAACAGCAAGTAAAATGGTGCAAAGTGGAGCTGCCTAATATTGTGACACCTTCCCCATATTCCCAATTAAACAAGAAGAATTAGAGTGTGCTAATCCTCCAATCGCTTTGATAAATGTTCATTGACTTAAAGAAAATACAGAGTGTGACTGAGTGGAGTTTCATACCTGCAATATGTGTCTATTAGAAACACCCACTATAAGAGGCTTGGCTGCAGTGAGATGAATTCAAACTGATTTTAATATGCAGCCTCCTCCATTATAGAGAAATGTAATTATCTTATATATTGCTATAGAGACGGATACATGCAAATTCTAATTTGCAGCCCGCATGCAAGCTCAGGGAATAACATCCCTTATATTTGGGTTTAATAAATGATTATTGTCAAATTGTAGCATTCTCTCTCCGGCTGAGAGCTTGTTGAGAGATTTTCTCCCTCAGTTCCTCCACCATGTACCAGCACTGCCTCCATGTGTCAGTCTACATTCATTCACTAGTTAACGTACGTGGACATACTGGCTTTGAGGGGCAGCCCTGAGAATGCCGAGTACCAAATTTAACATGGTCAACATGGGCGGCACGGTGGCGCTGCTGTCGAGTTGCTGCCTTGCAGCGCCAGAGACCCGGGTTCGTTCCCGACCACGAGCGCTGTCTGTACGGAGTTTGTGCATTCTCCCCGTGACCTGCGTGGGATTTTTCCGGGTGCTCCGGTTTCCCCCCACACTCCAAAGAAGTACTGGTTTGTAGGTTAATTGGCTTGGTATAAATGTAAAATTGTCCCTAATGTGTGTAGGGTAGTGCTAATGTGCGGGGATCGATGTTCGGAGCGGACTCGTTGGGCTGAGGGGCCTGTTTCCGCGCTGTATCTCTAAACTAAACTAAACTAATCTATTAAATTCTCCCCAGATTCTACCGCTCACCTCCACACACGAGGGGCAACTTATACCCGGAAACTCACTTACAAACCCAGATGGATTTGGGAAGTGGATGAAAACAGGAGCACCTGGTGAAATGCCTGCCTGGTGGAGTTGCTGCATCTTTAGAGTGTGAGAGGAAACCGTAGATGCCTGATAAAACCCACACGGTCACCGAGAAAACGTACAAATTCCGTACAGACAGCACGCCGTAGTAAGGATCGAACCCGGGACCCTGGCGCTGTAAAGCAGCAACTCTACCGCTGCGTCACCGTGCCGCCCACCTGTGTTACAGATGTTAATATACCTGTAGCTCCCTCACAAACTAATCGCTCTCCCCCCATCACCCTGTGTCCCTACTGATGTTAATCCAGCTCCTTTACATGGTAATTCAGCAACCCCTCTCCCCCAGCGACTTGTATAACTGAATCTTTCTGCACCGATGTTCCTTCCCATTAGCTCCTCTAATGAAGTTTAAATGTTGCGAAGAAATCGCTAAATTGCCCTCAGTAAAAATGAATCATTAAACACCAAATGTTATTCCATTCCTGGGAACAATCATTGGCATCTTCCCTTCCTTCCCCTGGATCGAGTACCAGGCCCATGGTCTTAGCCTTTGGATTCCCACACCTAATCCCATTGACACAGCCTATTAAACGTGGAACAGTACAGCACACGAATAGGCCCCCTCAGAAAACCCATGTGGGAGAATGAACAATCTCTGTGCAGACATCACCCATGGTCAAGATTGAACCTGGGTCTCTGGTGGTGTAAGGCAGCAATTCTGCTGCTGCGACACTGTGCCTCCCCACAGATAGAACATCAAATGCAGAGAAGGTCAAAGGTTTCAAAGGCCTTTTATTGTCACATGTACCAATTAAGGTACAGTGATATGTGAATTACCACACAGCCATACGAAAATAAAAGCAACAAGACACACAATTACATAACAGTTACCATAAACATCCACTACAGTGGATTCCCCACATTTCTCACTATGATGGAAGGCAAAAAAGTTCAATCTTCTTCCTCTTTATTCTCCGACGGGGCGATCGAAGCTCCCGCAGCCGGCGGTTGAAGCTCCCACGTTGGGGCGATCGAAACTCCCGCGTCGGAGCGATCGAAACTCCCGTGACGGTGCGGTCGAAACCCCCGCATCGGGGCAGTCGAATCTCCCGCGGCTTGGTTCCCAAAGTTGGTCTCTGACCAGAGACCGCGGGCTCCATGATGTTAAAGTCCGCAAGCACCCATGGTTGGAGCTCCGAGGTCGATCCATGGCAAAGGGATCGTGTGCTCCACGATGTTAAAGTCCGCAGGAGTTCTCTAAATCGGTCTCCTGCAAAGGCCGCCAACTCCTCGAAGTTAGGCCGCATTGCGGACGGATATACGATACGGAAAAAAATCGCATCTCCGTCGAGGTAAGAGATTTTTAAAAGTTTCCCCTGACCCCCACCCCCCACATAAAACAAGCTAAAGAACACTAAAAACATACATTTAACATATACTATTAAAACATAAAGAAGGAAAGGACAGACAGATTGTTGGCGAGGCAGCCATAGCTGGCGCCACCTGGTGGTTTAGGTAGTTCAATATTAGAAAGTTCAACAATATCTGTGCCGAACATGATCTCCCATTTTACACCACTCGTTTAGTAAACTCTTCAACTCTCCCCAGATATTACCACTCATCTCCACACACAAGGGGCAACTTATAGCGGGCAATTAACTTACAAACCCAGACAGATTTGGGAAGTTTAAGGAACCAGGAGCACCTGGAGAACACCTGGCACGGTGGGGCAGCGGTAGAGTTGCTGCTTTACAGTGCCAGGTTCGATCCTGCCTGCGGGTGAAATCTGTACGGAGTTTGTACGTTCTCCCGGTGACCTGCGTGGGTTTTCTCCGGGATTTCCAGTTTTCTCCCACACCCCAAAGACATGTGGGTTTGTAGGGTAATTGGCTTGGTATAAATGTAAAAATTGTCCCCCCAGTGTGTGTAGGGTAGTGTTCGTGTGTGGGGATCGCTGGTCGGCGCGTGCTTGGTGGGCCGAAGGGCCTGTTTCCGCGCTGTATCTCTGAACTAATCTAAACGAAAACCCATGCAGTGACAAGGAGAACATGCAGACTCCACACAGACAGTGTCGGAAGTCAGGATTGAACCCGGATCTCTGGTACTGTGAGACAGCGGCTCCACAGAGAGGACACGGAGAGCCCGCAGATATTTACAAGAAATCAGCAACTTGACGGTCACTTTGAGACCAGCTTTAAATTTGCCGACTGACTTATCGTAATAGAATTGCTGTGACTCACCTTCTTGCTACTATTATTGCAGTCACACATCCCCGAGACCGCTGTGTAGCTGGTGGAGCAGTGTATTTGTCCACTGTCAGGCAACTGATAAATGCATGAACACCAGGTGTTAATGCAGGGTCAAGTACGCATGCATCTACAGTTAGTGCTGGTCAGAGCCTTAGTTCAGCATGGGAAGGAAAGGGCACGACCTCCATCAACAACACATGAAAACGCCCGCGTGGATTCAGTAAACAGGTCCCAGGGTGGGCACCCTTAACCCCCTCACACAATTAGGGGTGGTAATTAAAAACGGAGGTGCACCTGAATGTTTTCTTACACTTCATTTTTAAAAGAACACGCCTAATCTAGTATTCCTTGGTATTCTCTGCCCTGGATGGCTGTAAATTTGGAGGTATTTAAAGAGGAGCATAGAACATCCTACATAGAACAGTGCAGCACAGAATCAGGCCATTCGGCCCACAATATCTCTGCTAAACAAGATGCCAAAATAAACTAATCTCACCTGCCTGCATGTGGTCCAATCGACTTTAGTGATGCAGCGCGGAAGTGGGGAGCAGACGTGGTAGTTGAGGGCGTGGGGTGTAGTTAAGGTTAATGGTCTTTAACTCTTGTGTGATAATAAGGCCCTGGTCTTGGCTCACTGGTGGTATTTTCTCTTTTAGACTTTAGACTTTAGAAACAGGCCCTTCGGCCCACCGAGTCCGCACTGACAAGCAATCACCCCGTACACTAACACTATCTTACAAACTATAAACAATTTATAATTTGCAATTTTACCAAAGCCAATTGACCTAAATACCTGAACGTCTTTGGAGTGTGGGAGGAACCTGGAGCACCCGGAGAAAACCCACGCGGTCACAGCGAGAACATACAAAGTCTGTACAGACATCACCCGTGGTCAGGATTGAACCTGGGTCTCTTGTGGTGTAAGGCAGCAGAGGAGGTAGTTACATAATTGAAAGTTCATGGAAACTAAGACAATGGGTACAGAGGGGTGCAGGGGTGCAGGGGCATGTCACACGTGATTATCAAATGGGGGCAGACTTGAGGGGCCGAGTGGCCTACTCTTGCTCCTATTTTATGTTCTCTTACAGGGTGGCACAATAGTGCAGCGGTAGAGTTGCTGCCGTACAGCTCCAGAGACCCAGGTTCAATCCTGACTACAGGTGCCGTCTGTATGGAGTTTGTACCCTCTCACTGTGACCGCGTGGATTTTCTCTGGGTGCTCCAGTCTCATCCCATACTCCAAAGACGTATAGGTTTATAGGCTAATAGGTTTGGTATCATTATAAATGATCCCTAGTGTGTGTAGGATAGTGTTAGTGTGCAGGGATCGCTAGTCAGCGCAGACTCGGTGGGCCGAATGGCCTGTTTCTAAAGTCTAAAAGAGAAGATACCACTGGTGAGCCAAGACTAGGGCCTTATTATCACATAAAGAGTTAAAGACCACTAACCTTGACTCCACTCCACACCCTCAACTACCCATCGACTCCCCACAATATACATTCTCTGTGTTCCTGGTGCTCTACTTTGAGTAGAATACTTACCAAAATCCAGAGAAAGTGTGGGAATATCCCCACAGGGAATTTTCAAGATGAATGTCCATTCACTTCATGAAATCCATTGGAAAACTCCAGCGATTTAGGCACTAAATAGGGTCTGTACAGAGAGCATCAACTGAGCTCTAAGTAGAACAGGGTTCTGCTCAAGCACATTTGGGTGGCATGGTGGCGCAGCGGTAGAGTTTCTACCTTACAGCGCTGGACCCCGGTTCGATCCTGACGACTAGTGCTGTCTGTACGGAGTTTGTACGTTCTCCCCATGACCTGCGTGGGATTTCTCCGGGAACTCTGGTTTCCTCCCACACTCCAAAGACATGCAGGTTTGTAGGTTAATTGGCTTGGTATAAATGTAAACTTGTCCCCAGTGTGTGTGTGTGTGTGTGTTTAGGGTAGTGTTAGTGTGCGGGGATCGCTTGTCAGTGCGGACTCAGTGGGCCGAAGGGCCTGTTTTCGCGCTGTATCTCTGAATCAAACTAAACTAAGCTTAACTAAACATTTCAGGAGGTCTAAATTCAGCGAGGTCTCGCTGTAAACGGAGTAAGGTCCATTTGAGTTGCTCTTGAGAGCTTAACCGTTTCCTACATTAACATTGCTTAAATTATATAGATTTCATCTGCACATGTTAAATAAATCAGGGCCTCACGACACTAAATCTAATGTTTAGCATCAGCAAACCACTTTGAATAAGACTTTGCAAACTATCAAAATATGATTAGAGATGACACTTTGATGAAGCTAAGTGACAGAAATTATTCAATGAAATCACAGGAGAAAACTAACTGCAAGAAGCAGGAGTTGGTCATTCAATCACTAGTGCCTACTCCACCAACAGATTCATAATTGACTTACTATTCAGCGCTGCTTTCCCATAGCAACCCCTTACACCTTGATTCCTTTAGTAATCAAACACTATCAATTGCTCTCTTGAATATATGCAACAATTTGATGTCCACAGCTCTCGTAGGTAGATAATTGAGATTCCTTGAATTAAGGATTCTCCGGGGAAGAAATCTCCTCTCTATCCTGAATGAGCAAAGCATTATTTTGAGACTAGACACCCCAGCCAAGGGTAACATAGTCCCTGCCAAACTCATTCATTCATTCATTCATTCATTCATTCAACTAACCTACAGACGTGCAAGTCTTTGGAGTGTGGGAGGAAACCGGAGCACCGGTAGAAAACCCAGGCAGTCGCAGGTAGAACGTACAAACTCCGCACAGACAGCAGCAGTAGTCAGGATCGAACCAGGGTCTCCGGTGTGGCAAGGCAACAACTCTACCGCTGCGCCACCGTGCTGCCGTGCACACAAGTGCCACACAAGTATTACTCCAGCACTTGTGCCCATAAAAGATTGTGTGTGTGTGTCAATGAAATCGCCTCTCATTCTTCTAAATTTAATCTTTTCTCATGTTTGCATTTTTACATTTACCAAGCCAATTTACCGACATACCTGTACATCTTTGGAGCATGGGAGGAAACCGAAGGTCTCGGAAAAAACCCACGCAGGTCACAGGGAGAATGTGCAAACTCCACACAGACAGCACCCGTGGTCGGGATCGAACCCGGGTCTCCGGCGCAGCAAGTTCTGTATGGCAGCAACTCTACCACTGCGCCACCGTGCAGCTCATAGTTTTGGCTTTTAGACCCCTCTTATAGCGAATCTTATAGCCATCTTTCCCCAGTCCTGTTCCTCCATCCCCAATGTAGCCCCATTAATGTTTCCACTGCCTATTAAAATACTATTTGATGATTTATTTCAACCGCTGATTCCCTCCAGATCTTTGTTCACTATTATGTCCGCGGAGTTATTCGGTGCCTTCTTCCGTGAAGACTGACATAAAATATCTGTTCAATTAGCCTTCAATTTCCTTATGCCCCAGTATAATTTCACCAGTCACCAATCTATAGGGGAGCCACATTAACTTTTGCTAATCTTTTCCTTTTTGCATGCCTGAAGAAACTCTTGCAGCCTGTTTTTATGTTTCTCATTATCCCGCACTCATAATCCACTTGCCCTTTTCTTATCCTGCTTCTCATTTGCTGATTTCTGAAAATTTTCAATCCCCGGGCTTACTGCTTTTTGGCAACATCATAGACCCTTATCTATACTGACTTTAATTCCCTTGAAAACTAGAATTATACCACTTGTCCTTCTTAGTTATGTGCTCTATAAATATATATATGTGTGTGTGTGTGTGTGTGTGTGTGTGTGTGTGTGTGAGTGTGTGTGTGTGTGTGTGTGTGTGTGTGTGTGTGTGTGTGTGTGTGTGTGTGTGTGTGTGTGTGTGTGTGTGTGTTCGTGTTCGTGTGTGTGTGTATGTGTGTGTTCATGTGTGTGTGTATATATGTGTTATATACAGTAGCATATAACTAAAAAAGACAAGTGGTATATATATATATATATATATATATATATTTAAATATATATACACATATATATATATACATATACATACACACACATATATTATTATATAAAACTCTCTGGCTGTCGTCCGTCTGTACGTCCGACGGCCTGCTTGACTTTGCCGCGCGGCCTTTGATACGGCCCCTGGCCCACACGGCGCGCGGAAAGGCCCACGTTTTTCGCCATTTCCAAAGAGATGACATTTATCTTTACGAATAGCCACTCCTGATTAAATTCTGTCCTGTTTATGTACACGTTTTTTAATAAAATCCATCCCCCCCCAACCCCAATGTGATTTTCTCCGATTGTCTCCGATTTTCTCCGAAAACGACGCCATCTTTTTTTCCCCGATTTTCTCCGAAAACGACGCCATCTTTTTTTCGCCGATTTTCTCCGATTTTTTTCGAAAAAGACGCCATCTTTTTTTCAGCACATTTTAACCCCGGGGTCTGAAGCACGTTCGGGAACAACACCCCGGGGTGTCAAGCACTTTCGGGGACCAGACCCAACGGGTCTGCACTTGGTCTAGTATATATATAAAATTCTAGTTCTATATAATAGTAATTCTATATGATAACTATATAACTAGTTCTATATAATTAGAATTATATAACGAGAATTATGTAATTCTAATTCTAGAATATTCTTTCTATTCTATACAAAATTATACTAATTATATATATTATATAATTACATATAATTATTATATACAATAATTCCATTTATAATATTCTATATATAATTTTACTAATTCTAGTGTAATTCCAGATATTTATCTAGTTATAATTCTAGTTATGTTGTAAACTATGTATTTTACTTCGGAGTCACGTGAGTGACTACGTGAAGAGTCCGCCAGGGTGCATGCGTGACATATCGCTAGCGCATTGAGAGCGACAGGCGGGGGGGGACCGCTCCCCGCAGCGGTAAGCTAAAACAGAGACCTACATGTAAGTTTCTTACTCTGAGGTCGTTTTTCGTGTGTCTTTCTGTTCCAGGAAGGACTACGATGGACAGGACCCGTACCAAGTCCAAACGGGCCGCTAAGAAACTGGCTGAGGAGGACCGCGGAAGTACCGGGAGCCAGCAGCGGCCGACTGCAGCGTCGCAATCATTGCGATCAGCGGTCTCTGTCCCGGCACCTGTGCAGCCTGGGTCGCCACAGGCTGACAGGAACGCCAAAAGGTGGGACACGCTCATGGACTCCGATGTATCGGGCCAAGAGCAAACGCCGCCGGCAGACAGCGACAGTAGTCGCATTACACGTCTGGAGCGGCTAGTGGAGCAATTGTTTCACCGTGACAAACTCCGTGAGCAGGAGTCAAGTCACTACGGGCCTCCGAGGAAGCCCATGGCAGTACCTTTTTCAGGGCTGCACAATGTATCTCCCTCGACAGAGGGGAGCATTGGGAGTCATTTCTGGGCTGACTCCGAACAAGGGTTGGCTGAAGATACTTCAAGTGTGCTGGGGGTGCCAGAAGAGAAGATGCTGGGAATGTTGAAAAAGTTTGCAGTGCCTCCACAGTCAGGGCAGCCGCTGAAACAAGAACTAGCAGCCAGCATTGACTACCTTTCAACCCATCAATTACAAGAACAGGCAGTTAATGAAACTACTGCAAAGTACCTGGCACCAGGGAACTGTACTTCACTGAAGGTCCCAGCAGTGAATCCCTCCATCTGGGGACATATTGGTGCAGGTATAAGGGCACAGGAGGTACAAATGCAGAAAATCATCAAACTTTTAACAACGGGGATTACAGCATTTGCCCGGTCGGTGGATGACACGTAAATGACAGAGGCGCAGCAAGATACGCTGGCGATGCTCTGCAATACACAGTTCGAGATTAACTGTTTCCGAAAGAACTCCATCCGCCCAGCCTTGAACCCCAAATTTGCGGCTCTGTGTAAGACCAACACCACACCGCCGCCAATTTTGTTATTCGGGGGCAACCTGTCCAAACAGGTTAAAGACCTGGATGAAGAGGCGAAAGCCGCCGGGCTCATCAAGGCATCGGGGAAAATACCTCGGCGACAGCACCCCTACGCATCCACCAGCAGGCCACGTCACATCGAAGCTGGTGAAATCTCGTACGCCGCAGCTCAAGGACAAAGGTCTTTTCTAGCCCAGAGCGACCTTCGTGGAAGATGCGCCAACCCCGAATTCCAGCACCTCAATCGGCCAAGAAGCAGAAGAAAAAGAGATGAACACCCCACTGGTAACCATGGAGGTAGGTGGGTCTGGTTCCTCGTAGGACATAGTGGGTGCAATGGATACAATTGTTGGTGGTAGGTTACACTGGTTTAGTGAGGCATGGAGATCAATAACCTCTGATTCTTATATACTGCATAGTGTTCAAGGGTATGAAATTGAATTAGAAAACAAACGCCTTCCTCCGGTTCAGCATGCACCCATCAGATCATTTATTCTATCACAACAAGAGAAGTTGGATGGTCATGCTGAAATTAAGAGGCTTTATACTAAGGGTGTAATTGAGAGATCTCAACATGAGTCTCAAGAATTTGTGTCAAACATTTTCACAAAAAAGAAAAAAGATGGTGATTTAAGACAATTGAACACATTTGTGCAGTATACTCACTTCAAAATGGAAACCTTTGTCACGGCCAAACAATTGATTTCCGAAGGCTACTTCATGGCATGCATCGATTTAAAAGATGCATACTATTCGGTGCCTATACACAAGGATCACCGCCGATATCTGAAGTTTAACTGGATGGGGCAGCTTTGGCAGTACAAAGCACTACCTAATGGGTTGACCTCAGCCCCCAGATTATTCACTAAATTACTGAAACCAGCTATGGCGGTTCTTCGGAAACAAAAACATATTGTCATGGCGTATTTAGATGACATACTAATCGTGGGTAAAACCTACGAATTAGCCAATTTAGCTGTTACAGCTACCATAGGTCTATTTGAGAAACTGGGGTTTATCATACATCCAGATAAATCAAAGTTAACACCATCCACGACTATGGATTATTTGGGATTCACCATTAATTCAGTTCACATGACTGTGACTTTACCTAGGGGAAAGGCAACTGAATTAATGGAAGTTTGCAGCAACCTTGCTGTCATCAGTCAACCATCTATCAGACAAGTAGCAAGGGTAATTGACAAAATCGTAGCAGCTTTTCCAGCGACACACTTTGGACCTTTGCACTATCAAAATTTACAGAGAGCAAAGGTGCGAGCACTTAAACATCACGCTGGTCATTTCGATAGACCAATGCAATTACCAAAAAAAGCTATTTTGGAACTGCGATGGTGGACACATAACATTCGGCGTTCCTTCAGCTCCATTATTATTAGCAACCCGTCAGTTGTATTACAAACTGATGCCACGCTCAAGGTTGGCGAGCCACCAACACCATCTCCAGTTGTGGGGGCAGATGGGATGCGCATGAATCATCTTTGCTTTATACACGGTATAAATTATTTGGAAATGTTGGGAGCATTCTATGGTTTGAAGGCGTACTGTTCAAAAATGCATCATTTGCATGTTCGCCTGCAAATAGATAATACCACTGTGGTGGCTTATATTAATCACATGGGTGGAATCAGATCGATATCATGTGATGATCTGGCCAATTCAATCTGGCAATGGTGTATCCAGAGAAACATTTGGATATCTGCTATTTACCTACCAGGTAAACTTAATTCAGTGGCAGACACCAGGTCACGGAAATTTAATGACAACACTGAATCGATGTTGGACCCCAAAGTGTTTGCAGACATCATAGCAAGATATGGAACACCAGATATCGATCTATTTGCATCTAGGCTTAACCACCAGTTGCCGACATATGTTGCATGGGAACCAGACCCTGGGGCAGCAGCAATGGACGCATTTTCGCTGCACTGGGGAAATTTGTTTTTCGATGCATTTCCCCCCTTCTGCCTCATCAGTTGGGTCTTACGCAAAATACAACAAGACTGCGTCAGGTATTTTGGTAGTACCCGACTGGCCTACCCAGCCATGGTTCCCTGTGGTTCTCGACATGGTTTCAGAACCATGTATGGCCATCACTAAAAGACCAGACTTGATGGTCCATCCTGTAACTGGCGAAAGTCATCCATGCCATGACAGGACTAATCTGTTAATTTGCAGAATTTGAATAGGCCACTTCTGGATCTTGGACTGACGCACCGAACCATCAACATGATTGCGGCGGCACAAAGAGAGTCTACCAGAAAACAGTACCTGACTTACATCAGGAAATGGGAACGATATTGTTCCAGGACTAATGTTGAGTATAACTCAGCCACTGTAACTAATGTCCTGGAGTTCCTGGCTAACCTTCATTTTGATGAAAGGCTTAGCTACAGTGCCATCAACAGCGCCAGGAGTGCCCTATCGACCTATTTGTGGCGGGGATTCGACCACCATTCACTGGGGCCTCACCCCTTGGTTTCCAAACTAATGAGGGGTATATTTAACGAATCCCCCTAGGGCCAGATACTCTAACATTTGGGATGTGAGTATTGTGTTGACGTTGCTTCGGGGTTGGTCACCAGCAACGTCCCTGTCCCTGGAGAAACTTATCCTTAAATTGATAATGCTGATGGCACTGGTCTCGGCCCAGCGGGTGCAATCGCTACACAAATTACGGCTGGACTCGATGGCCAAAGGAACAAATGATATAACATTTTATATTCATGAACTGGTAACACAAAACAGACCAGGGTCATCAGGCCTTAAACTAGAGTTTCGTGCATACCCTACAGATGTTCGCTTATGCGTTATGACACATCTGTTACTTTACATTGAACTAACAGCTAAAGTAAGAGGCAAAGAATTGGCACTTTTAGTGAGCCACAAAAGACCTCACAGGGTATCGACCCAAACAATATCTAGGTGGCTTCGACAGGTTTTGGGGGCTGCAGGGGTGATCATATTGAATGGCGGTGCAGGCTCAAAGGGCCGAATGGCCTACTCCTGCACCTATTTTCTATGTATCTATGTATCTATACTGATATTTACAAATCTCATTCCACCAGGGCTGCAGCCACATCGGCAGCACGGCACATGGAGGTTCCAATGGATCACCTCTTGGGTATGGCAGGATGGTCCAGGGAGAAGACCTTCCAAGAATTTTATAATAAGCCAGTTGCTAAGCCTGTGACTTTTGCAGATACTATTTTGAGTTCTGTTTTATAATACGCCCCGAAGGATAGGGGTCATTATTATAATTTGTGTTAATAAATCACTTATTGTTTCTTTTTAACAATTGATTCATGTCTGGATTTGTTAACATACTTCCTCCACAAGTTTACGACAGCAGGGTGTGAAGCATGGACTCGTTCCGTGGCATGAAATCACAGAGCTTTAAAATCTTCACGTAGTCACTCACGTGACTCCGAAGTAAAATAGTAAGATTAAACGAGAACTTACCAGTTTGAAGTTTGATCTTTATTTTTTGAGGAGTTACATTGAGGGATTACGTGCCCTTCACGCCCACCCTCTATTATAAAGGTCAGCTGGTATTATTGTTCTTATCTTACTATGTTATTTCGACTACCGTATCTGTGATTTCACACCACTGCTTTGAAGATATGTCGCGCATGCGCCCTGGCGGGCTCTTCACGTAATCCCTCAACGTAACTACTCATAAAATAAAGATCAAACTTCAAACTGGTAAGTTCTCGTTTAATCTTACTATTAATTCTTCAAGTGTAAATCATTGCTTGTCTACTCTCTCATCATTCAGTGTAGTTTTCCAGACCACATCAGCCAATTTATACCGTATTACTCTGGGTTTTCCGTGTTTAAAATATTAACTCCAATTTTGGACTGCATGACTCCTAATCATTATAAATTATTCTAGCATGTTAAGAACAATCTTTCCTAAGGGCCCTCAACAACAAGGTTATCACCTAATATTTTTCATAGCACAATACTGGATTCAAAGTAACCTGATCTATGGTCTGGAAAACCTTCTCTTACACTCTTCACGAATTCTCCGTACTATTTCTACTTGATTTCTCCAGTCTACATACAGATTAAAGATCCCACGATTAGTGTGCCAGTATTGTTAATGCATGCTCTAATTCCCTAATACGTACAACACCCTCTATTCCCATCACTGTTAGCCTCTGGACTACTCTCACCTATATATCCATCTTCTTGCTGTTTCTCAGTTCCATTGAACTGATTCTATTCTGCAGTTTGCCAGTCTGAAATTCTTTGCCCCGCTGTCTTTATCCCATATTTTATTATCGGGATTGCCCTTCCTTCTTCTGTATTTTAGTTATTTCTTCTCAATTATAAATATCCAAGAATATTTAATTCCCAACCTCGGTCACTCTTCAACAACATCTCAATAATGGCTATCAACTTGCATCCATTCATTTCTACATGTGCCATAATTTCATCCTCTTTGCTACAATGCTGTGTGTATTCAGATAAAGAACCATTAACTTTAACTCCCCCTTCCATTCCCACACTGACTTGTCTGTCCTGGGCCTCCTCCATTGTCAGAGTGAGGCCCAGCGCAAATTGGAGGAACAGCAGCTCATATTTCGCTTGGGTAGCTCACACCCAATGGTATGAAAGTTGACATCTCTAAATTCAAGCAGCCCTTGCTTTCCCTCTCTCTCCATCCTCTCCCCCTTCCCAGTTCTCCCTCCAGTCTTAAAGCCCTATCCCACTGTACGAGTTCATTCAAAGAGTTCTTCCGAGTTTGCCCTGATTCGAACTCGGAGATTTACGGTAATGGCTGCTCGCAGGTACTCGCAGGTACTCGAGGCTCTCGTGGACATTTTTCAACATGTCTTTTGTTGTCAGTACATGTTGAAAAATCTTCACGAGTCTTCCCGAGCTTACCTGCTGTTAACGAGTCTTCCCGAGTACCTGCCGTTAGCGTTACGAGCCGCTAAGAGACGTCCCCGAGCTCCGACGTACCCGCTACGTTCATTCTACGTGCTTACCACGAGTTTGATCAGTTTTTTTTACTCGCGAGAGCACTTGAATGAACTCGTACCGTGGGACAGGGCTTTTACTGATTCCGACGACATTCTATCTCTGTACCGCCCTCTCCCCTGACAGCAGTCTGAAAAAGGGTCTCGACCCGAAACGTCACCCATTCCTTCTCTTCAGAGATGTTGCCTGTCCCGCTGAGTTACTCCAGCTTGTTGTGTCTATGCACCATTCTTTCTAATTGTGACTCTAACTGGAAGAACTCTCTCATGTTGGTATGTGCCAGCAAGATGACACAGTCTGGTTTATCATTATTACAATGATCTAATGCCTTGTCCTCCCACTTTAACTTTCTAAATCTCCCCTCTCCAACTGACTATTTTGTCTAAAGCATTGTCTACAATTTCTTTATTTAATCTGATTTATTTAATTTGCAAGTACATGGACCCAACCCGATTTACGTCCCGGCATAACTACTCCCTCTTTCCCCAGTACTGCCCTCTCTTACCCTAGTACAGCCCTCTCTTTTCCCCGGTATTGCCCCCTCTATCCCCTGCACTGTGACAACGCCCCATGAACTGAAACCCTTTACACCCAGAGCAATGTCTGTACCACAAGCTTTGTGAATAAGTCTCACAGTTGTGAAGGAAGGTCATTGGTAACATCGCACTGTTAATTAGGAGAACAGTAAAAACACAAGACTGTACTTGTGAGCACTGAATCCAACCCCAACCATATCCCTCTCTTTATCCCTGTTTAGAACAAGAAGCATGCAAGGGTGGATAGGATGTCAAGCTGGGAACAAGAGAATTGAACAAGAGGATTGATTTCTTTCTGATCTCTGCCCTTCCTTCTCAGATTTCATTCTCGGCTTAAAGACCTGTCCCCTTGCCCGGGCAATGTTTTAGCTTTCTGTCCCCTTCACATCAGTGTTGCAGTCCAGTGTCAGACGCATACTGGACGCACAACTGCTGAGAAACTGGTAATGTATCCCATGCACCGGGGCTGCAATATATCACTCATGATGAGCAACTTAGAACATAAATCAGTACAGCACAAGATCAGTCCCTTCAGCCCAGACCAACTCTGATATGCCTGCATATAATCCAAATCCCTCCATTCCCTGCATATCCATGTGCCTACCCAAAAGTCTCTTGTGCCACTGTCATATCTGCCTCAACCACCAGCTCTGGCAGCATGTTCCAGGCACTCACCACCCTTTGTGTAAAAAAAAAAATTACCCCACACATCTCCTCTAAATTTCTTCCCTCTCACCTCAAAGCTATGCTTTCTAGTACTTGATTTTTTTTCCATGCAGGGAAAAAGGTTGTGACTGTCCACCCTATCTGTGCCTCTCAATATCTTAGATACATCTATCAGGTCTCCACGTAGCCTCCGGCATTCCAGAGAAAACCATCCAAGCCTGTCCAACCTCTCCCTGTAGCTAATACCCCGGAATCTAGGCATCATTCTGGTAAACCTCCTCTGCACCCTTTCCAAAGCTCACCTGGATTCCATTCCCAGTTCTGGACCGAGTCTGAAGAAGGGTCTCCACCCAAAACGTCACCTATCCATGTTCTCCAGTGATGCTGCCTGACCTGTGAGTTACTCCAGCACTTTGTGTCCTTTTGTGTATTCACTGCAATTCCTTGCTTCTTTAGTTTAGTTTATAGATACAGCGCGGAAACAGGCCCTTCGGCCCCACCGAGTCCGCGCCGACCAGCGCCCACCCCTTGCACACGAGCACTATCCTACACTCGCTAGGGACAATTTACAATCTTTACCGAACCCAATTAACCAACAAACGTGCAGTTCCTTGGAGTGTGGGACGACACCGGATTACCCAGAAAAAGCCCACCTGGTCACAGGGAGAAGGTACAAACTCCGTACAGAGAGCACCCAAGATCAGGATCGAACCCGGGTCTCTGGCGCTGCAAGGCACCATCTTTACCGCTGCACCACCAAATCTATGCAGTGATAATCCCTTACTCTGTTATAGCAGACAATCGGCAACAACGGACAACATACCCCCCCTTCCCCCCAACCCCCCCATTCCCCCCATGATACAGCACTCCAAATGTGGCCGCCCTAACGTATCATTACTTCATGGGTTGTCGGGTTACTTGTCTCCCCTGCTTTAAACTATTGCTTGTGCGTCCATTGTTGTGGCGACACAGGGCAGGGGTTTAATGAAACATGAGCATCGGCTCACAGCTCCTGTATGCGTGCTCGACGCCCAGAATTGCACTCAAATTATATGTTGGTTTTCATCATTTCGGCGCTCTCTTCCGAGCTTCCCAGCAGTAAAACATTGGGTGGTAATAGAATAACGATCATGAACCCAATAACGGACAAGCACCATTTGAAGTTGAGTTAATCACTTTACTGCCATGGATACTGCCCTCTCCACCTCTTCCCACTGTTTTATCACCACACAAAATCATCTGCCTTAAATCCTCTAACAAAATACATAGCTTGCAATTACGCACTGGTTGAAAAGCTGCCTTAACCCATCCTGTGTTGATGTCACAGAGTGAGCATTGGATTGCTCCGGTAGTGTGAGCTATCCTTTCTACAGTCCTCAGTTATAATGACTAGTACCCAGGGTCAGATCCCTGTCCTGATATTTAGCTTTGTATAGAGTGGTTATCTTACTGAACTCGTAATCCATAGCCTTAGACAAGCACAGGCAAGGGGGAATGGGAATGGGCAAGGGGTGGCAGGGGGTGGGGGGCACTGCCTTAAACTCTGCCATCCCATCCCCCCCTCCCCTCACAAATGCCTCTCACCCTCACCCTCACTCCTTACCCCTCATCCCTCAACCCTCAACCCTCACCCTTCACCATCACCCCCCACCCTCGCCCTCACTCCTCACCCATGCCCCTCACCCTTCACCCTCACCCTTCACCCCTCACCCATGCCCCTCACCCTTCACCCCTCACCCATGCCCCTCACCCTTCACCCTCACCCTTCACCCCTCACCCATGCCCCTCACCCTTCACCCTCATCCTTCACCCTCACCCATGCCCCTCACCCTTCACCCTCATCCTTCACCCTCACCCATGCCCCTCACCCATGCCCCTCACCCTTCACCCCTCACCCATGCCCCTCACCCATGTCCCTCACCCCTCGCCCTCACTCCTAACCCCTCACCCATGCCCCTCACCCATCACCCCTCACCCATGCCCCTCACCCTTCACCCTCATCCTTCACCCTCACCCATGCCCCTCACCCTTCACCCCTCACCCATGCCCCTCACCCTTCACCCTCATCCTTCACCCTCACCCATGCCCCTCACCCTTCACCCTCATCCTTCACCCTCATCCTTCACCCTCACCCATGCCCCTCACCCTTCACCCCTCACCCATGCCCCTCACCCTTCACCCTCATCCTTCACCCCTCACCCATGCCCCTCACCCTTCACCCTCATCCTTGCCCCTCACCCATGCCCCTCACCCATGCCCCTCACCCATGCCCCTCACCCTTCACCCTCACCCTTCACCCTCACCCATGCCCCTCACCCATTCCCCTCACCCTTCACCCTCACCCTTCACCCTCACCCATGCCCCTCACCCATTCCCCTCAACCTTCACCCTCACCCTTCACCCTCACCCATGCCCCTCACCCATTCCCCTCACCCTTCACCCTCACCCTTCACCCTCACCCTTCACCCTCACCCATGCCCCTCACCCATGCCCCTCACCCTTCACCCCTCACCCACATCCTTCTCTCTCCCCCCACAGAGTTGTGAGTCCAAATAACAGCTGTGGGATGTATCTGATTAGCTACTTAAATGAGGCTGAAATTAAAGGCTGCTATTTTAATGGACCCTGGAATTACAGATTGTCCTTTATAAACCCATCTGTTTCATGAAACGATCTTCAGGAAAGAGAAGTTACCATCGTTACACTTGACTCCAGATCTATTGCAGTGTGGTTTACTCTAGACTGCTCTCTGAAATGTCCTATCAAGCTTTCCAATCAAGGCAATTCGTGTTGGGCAATAAATAGCGAGTCAGCAGGTCTGGAGGTCGGGTGCGGGAGGCTCCCCCGGCTGGGGTTGCCAACTGTCCCGTATTAGCCGGGACATCCCGTATATTGGGATAAATTGGTTTGTCCCATACTGGAGCGCCCTTGTCCTGCATTTGACTGCTGCTAGTCTGTAATCAACAGGAGGTCACGCTTACAGACAGATGCTAGATCTGATACAACAGCGTGCGTGTGTGCGTGTGTGTGTGTTGCATGTGCTGTGGACGCCACGCACGAGTGATTCACCTGTCATCCAAACACAGGCCCCCTTATACACATCAGTTGTATGCTATATTTTGTAACCCCCTCCCCCCTCCTGTACAGTCCCCCTCCCCTCCCCCTCAATGTCCCCTCCCCCTCAATGTCCCCTCCCCCCTCAATGTCCCCTCCCCCTCAATGTCCCCTCCCCCTCAATGTCCCCTCCCTCTCAATGTCCCCTCCCCCTCAATGTCTCCACCCCCTCAATGTCCCTTATTGTCCCTTACATGCCCCGTCTACACCCACCTTTTTGTCCCTTATTTGGGAGTGAGAAAGTTGGCAACCCTACCCTCGGCTAACAAAGCTGGACCCGGGGGGAGGAGGGAAGAGGAGAGGAGGGGAGAGGAGAGGAGAGGAGAGGAGAGGAGAGGAGAGGAGAGGAGAGGAGAGGAGAGGAGAGGAGAGGAGAGGAGAGGAGAGGAGAGGAGAGGAGAGAACAGGACAGGACAGAACATTGGTTGCCAGTTGACCTGGAGGCCCACAGCAGCCTGGGGCTTGCCTGAATCAGGCACAAGTGGAGCGTGGGCTGGACTTGGAAAATAGCATCAAAAGATGGCCCCTCTTGCATGGGGGATCAGTAGACTATTTCTGTACAATTACAGAATTACAGAATGGGTCGACTGAGCTTATATTCACTGGAATTTAGAAGGATGAGGTGGGATCATAAAAACATATACAATTCTTAAGGGATTGGATAGGCTAGATGCAGGAAAAATGTTCCCCATGTTGGAGAGTCCAGAACCTGGGGTCACATTTTACAAAAAAGGGGTAGGGCATTTAGGACTCAGATGAGGAAAAACTTTTTCACCCAGAGAGTTGTGAATCTGTGGAAATCACTGCCATAGAAGGCAGTGGAGGCCAATTCACTGGATGTTTTCAAGAGAGAGTTAGATAGAGCTCTATCGATGTCAACATTTGAAACATGGAAGATGGTCATGAAAGAAGAAGACTAGTGGGGGAGGGGGGGGTGTGCCGTTACCTTACTGGACTGTTTGAAAGAAAATAATTTCACTGTGAACTAGCGTTTTGCGCCTGTGACAAGACAAGCACGAAGATCCAACCATTGAACCATTGAGATGAGTTGCCTTCTCTCGTAACAGGGAACTGTGACTACACTCCCACCAGGCTTAGAGTGGTTTGTTGGCTGAAAGGTGAATTGGCAAGAGTTAAAAGTGAAAGTCATGACAGGAACGCACGTCTTTCAGCTTTGACTGTGGATCAAGGAAGAGTTATTCATCTTTCACACACCAAATGGTTATTTGTGCAGATAACACCCCCTAAAGTCTGCCAGCTGCACTGTTAAATGATTTGGGATTCTATGCATGCTTCTCTCTCTAGCCTCAAGGGAAGCTTTGTGGGTTATTTTATCCTGCAGAACTGTTTGAAAACATGTTTCTTCTGTTCAAACACAAAAGAGAGCGGATCCAGCATCATCTGGGACAGGAACAAGGGTGCCAACAACACGGAGCAGAACACAAGCTGCCTTAGTCCCTGCATCATTAGTCCATAAAATGATAGGAGCAGAATTAGGCCATTCGGCCCATCGTCTACTCCGCCATTCAATCACGGCAGATCTATCTCTCCTGCCTAACCCCATTCTCCTGCCTTCTCCCCATAACCCCCATGACACCCGTACAAATCAAGAATCTATCTATCTCTGCCTTAAAAATATCCATTCAAGCCTGCTGTGGCAAAGAATTCCGCAGATTCACCACCCTCTGACCAAAGAAATTCCTCCTCATCTACTTCCTAAAGGAACGCCCTTTATTCCGAGGCTATGGCCACTGGTCCTAGACTCTCCCGCCAGTGGAAACATCCTCTCCACATCCACTCTATCCAGGCCTTTCACTATTCACCACGTGTCCACAGACTGTGAACGCAAGGAACCCAGGATGCATATTGTCCTGGGTTAATCACAGGGAGGCATGCAGCTAATCGTTCCCTCTCTCTCTCTGCCTCTCTCTCTCTCTCTCGTTCTCTCTATCTCTCTCTCTCCCCCTCTCTCTCTTGTTCTTTCTCTCTCTATCTCGTCCCCCTTTCTCTCTCTCTCTCTACCTCTCTCTCTCTCTCTCTACCTCTCTCTCTCTCTCTCTCTCTTGTTCTCTCTCTCTCTATCTCTCTGTCCGCCTCAAAAAGGCTGCCAGCATCATCAAGGCCCCACACCATCCCTGGCCACACACTCGTCTCTCTGCTGCCATCAGGTAGAAGGTACAGGAGCCTTCTACAGGCCCATCGGCCCATCGAGTATGCGCCGACCAGCGATCCCTGCACGCTAATCCCTGCACGCTACACACACTAGGGGGGACAATATACAATTCTAGCAAAGCCAATTAAACTACCAACCTGTACGTCTTCGGAGTGTGGTAGGAAACCGCAGCACCAGGAGAAAACCCACGCAGGTCACGGGGAGAACGTACAAACTCCATACAGACAGCACCCGCAGGCAGGATCAAACCTGGGTCTCTGGAGCTGTTAGGCAGCAACTCTGCCGCTGCGCCACCGCGCCGCTTGATGAGAATGAGAGGAGAATATAAAAGGGTTGGGAAGGATCAATGCAAAAATGGACCTGATGGTTGGAGAGGATTTGTGGACTGAAGGGCATTGTATCCCGCTATGACTCCATGCGACGGGGCAGAACTTGATTTAATTTAAGTCAATCTCGCCCTCGTTGTCTTTTGCCCCAAACTTGGTGATAAATGGATCAAATAGGCAGAAGAAAGAAACATTTCCAAATCATGTGTATGCTCTTTTGCTTATTTTGTGCTTTTG
>CM075981.1:71210732-71243785 GCA_038087875.1 Malacoraja senta
TGGGCTTTTGACTGTCCTCGATCACAGCTTTTGTGTTAAGTCAATGGAAAAGCAATAGGGAACAAGATGCTAATTTCTGAGTATGGAAATGGCCATAACTTTTTTAATACTGAAGATATGAAAGTGAATTAGGTGTCAAATTAAACTTCTTTTTATGCTTTATCTGATGGGATAAATTACATTTTAAAATCTCAAAATTTTGTAACATTGCTACTGTACCCTGATACATTTGACACTAATGCCTTACAACATCAGCGACCCGGGTTCGATCCTGACTACGGGTGCTTGTCTGTATGGAGTTTGTACGTTCTCCCCATGACCTGTGTGGGCTTTCTCTGAGATCTTCGGTTTTCTCCCACACTCCAAAGACGTACAGGTGTGTAGGTTAATTGACTTGGTATAAATGTAAAATTGTCCCTAGTCTGTGTAGGGTAGTGTTAATGTGAGGGGATCGCTGATCGGTGCGTTCTCAGTGGGTCGAAAGGCACTGTAAGGCAGCAACTCTACCACAGCGCCACCGTGCCCCCCCCTAATATTTTATATACATTTGCATGCATTAGCAAACAGGTTCGTTTCCACAGAATGAATGGCCAACAGTCGGTACTAATGAGGGCTCCAACTAACTGTGAGAGGCATCTATAATCCAAAGGAGAAATCCAAAAGAAAACCTGACATAAAAAACAAAAAAACTCTGCAAACACTCGGCGGGTCAGGCAGCATCTGCGGGGAAAGAACATGAGAAAAATAGAAATAGGAGTAGGCCACTCGGCCCCTCAAGCCTGCCCTGGCAATTCTGCCCATGATCTGCCTCATCTCCTCTTCTGCGTTAGTTAATGCTTCAGTTGAGCAACCTTCATCAACCCAGTCCCTTTTCCGCAGATGCTGCCTGACCTGTTAACTGTTTTCGGCATTTTCTGTTTTTCTATTTCAACAGTCCATTAGATACCGGTAAAATGAATTCCGACATGCTTAACTAAAAGGTGATACTTCTGGTAAGGAAGATAACTCGGCCGTATATTATTTTCCAAATAAGAATCTAAATGGGATGGAAAAGCAAATGGATCTGAAAAACAAATCACTATTTGTTGCGACACTCATCAGTAATATCACAGCGAAAGCAACTCAAGCACATATTGCTGGCGGATAGAATTGGAAATGGGAAAATTTTATGCTAGATATATTAAACCTGAAGTCAGTACAAATTTAAAATCTAGTACGCAGTTCTGGTCAACATATTTATTAAGAGGATATGGAGGAACTGAGAAGGGTGTAAATAAGATAACAAAGTTTATACCATGAAATCCAAGGCAATTGTCATAAGAAGAGGGTGTAGAAACATGGAACTGCAGATGCTGGTTTACAGAAAAAGGCACAAAGTGCAGGAGTAACCCAATGGGTCGGGCGGCATCTCGGGAGAACATGGATGGGTGACATTTCGGTTTGGGATCCTTCTTCAGACTGATAATGGTGGAGGGATGAAGGGGGGGAGAGGGGGGAAGAATGCTGAGGGAGGACAAAGCCTGGCAAGTAATAGGTTGATACGGGTGAGGGGGAGTTTGGATAGCAAGACGGTTGGTTGGACAGAGGCCAGAGATGAAAAGACAGAAGGTGTGAGACAAAAGGATTGAAAAGATGAGAATTGTGAAGCCAGAGGAAGGAATGTAGGGGGAGGAGAGAATAGGTGTGAGTCCAGGTGCGGCAGAGGGGAGATAGGAGGGGGAGGGGAAGAAGAGGGCAGGGTGGGGGAGGAAGTGAGGGGGGGGGGAAGAGTTGTTGTAACTTTAAATTAGAGAATTCATTGTTCATACCACTGGGTTGTAAGCTACCCAAGAGGTGCTGTTTGTCCAATTTGTGTGTGGTCTTACTCATACAATGGAGGAGGCCAAGGACGGAAAGGTCGGTATAGGAATGGGAAAAGGAGGTAAAATGGGTAGCAACCGGGAGATCCAGTCGGTCTTGGCAGGCCGAGCACAGGTGTTTGGAGAAAGGGTCACCATTTCTACCCACCTCGACTCTGTTCACCTATTACCTGCCATGCTTAGTCCTGCCCCTCCCCTCTTCCAGCTTTCTTCCCTCCCCCCCCAATCAGTCTGAAGAAGGGTCCCAACCCGACACGCCACTTATCCACATCTCCACATCTCCAGGGATGCTGCCTGGCCTGCTGAGTTACTCCAGCACTTTATGTCTTTTTTTGTAAATCAGCATCTGCAGTTTCTACCATCTCACATTGATACTACGCAATTGCGAACTAATTGGGATAGCACGGTGGCGCAGCGGTAGAGTTGCTGCCTTACAGCGCCAGGGACACGGGTTCGATCCTGACTATGGGTGCTGTCTGTACCGAGTTTGTATGTTCTCTCTGTGACCACGTGGGTTTTCTCCGGGTGCTCCAGTTTCCTCCCACACTCCAATGACGTGCACGTTTGTAGGTTAATTGGCTTCGGTTAAAAATAATTGTAAATTACCCCTCGTGTGTTGGATAGTGCTAGTGTACGAGGTGATCGCTGGTTGGCGGGGACTCAGTGGGCGGAAGGGCCTGTTTCCATGCTGTATCTCTAAAGTCTAAAGTCAGTGGTAAGTAAGTCCAATGTTGTACGGGGCGCTATTCCTAGCCATCAAAGTACATGTGCGGTGGGCTGGCAATCTCAGGCTTATCCCGGCAGTTCAGTCCAGTTTTCCCGCTCTGTATCTCTAAAGTCTAATGTCTAAAGTCATACTGTAACCTCTGCCCACCGGCACCTATGGTACCATCAAATGTGCCCCAAATAGCCCCAGTTCTCCCCCCCCCCCCCCCCCCCTCCTCTCTGGCAAAGAATAGAAATCTTAAAACTTAATCTGCTCCTTAGATCTCTGGCTTATACCCTGCACCGCTGTTAAATATAGATGGTCGGATTTTTGATGTCTTTAGTGAAAAGCTGACAGCAAACAAATGCCAATTTCTCGTGTTGTCAAATAGTTGGAAATAAACAGGATGGATAACCCGAGGAGAAATGATGTTGTGCAGCAAATCATTGTGATCTGAAAGGATGATTCAAGGGAAGCTTTCTCGAGAAATTCAGATACATACTTGAGGGAAAATAGCCGCAGCATGATGGAGAATTATCAGGTGCATGAGATTAATTGGATTCTACTACAGTGTTCCAGTGCTGTACAGATGTGACGAGAAAGGTCCCCCTCTGCACAACATTATTCTACCTTCCACCGTATGGGAAAGAAACAAAGTCTAAAGAGCGCGGCATGGTGGCATTACAGCGCCAGAGTCCCAGGTTCAACCCTGACTACGGGTGCTTGTCTGTGTAAAGAGGCGTCATAACACACTGTGTCTTTAATACTGTTTATTCATGATACACATACTTTACTGCCCCAGCTGTTCGTGGTCTGTCACCGGAACCAGAGAGAGAGAGCACTGGGTGGGAAGGTTGTAATTATACTAGTGATGTGGGGAGTGGTTAGTAGTGGTGAGGTCACTATGTTAAAGGTACATGCACATGTCATCTACATCCATCCCCTTGGAAATAAAAAGCAATACAGTAGTGACAAGGCGACCACGTCTCATACGCTACGAGCAGGTGAGCAAACAGTTAAGCAAAATCACCATAACGGACAGGCGGCCTGACCACCCGCCCGGACCGGGTACGCAGCTCGCCATCTCCCCCCTCTGGAGGAGGAACTTGAGTAGGAGCAGGCGCGGGTGAGAGAACCGGGGAACCGGGTGGAGAAAGAGAAAATGGAGACGGAGCAGGAGAAGCAGTAGCAGGAAGACGGGCAGGTGAGGGAGGACTGGCTGGTGGAGAGCGGGGCATACGTGGAGGGGCAGGCAGCGTGGCAGACAGTGGGGGGGGGAAAGGGGTCTGCAGGGCGGCGGGCGCTCGTTAACAAGCCGCAGATGTTGGCAGGACCGGCGGTAAATAGTACCGTCATGGTCGACTAGATAGGACCGCGGCGAACCAGCAGTATCGACGACGATGGCAAGCCTGGGGTGACCGGAGGGGGACTGCATCTGGACGACCTTGCCTCAGGTCTTCCAGGTTGCTCCTCCCCTCCCCCAACAACCACGCACCATACAGCCCACTCACCTCATTCTGTGCAGCCTGACCGGACGCATTCCGGTCCTCTTTAATCAAAGCGTTTATCGTTTTTGCATGTGTCTCCAATTGTGCTAAGATTTCTTTTAGATGTAGAGTCATTGCCACCTCTTCATGCAGCCCCGATCCTACCACTGCATTTTCCTCCCCCAGAACCTCATTGCCATCATCCATACGGCGGGGCTACCCATCTGGAAAACAAAGCAAAACACCTCCTTGCCTCCACATCGCTGTCCGCCTCCCTGCACTCCATCACACCCATGGAAGAGTGGCCATCCAGCCGACAGTAGCGGCTAGCGTCCTAATAATGGCAATCGGAGTTCTGTCTTTGTCTGTTGTGGTCTACTTATCCACAGCCCATCCCTTCGATGCAGCCGACGTTCCCGTACTGTCCGTCCCTGTACTCCCCTGTATCTATACAAAACCCTATATCTTATTAACAAACGCTAACGACATCTACTCACACACAAACCAATGCTATATACAACGCCACCCGTCTCCGGGTGGCCAACTCATAACTGGTCCCCGTCACGCTGGGACCACCCCTCTGGTGGGCCCACCCGTGCAGGCCAGAACTCCTCCTGTCGAGGGGCCTGACTGCCCCTCACCTCCCTTTGCACTACAGGGTTTCGAGATACTCCTACGTTCCCTGCGGAGACTGGGCTCCCTCCAGCCGCACTCTGTAGTGCCCTGTTTCGGCCACTCTCCTTCCCGGCCCTCCTGTGGCCAGCCCTAGCCCTAGGTTTAATTAGGGATGGGGACCATCTTACTGGGGGTTTAGTGACCCTGTTACTCCTACGTTTGACCGGGGGTTCCCACACCAGAGGTGATACCTCCATCTCCTCTGCTTCTGCTAGTTCTGCCTCTCTTAGGCAGTCTATGGTACCTGCCTGCGGAGGGCTGGAATCAGCATCCTTCCCCGCTGCTTCCAGTCCTCGCCCTGGGACACAGCAGGCTACTTCAGGCTGACTACCTGTGGGCTCGCCTGGCTCCCCTATGGTTTCCACATCAACCCGGGTCTGTTCTTGATCCTGTTCCCTGACATGTACCCCTTTCTTACTTTTCCCTTCCCTTGTGGGGTCGAACAATTTTCACTGGTTGATGTGGAACCATTTGACTCTACGGGGAAGCTGAATGGCATACATCATGGGACTGGCCTTGTCCACTATGTTGCATGGGCCAGCATACAAGGGTTCAAACACCCCTACCCTAGCATATCTCCTGACCCCGTACTCCTGGACTGGCTGGCCCGAATCCCCATAAGGACCAGGGGTAAAACCTCCACCCACAGGTTGGGTGAGCACCCTGTTTCCTTCCTTATCCTTTCCTTTATTGTCCGGTTCAACTGCTCTACCGGACCTGAGGACTGGGGGTGGTAGGCCACATGCCACTTGGCCTTGATGCCCAGTATTCTAAGGGTGGACTGCATGACCTGTCCCATGAAATGGCTCCCCTGATCTGACTCCACGAACTGTGGGAGTCCCCACCTGGTGAACACCTCCCTAACCAGGATTTTTGCCGTACCCATAGTGGTGGCTGCTCTGCAAGGGAAGGCCTCTACCCATTTTGAGAACACATCCACAAGGACTAAGCAGTACTTGTAACCCCCTTGAGCGGTAGGAAGGGGTCCGATGTAGTCGATTTGAATCGACTGCCATGGCCCCTCCACCCTCCTGATGTGTCCCATAGAAACCTTCCTTTTATGGGGATCTGGGTTTTTTGCTGCGCAAACCAGACAGCTTGCGCAAAAGTCGCGAACGTCTTCCCTGAGCCCTGGCCACCATCCTGCCATCTCTACTCGCTGCCATGTGGTCTCTGGCCCGGGGTGACCTGACCCTGGACCCTCATGGGCTAGTTTTAAAAATTCCCTTTGTACAGGGAAGGCACTACCCACTTATCTCCCTTGAATAACATGCCTTCCTTTACTGACATGCCCTTACCCCCATACGGTCCCTCTATCTTCTCCTGCCTGCAAATGGCTGCTGAGGCAGCCTTTCAAATGGGGTCTTGTGCCTGGACCGTGGTCAGGTCCGGGGCCAAAACCACTCCCGCACTTTCCTTTTCTCGAGGCTGCTCCCTGGCTGCAGCTACCTGTCCTTCCTCATAAGGGTCCCATGCTTTCCCACTCCTGGCTCCTTCTCTGGCCAAGCGATCCGCCCTCTGATTTCCCTTGCCCCGTGGCTCCGTTTTGGAATGGGCCTTCACCTTATGGATATATCTATCCCCGCCCTTCCCTACGGCTGCTACAATCCTCTCTAATAGGGGTTTAGTGGTCAGGGGCTTCCCGTCCGATGAGGTGTACCCTCGGCGGGACCAGATGGCCAGATATTCCGTGCAGGAATTGCATGTGAACATGCTGTCCGAACATATGGTGTATGGAGTGGGGAAACGCTTGGGATGGGTCATCACGTACATTACCGCCGCCAGCTCGGCCTGCTGGGCGCTTAACGTATGTGAGAGTTTAAGGGCTAGGGCTATCTCCGCCTCGGGGTCCCAGATCCCACAGCCCGTGAGCCGTATGCCCTCGGACACGAAACTGGACCCGTCCACGTATATTTCCCTACCCGTGGGATGTAACCCTGCTCTAAGCCCAAAGTCCACCTCCCATACCCCTTCCACCGAGCAATGGTGTGGCTCCCCTGGGTACACCAAATTGGCTGCGAGCTTGGGCTCACATAGCCTCTCAACCCGTAAGGCCATTTGGGAAAGGGTCCAGCGAGTGATCCTCGCACTGCTAACGGTCCCATCCTTAATCCGACCGTCCAGCAGCATCTGGGTTGGGGTATGGTGGGTCAGGAGGGTGATGGGGGACATTCTTATGAAGACCTGTACCCTCTTCACTGGCCAGTATGTGGCTAGCAGGTGCCGCTCACAGTTTGAATAGGACCTTTCTACCTCTGTGAGGACTCTGGAGGAATACACCACTGGCCTTAACTTGCCGTGCCGTTCCTGGAGGAGCACTGCGCCCAGGCCAT
The DNA here is from genome assembly GCA_038087875.1 of Malacoraja senta. Classification (NCBI taxonomy): domain Eukaryota; kingdom Metazoa; phylum Chordata; class Chondrichthyes; order Rajiformes; family Rajidae; genus Malacoraja; species Malacoraja senta. The sequence continues at coordinate 71,217,793 of CM075981.1, forward strand.
CGCTGCTTGCGGCTACCTCCAGGAAAAATTCCTCCCTGTAGTCAATGGCTCCCAGAGCTGGGGCCTTTTGCAGGTCCCGCTTCAAATGGACGAATGCCGACTCGCACTGCTCATCCCACTCCCACTCTACCCCTTTGCGTAGCAGCCGGTGCAGAGGTGCTGCGGTTGCGGCATAGTCCTCTATAAAGTCTCGGCAGTAGCCCGTGACTCCCAGAAATGACCTTACCCCCCCCCCCCCCACGTCCGCTGGGATTGGGAGTTCCTGCACTGCCTGCCTTCTTGCTGTATCGATACCCCTTTCTCCGGCCCTAAGGGTCAGTCCCAAGAACTTTACCTCTTGTAACTCTATCTGTGCCTTCTTGGGATTTACTTTTAAACCGCTCTTACAGAGCAGCTCCAGCAGTTTGTTTACTAGAGGCCCATGTTCCTCACTGGTGTCCGTGAATAGCAAAATATCATCCACATACTGGACGATCTTGTGGAGCTCACTGAATTCATTTAAACATTCCGCCATACATTGGTGGAAAATGCTGGGGCTATTGTGGAACCCTTGGGGAAGACAGTTCCACGTGTACTGCTGCCCCTTGAATGTGAAAGCAAATTTGTACTGGTCTTCCTTCCTGACCGGGATAGACCAGAAACCGTTCGAGATGTCTAGCACCGTAAATACAGATGCAGACGCTGGAATTTCCCCTAATAGGTCTGCTACGGCTGCCACAGTTGGTGCGCAAGCCGGAATATTCTTATTCAGGACCCTATAATCTACCGTGGCCCTCCAGGAATTGTCTGGCTTCCGTACGGGCCAGAGCGGTGAATTCACGTGGGTGGCTATGGGCCTCAAAACGTCTTGCTTAACCAGTGAACTCAGGGCGACTTCTACGTCAGCCTCCGCTTCTCGGGGAAAACTATACTGTTTCTGCGGTCGGGACATGGGATCCCCGTCTATCCTGACCTCTGTTCCTGTGACCCTTCCACAGTCGTGCTTGTGAGTAGCGAATGCGGCCAAATTTCGCTTAACATGGCCTCGATACTCTGTCGGGGTCTGCCTCACTAGGGCCTCTACATCGTACCCCTCTCTGGGCTTCACGACACACAGAGCCCCTCTCTCTGGTGCCCCCTCGATGACCATTACCTCCTTCTGTCTCTCAGCCCCTTCTCCTGCTATGCCCCACAAACAGTGGTTCCTCAGGTCCACCAGGACCTGGTGGGCCACTATAAAGTCGGCGCCTAGTATCCCCTTTCCCTCCTGCTCCCAACTCATCAGGACGCACTTCCACTGCGCCTGGAGTGCTCCTAATTGAATGGACAAGGGAACAGAGAAAAACCCCGTCTTCTCGTTTCCCGTAAAACCGACAAGACTATAGGGCGCCCCACTAGATAGAGGGGATGTATGGGGATTGTCCGTGTGGACAATGGTACTGGAAGGACCTGTGTCCAGCAAGTAACTCCCGACCACATCCTGGACCTCCATCTTGACTCAGGGTCTCCCACATGGGCCATATTCTAACGGGCATATGAATGTGGGCTGTTTCGCTGGCAGTATTAAAGGTGTCGGGGGTGCGGATACAGGCCTGTTGCCATGGCTACCTGTCCGGACCCTCCCGCCTTTGACTGCAAATAGGTCAATAGATCTCTTACATCTATTGTTCCCGGCACGGCCGCTCCCTCCTCCGGGGCTGGGTCGGCTGTTACCGGGGTCATAGATACATAGATACATAGAAAATAGGTGCAGGAGTAGGCCATTCGGCCCTTCGAGCCTGCACCGCCATTCAATATGATCATGGCTGATCATCCAACTCAGTATCCCGTACCTGCCTTCTCTCCATACCCCCTGATCCCTTTAGCCACAAGGGCCACATCTAACTCCCTCTTAAATATAGCCAATGAACTGGCCTCAACTACCTTCTGTGGCAGAGAGTTCCAGAGATTCACCACTCTCTGTGTGAAAACGTTTTTTCTCATCTCGGTCTTAAAGGATTTCCCCCTTATCCTTAAGCTGTGACCCCTTGTCCTGGACTTCCCCAATATCGGGAACAATCTTCCTGCATCTAGCCTGACCAGCCCCATAAGAATTTTGTACGTTTCTATAAGATCCCCTCTCAATCTCCTAAATTCTAGCGAGTATAAGCCAAGTCTATCCAGTCTTTCTTCATATGAAAGTCCTGACATCCCAGGAATCAGTCTGGTGAACCTTCTCTGCACTCCCTCTATGGCTATAATGTCCTTCCTCAGATTTGGAGACCAAAACTGTACGCAATACTGCTGGTGTGATCTCACCAAGACCCTGTACAACTGCAGTAGAACCTCCCTGCTCCTATACTCAAATCCTTTTGCTATGAAAGCTAACATACCATTCGCTTTCTTCACTGCCTGCTGCACCTGCGTGCCTACTTTCAATGACTGGTGTACCATGACACCCAGGTCTCGCTGCATCTCCCCTTTTCCTAATCGGCCACCATTTAGATAATAGTCTGCTTTCCTGTTTTTGCCACCAAAGTGGATAACCTCACATTTATCCACATTATACTGCATCTGCCAAACATTTGCCCACTCACCCAGCCTATCCAAGTCACCTTGCAGTCTCCTAGCATCCTCCTCACAGCTAACACTCCCCCCCAGCTTAGTGTCATCCGCAAACTTGGAGATGTTGCCTTCAATTCCCTCATCCAGGTCATTAATATAAATTGTAAATAGCTGGGGTCCCAGCACTGAGCCTTGCGGTACCCCACTAGTCACTGCCTGCCATTGTGAAAAGGACCCGTTTACTCCTACTCTTTGCTTCCTGTTTGCCAGCCAGTTCTCTATCCACATCAATACTGAACCCCCAATACCGTGTGCTTTAAGTTTGTATACTAATCTCTTATGTGGGACCTTGTCGAAAGCCTTCTGAAAGTCCAGATACAACACATCTACTGGTTCTCCCCTATCCACTCTACTAGTTTCATCCTCGAAAAATTCTATAAGATTCGTCAGACATGATTTACCTTTCGTAAATCCATGCTGACTTTGTCCAATGATTTCACCACTTTCCAAATGTGCTGCTATCCCATCTTTAATAACTGACTCTAGCAGTTTCCCCACTACCGATGTTTGACTAACTGGTCTGTAATTCCCTGTTTTCTCTCTCCCTCCCTTCTTAAAAAGTGGGGTTACGTTTGCTACCCTCCAATCCTCAGGAACTACTCCAGAATCTAAAGAGTTTTGAAAAATGATCACTAATGCATCCACTATTTCTGGAGCTACTTCCTTAAGTACTCTGGGATGCAGCCTATCTGGCCCTGGTGATTTATCGGCCTTTAATCCATTCAATTTACCCAACACCACTTCCCGACTAACCTGCATTTCACTCAGTTCCTCCATCTCCTTTGACCCGCGGTCCCCTGCTATTTCCGGCAGATTATTTATGTCTTCCTTAGTGAAGACGGAACCAAAGTAGTTATTCAATTGGTCCGCCATATCCTTGTTCCCCATGATCAATTCACCTGTTTCTGACTGCAAGAGACCTACATTTGTTTTAACTAATCTCTTTCTCTTCACATATCTATAAAAACTTTTGCAGTCAGTTTTTATGTTCCCTGCCAGTTTTCTTTCATAATCTATTTTCCCTTTCCTAATTAAGCCCTTTGTCCCCCTCTGCTTGTCTCTGAATTTCTCCCAGTCCTCTGGTATGCTGCTTTTTCTGGCTAATTTGTACGCATCATCTTTTGCTTTGATACTATCCCTGATTTCCCTTGTTATCCACGGATGCACTACCTTCCCTGATTTATTTTTTCCCAAACTGGGATGAACTATTTTTGTAGTTCATCCATGCAGTCTTTAAATGCCTTCCATTGCATATCCACCGTCAACCCTTTTGGAACAATTGCCAGTCAATCTTGGCCAATTCACATCTCATACCCTCAAAGTTACCTTTCTTTAAGTTCAGAACCGTTGTTTCTGAATTAACAATGTCACTCTCCATCCTAATGAAGAACTCAACCATATTATGGTCACTCTTTCCCAAGGGGGCACGCACAACAAGATTGCTAACTAACCCTTCCTCATTACTCAATACCCAGTCTAGAATAGCCTGCTCTCTCGTTGGTTCCTCTACATGTTGGTTTAGATAACTATCCCGCATACATTCCAAGAAATCCTCTTCCTCAGCACCCCTGCCAATTTGATTCACCCAATCTATATGTAGATTGAAGTCACCCATTATAACTGTTTTGCCTTTGTTGCACGCATTTCTAATTTCCTGTTTGATGCCATCCCCAACTTCACTACTTCTGCTAGGTGGCCTGTACACAACCCCCCCCCCAGCGTTTTCTGCCCCTTAGTGTTTTGCAGCTCTACCCATACCGATTCCACATCCTCCAAGCTAATGTCCTTCCTTTCCACTGCGTTAATCTCCTCTCTAACCAGCAATGCTACCCCACCTCCTTTTCCTTTCTCTCTATCCCTCCTGAATATTGAATATCCCTGAATGTTCAGCTCCCAGCCTTGGTCACCCTGGAGCCATGTCTCCGTGATCCCAACTATATCATAATCATTAATAGCTATCTGCACGTTCAACTCATCCACCTTATTACGAATGCCCCTTGCATTGAGACACAAAGCCTTCAGGCTTGTTTTTGTAACGCTCTTACCCCTTATACAATTATGTTGAAAAGTGGCCCTTTTTGATTTTTGCCCTGGATTTGTCTGCCTGCCACTTTTACTTTTCACCTTGCTACCTATTGCTTCCGCCCGCATTTTACACCCCTCTGTTTCTCTGCTCACCCATTTAAGAACACCACCACCCCTTATTCTCTGTTTATTATTGTTTTCTTCTTTCATCCCTACATGTTGGGTCTCAGTGCTTTCCTTCTCTGCCTCCTGCCTCACACACTGTCTAATAGCTTTCTCTATTTGAGTCACTCCCCCCAACCATTCTAGTTTAAAGTCTCCCCAGTAGCCTTTGCAGATCTCCCCACTAGGATATCGGTCCCCCTCAGGTTCAAGTGCAAACCATCCTTTTTGTACAGGTCGCACCTTCCACAAAAGAGGTCCCAATGATCCAGAAATTTGAATCCCTGCCCTCTGCTCTACTTGGGTTTCTGCACTCCCTCTTGTAGTGCCCGGGTTTCCCACACCCGTAGCACACCGGCCTCATCTCGGAAGAGATCCGGCTGCCTTCCTGTTTCCACTGCCTCCTTTTGGGGGGTGCCGGTACTATATTGTGCACCTTGCCCTTAGAGGGCTTCTCCTCACTTCTCTCCCCGTGGCTATACGCAAGGGTGAGCTTCCTTATTACCTCTGCCTCGTTAAGGTTTGGGTCCGCTGGGTCGAACCAGTACTCGGCCTTTGCCCTAACTCGCGGGAGGCAATTCGCTACCAGAGTCTTCAGCCAGTGGGTTGTTCTCTCATCTAAATTCTGCCTATGTAAAGGCGTCCCACACGCTCCCTCATACACTGCCCACAGTCTGTCTGCGAGCATGTCCGGGGACTCAGCTACCTGCTGCTTCGTCTCCCCCACCCTGGTGAAAGGACTATCCTGATTCAACCCCATGGCCTCCAGAACTGCTGTCTGTGCCGCTACCCATGTTTCAGGTCTTCCCCCTTCCCTGGAGGTCACCGCCTTGCATAGGTAGGAATCCAGGGTCATCAGTAGTAGCTTCACCCGTTCTACCTCATCGCAATCGTTTATATCGGCTGCCTGCTGCACCTCCATAAAATGCAATGACGGGTCTCCCGCCCTGGTTAACTTGGGAACGTGAGCTACCATCCCCCTCAGCACGTGTGCCCCATGGGGAATGATGATATCACTCTCTATGGGCCCCCTATCTGCCTGCCCTACCGGGGACCATATTTCCTTTGCCATACCGGGCACATCTGCCCTACCAAGGGCTGTTGCCCCTTTACCCCCTGCTCTCCCACCATGATCGGTACCCCACCACCTCGTGGTGTGCTACACATGGCGCAGGTGCCGCTAACTGAGGGTGCTCTCCCGCCCCTCCTTGGGCCTGTCCCTCCCCGGACAATCCGAACCCCACCTGCCGACCCGGACCTATTCCCGGCGCCTCAAGAGGCGGTCTATTCCCCTTTGCCCTTAGGGAACCCTCTGCCCCCGGGGGACCCACCTGGTCCTACCAGGTGAACCCGTCCCCTAGTCTTGGACAGAGTCTCCTCCAGCTGCGCTACCCTTGCCTGGCAAGGCCTGTGAGCACAATCCCCTAGCTCACTATGGGCCACCCTGTGTGCTGCTTGGATATCTTGGAACTTTCCCACCAGCTCCCTGTACCTCTGTGTACTCTGAGCCAGGAGTTCCTGGGCGTTCCGTTCCCTCTCCTTTGCCTCTACCGCCTGGCATTGGAAGAATTCCTGGGCATTTCTGTGGGACTCCCTAGCCTGCAAGATATGCTGCCTGGCTTTACTGAGTTCCTCATTAGCCCTTCCCCTTCTCTAGCGCTTTCCTCAGCGCTGGCCCTAGCTTTTCTCAGTTGCTCTTCTAGACTCTCTACCTGTCTCCCCATTTTGGCTACCTGCTGTGATAGGCACGCCAGCCAAACTGCCTTTTCCTGCCCTTTATTATAACCTTTACTTTCCGTCCATTCTGCTGCGGGCTGCTGTGCTGTCAAAAGTGCTACCACCCATTGTTTGGTGAGATTGATCTTTTTAAACAGATAAGAGGAGATTCTCTCCTCCATCTTGCTACCTTCTCTCACCCCCTCTGGCAAGTCACATATCCCAAACCACCGAGGTCCTGCCATGGTCGCCATTCTGTAGGGGCTTGGTTCCCTTTGCTCCACTTCGGGCCCAACTGCCCGAGTGATTCTCTCCCTTGTCGGTGGGTCAAACGGCCACCACTCCATCCGAGCGGTTCCCAAGAGAGAATACAAAACAAATGGTTCCCCTGGGTTTACTCGACCAGAGCGTGCTGATGAGAGAAAACAGAAACCAAGAAGGACTCAAAGCAAGTCTAAAATTTACAGGCTTTATTGAACAAATGAGAAATCAAATCTCACCAACTCCACATAATACCTGACTAAACTTATGCTTTAAACTAAGACTATGGAAAGAAAATTATCGGGCATGTCGTAAAAAGTTACTTTACACAATTTCACAAATACACCCCCTTTTCCCTTCTCTCAAATGTCTATCCTATTTTCAGGAAATTCACCAGGTCGTCTGGGGTACTTACAGCTAGATCGATGCAAGGTCAGGAGTCGTCCAACAGAGCAGAAAAGAGAGCGAAACCTTGCTTGACTGTCCCTTTTATACCTGAGTTTCTCCCTTAAAACCTCCCAGGTGGTCCTCTGGACAAAAGGGTCTTTTGATGATTCCCAGTTTCGATCTGGCATGAACAATAGGCTTCCGATAATAATGGGTTTGCTGAAGTCATGATGCCTCAGCCTGATCGTTATCCCATCGCCTGGATGGGCTCCCATTGTCCCATTGGATGGGTCATCCACGAATGTGATTGTCTTGCTGCTAGGCTGTTTACCCCCGTCTGCTGAGGCTCGGTTCCTTCCTTTGTCTTTCCAAGATAATCTCGTTATCTCCCTCCCGGCCTTTCCTGTTCACACCATTCGCATAGTCATGTAATGCCCAGGCCCACAGACAGGTTTTGAACTGGTTCTTCCTTTGTGGATTGGGGGGTTTTCCTTTTGCGGCCAGCATGTCCGTTTTAAAATGTCCAGGTCCTTATCCCCGAGTTCTTCCATAAATTGAGGATTTGCCACAATGTCATATGCTGAGAGAATGGAGCGGCTGGGCTTGTACACTCTGGAGTTTAGGATGAGAGGGGATCTTATTGAAACATATAAGATTATTAAGGGTTTGGACACGCTAGAGGCAGGAAACGTGTCCCCGATGTTGGGGCAGTCCAGAACCAGGGGCCACAGTTCAAGAATAAGGGGTAAGCCATTTAGAACGGAAACGAGGAAACACTTTTTCTCACAGAGAGTTGTGTCTGTGGAATTTTCTGCCTCAGAGGGCGGTGGACGCCGGTTCTCTGGATACTTTTAAGCGAGAGCTAGATAGGGCTCTTAAGGATAGCGGAGTCAGAGGATGTGGGGAGAAGGCAGGAACGGGGTGCTGATTGGTGATGATCAGCCATGATCACATTGAATGGTTCGAAGGGCCGAATGGCCTACTCCTGCACCTATTGCCTATTGTCTATTGTCTATTGTTCTCCCCATGACCTGCGTGGGTTTTCTCCGGGAACTCTGGTTTCCTCCCACACTCCAAAGACGTACAGGTTTGGAGGTTAATTGGCTTGGTGTAAATGTAAAATTGTCCCTAGAGTACGTAAGGTGGTGTTAGTGTGCGGGGATCGCTGGTCGGCGCGGATTCTGCGGGCCGAAGGGCCTGTTGCCACGCTGGAAACATCTAAACTGAACTAAATTAAAGGGGTAGCAGCAGTCAATTATACTCTGTGCCATAAAGAGGAGAACGTTCAGCTTGAGTGAAGAAATAAAAAGTGCAAGGATAAAGTATGGATAAAGTCACTTCTCACGGTCTTTCTCCCAGGATCGAGGATTCGAAAACCTGAGGGCATAATCTGAAGATGAGAGAGGAGATATTTAGGAGGGACCTCAGGGGCAACCTATTCCCTCAGTAGTTGGCCCATATCTGGAATGTGCTGCCGGTGGAAGCTGTAGAAGGGATTGCGATTATGACTTTTAAAGGGACCACCAGTGAGTGTGACTCCCTGAACACCCTCTGTCACCCTCTCTCCTCTCTGTCACCTCCCTCAGCCCTCCCGTCACTTCTCACACGCTCGCAACTCTCTGATTCCCCCACCATCTGCCCTATCATCCCGCTCAAACCCCTATCATCCTTCCCCTCCCTAATCATCCCTCTCAACCTCCACTCGCTTCCATCCCTTCTCTATCTCCCCTCTCGGACCCTCACCTTCCCATCCCTCACTATCCCCCCTCTGACACTCTCACCTCCCTCCCCTCTCTACCCTTTACCCCCTCGACCCGCCCCTATCAACTCCTCATCACATTTGGACCACCTCCCATTGCAACCTTTGCCTGTTCCCTGTGCCCGGAATCCGGAAGTAAGGTCATAAGGTCATAAGTGATAGGAGCAGAATTAGGCCATTTGGCCCGTCAAGTCTAATCCGCCATGGCTGATCTATCTCTTCCACCTAACTCCATTCTCCTGCCTTCTCCCCATAACCCCTGACACCCATACTAATCAAGAATCTATCTATCTCTGCCTTAAAAATATCCATTGACTTGGCCTCCACAGCCTTCTGTGACTAAGAATTCCTCAGATTCACCACCCTCCGACTAAAGAAATTCCTCCTCATCTCCTTCTTAAAGGATCGTCCTTTAATTCTGAAGCTATGACCTCTGGTCCTAGACTCTCCCACCAGTGGAAACATCCTCTCCACGTCCACTCTGTCAAAGCCTGGTTCTGGTCCAGGTGACCACTAATGGGCCTGTCCCACTTAGGCGATCTTTCAGCGGACTGCCGGCGACAGGCTCGAATTCCGGGCACAGGGAACATAGATACATAGATACATAGAAAATAGGTGCAGGAGTAGGCCATTCGGCCCTTCGAGCCTGCACCGCCATTCAATATGATCATGGCTGATCATCCAACTCAGTATCCCGTACCTGCCTTCTCTCCATACCCCCTGATCCCTTTAGCCACAAGGGCCACATCTAACTCCCTCTTAAATATAGCCAATGAACTGGCCTCAACTACCCTCTGTGGCAGAGAGTTCCAGAAATTCACCACTCTCTGTGTGAAAACGTTTTTTCTCATCTCGGTCTTAAAGGATTTCCCCCTTATCCTTAAGCTGTGACCCCTTGTCCTGGACTTCCCCAACATCGGGAACAATATTCCTGCATCTAGCCTGTCCAACCCCATAAGAATTTTGTACGTTTCTATAAGATCCCCTCTCAATCTCCTAAATTCTAGCGAGTATAAGCCAAGTCTATCCAGTCTTTCTTCATATGAAAGTCCTGACATCCCAGGAATCAGTCTGGTGAACCTTCTCTGCACTCCCTCTATGGCTATAATGTCCTTCCTCAGATTTGGAGACCAAAACTGTACGCAATACTCCAGGTGTGGTCTCACCAAGACCCTGTACAACTGCAGTAGAACCTCCCTGCTCCTATACTCAAATCCTCTTTGAACAGGCAGAGGTTGCAATGGGAGGTGGTCCAAATGGCCTACTCCTGCACCTGTTTTCTATGTTTCTATGACTGCATAGTCTCCTGCAGTCGCCTAAAAAGTCACCTAAGTGGGACAGGTTCCACTGGCCGGAAGACCTGGGAAGGGTCCTCTTCTCTCTGTGACCGGGTGAACATCTGTGGGCTGGATGATCTGTGAGGTCTTTTTGCCCCTCTCCCATCCTCACTTCTCCCCAGTAACTTTGCCCTCTGTGGCTCTGTGGCGCTGAACACACTGCGACAGATCAAAGGCCGGCTAATTGTCTGACGTGTCTGGTCATCTGTATGATGACAAAGCCTTGACACCAATTATCCTCAGGCAAACAGCAGCCGCAAACAAAATGTTTCATCACCCTGACAGCGTTGTCTCATTATCCCCCCCTAAACCAGGAGAGAGAGGCATTGAGGGATAGCGGGTAAACGCCAGCTTGAAGTCCAATTTATGTCCCGATGTCAATTTAATGATCTATTTTCCTGATCATACTTAATATCTCAGGCATGGTCACACATGTGCTGTTTTTGATCTAAATTTTGATCTAAATTTTGATCTTAATGGGGACGTGTTCTGGAGAATTTGCAACTGGATAACAAGCAATTAGTTTAATATTTTATGTGAACAGAGGGACAGTTTCATGTCTTCCCTCGTCCCAATACCCATCTGTTTTGTCTTTTGTGAACGTTTTCCATTTGACCAGTGAGAACCAAATATGCAAGAGGTCTCAGGAGGATGAGGTTGCCCCTTTTTTTTGGAAAACGAACAATCCTGAGGGATTGTGATCAATTTTGATATGCTGGTAAGGAGATTGCCAGATTTAGCCAAATAATTGAGCAGATTTTCAGCAATACCCCCTGGGAGGGTATTCCCATTCCCATAATGGGAAAAACGTAACGGAAGAACAGTTGGACAATTCTTCAGTGCGATAATAGAATCACACGGAACAGGCCCCCTGGTCTGAAGATGGACACAAAGTAGTTCAGCGGGTCAAGCAGCGTCTCTGGAGAAAAGGAATGGGTGAGGTTTCGGGTTGAGACCCTTCTTCAGACTGAGAGTCAGGGGAAAGGGAAGCGAGAGATATAGACGGCGATGTAGAGAGATATAGAACAAATGAATGAAAGATATGCAAAAAAGTAACGATGATAAAGGAAAAGGGCCTTTGTTAGATGTTTTCTATGTGAGAATGAGTATAGACACTGAGACGCAACAAGGCAACTTTGAAGCTGCCCCTTTGGTCTACCAAGTCTGCACCAACCATCAAATACACATTTCCATTAATGTCTCACTGGGCCTATTTTATTCATCTCACAGTCCCGTCAATCCCCCCCCCCCCCCCCCCCCCACCGTTCGCTCACCCCAGATTCTACAACTCACCTGCACACTCTGACTAATTAACCTATCAACCTGCACGTCTTTGGGATGTGAAGGAAACAAGAGTACCCAGGGGAACCCCAAATGGTCATAGGGTAAACGTGCAAGCTCCACACAGACAGCAAATCGAGGTCAAGAGTGTTTTATTGTCATATGTCATTGTATATATTTATTTATGTAGATGTATTGGACGAGGCAATGCAGATAAAAGCGGAATCAGCAAACTTAATATCATATTTGTATAATATTATTTTAAATGTACAAATACCACCTACGGAGGGTATCAGAAGAGACTGGGAACAAGAGTTAGCTATTAAAATTTCAAAGGAAAGTTGGAATGAATACTTATTAAACGTGCATAAATGCTCGATTAATGTAAGACACACTTTAATACAATTTAAAATTTTACATAGATTATATTATTCGAAAACTAAAATTCATAAAATTTTCCCAAATGTATCATCTATTTGTGATAAATGTCAATCCCAAGAAGCTACTATAATGCACTCATTCGTCTTCTGTACAAAAATTCAAAAATTTTGGAATGAAATTTTTGAAATCTTTACAAAGTTATTTAAAACAAGACTGATACCCAAAGCAGAATGGATTATCTTCGGAATAACGGAAGATGATCCAGAACTAAATGTGTTTCAAAAGAAATTAATGGACTATGGGTTAATAACTGGAAAAAAGCTAATTCTAAAATTTTGGAAGAAGGCTCCAATACCAACTATAAACATGTGGATTTCAAATATGTTTGAAACATTACACCTAGAAGAGATAAGACTCCTCCTAGCAGGTAAACCAGATCACTTCCACCTGACGTGGTCTGCATTTATAGAATTATTACAAATATAGGGTGCAAAAGTACTTTAAAAAAAATAAAAAATTGAGGTCGGGTAAGGGGGGATGATAGTTGAAGAGTTGGTATGTCCTATTTACGTAATGCTCAAAAAAATATATTTTTTTCTTTTTTTTTTCCTCTCTCTCTTTCTCTTTTTTTTCCTAGGGCCTATTTCTTAACTCTTTTTCTTTTGTTTTTAATTTCGCTCTTATAGGGTCTTCGTCCTTTTTTGTTGTTACATTTTCTACACTTTTCTACACTTTCACTTTTTCCTTCACTTTCTTCTTTATTTCAATCTTTTTCTTTTTTAGTGTAAAAAAATAAATAAAGGGAGTACATTAATTGTAAGAAGATATAAATGACGAGTATTAATGTATGTGGTTGTAATGTAATGTACTTCTAATAAATAAAAATAAAAAAAAATAAAAAATACACATTTCCATTAATGTCTCACTGGCCCTATTTTATTCATCTCACAGTCCCGTCAATTCCCCCCCCACCGTTCGCTCACCCCAGATTCTACAACTCACCTACACACTCTGACTAATTAACCTATCAACCTGCACGTCTTTGGGATGTGAAAGAAACAAGAGTACCCAGGGGAACCCCAAATGGTCATAGGGTAAACGTGCAAGCTCCACACAGACAGCAAATCGAGGTCAAGAGTGTTTTATTGTCATATGCCATTGTATATATTTATTTATACACGCACGCACGCACGCACACACACACACACACACACAGTCTCTGGAACAGAACCTGAGCTTCTTATTCAGAGGCTGGAGTGTTAACCCCAGAGTCATGGTGAGATTATGATATCTATTATCTGGACAGTGCTGGATCACAGGCAGTAGTATTTCTCAGGCTTCTCCGCTGATAGAGGGTCAGTAATTCCATTGGAGAGGATTCAGAGTAATCTGGGGGGGCTTCAAAGCTGGTGATGGGAGTGTCAGTCATTTCCCATTGGGCCATGCTGTGCAGTGGGTGGGAGCGGAAGCTGATCAATGCCTGTGGGGGCATTCACATCTCACTGATACTGTGATACCTTAACCTGCACTCACACAGAGATGACAATGGCCCATTAATAAAGACAGCAAACATTAACCTCAGGCCTTGTTCTTCTTGTGGTCATCTCAGATAAGGGGGGAGGGGTGGGCAATTAAATCCCAAAATGTCTTCTTCATTTGAAAGAATACCGCGCAAAATAAATTCCATCCCTTTAAGGCGACCATAGGCAACATATCCGAGCGGCACAATGGCGCAGCTGGTAGTGCTGCTGCCTCACAGCGCCAGAGGCCCAGGGTTCAATCGTGACCTCTGGTGCTGCCTCTGTTGAGTTTGCACGTTCTCCCTGTGACTCAGCGGGTTTCCTCTGGCTCCACCTGTTTCCTCCCACATCTCAAAGACGTGCAGGTTTGTAGGTTAACTGTCCCTGTAAGGCATGGTTGTAGTGTGTAGGGGGTGAATGGGAAAATGAGAACAAGCGTGGATGGGTGATCAATGGTTAGCATGGACTCGGTGGGCCGAAGGATCTGTTTCCCTACTGTATACTCTAAACTGTTACGCCAAGAACACATAACCCATTGGGTTTTTTGTTTTTTGTTTTTTTTAATATTTTATTTATTAGAAGTAATGTACATTACAGTGATATAAGCCAAAAATAACGTTATACGTTTCCTGTACCACTTCTTGTTTTAAACTTTAAGAAGAATAGAGAAAGTTAGATAAGATAGTAAGTGCGTGAAAGAGTGATCAGGAGAAACCCGTAGATACGTAAAACACGAGAAAGAGTGAAAAAGAAAACCAAAGGAAAAGAAAGAGAAAAATAGAAAACAGAAGATATAAGAAAATAAGATAATAATAATAATAATAATGGATTGGATTTATATAGCGCCTTTCTAATACCCAAGGCGCTTTACATCGCATTATTCATTCACTCCTCAGTCACACTCGGTGGTGGTGAGCTACTTCTGTAGCCACAGCTGCCCTGGGGCAGACTGACGGAAGCGTGGCTGCTAATCTGCGCCTACGACCCTCCGACCACCACCAGTCACTCACACACATTCACACACATTCACACGCATTCACACGCAGGCAAAGGTGGGTGAAGTGTCTTGCCCAAGGACACAACGACAGTATGCACTCCAAGCGGGATTCGAACCGGCTACCTTCCGGTTGCCAGCTGAACACTTAGCCCATTGCGCCATCTGTCGTCCTAAGATAAAAAGGGATGTACCTGCTTCGTATCTTTACACACCCCTCACCAGGTCCTGAAACCAGTTATTTTCAAAGTTATGTTGCACCCTTGTAATGCTTGTAATAAGTCGATAAATGGAGACCAAATCTTTTGGAAATGGTCTGATTTGCCTGCCAGGAGGAATACATGACCCATTGTGATTGTGAGCAATTTTTGGGCACCATATCTGAGGAAGGATGTGCTGGCTCGGGGGAGGGCCCAGAGGAGGTTTGCAAGAATGATCCCAAGAATGAGTAGGTTAACCTATGATGAGCGTTTGTCAGCACTGGGCCTGTACTCGCTGGAGTTTTTGAAGAATGAGGGAGGAACCTCATTGAAACGTACAGAATAGTGAAAGGCTTGGATAGAGTGGATGTGGAGAGGATGTTCCCAATAGTGGGAGAGTCTAGGACTACGTCAAAGCCTTAGAATTAAAGGACATTCTTTTAGGAAGGAGATGAGGAGAAATTTCTTTAGTCAGAGGGTGGTGAATCTGTGGAATTCTTTGCCAGAGAAGGCTGTGGAGGCCAAGTCAGTAGGTATTTTTAAGGCAGAGATAGATATATTCTTGATTAGTATGGGTGTTAGGGGTTATGGGGAGAAGGCAGGAGAATGGGGTTAGGAGGAAATATGATTGCCATGATTGAATGGCGGAGTAGACTTGATGGGCCAAATGGCCTCATTCTACTCGTAGTCTTTATAACTTATGGATTGCCAAGTTACCAACTTGGCTCAGATCAATGAATTCAGCACCAGGCAGGATTCAAGCTCACCGCCCTACTTTGGTTTCACCAGTTTACCACCAATTTCTGTTATTTCGAATGAGTCATAAAGCGTGGAAACGAACCCCTTGGCCCAACCCGTCTATACCAGCAAAGATGCCCAGTCTCTGGCTAACTCTGCTTGAGTGTTAGGATTCTAGTTCGAAATTTTGGCTTTGTAGAGTCATAGTCACAGAGTGGAAGCAACTTGCCCCATCTACACTAGTCCCACCTGCCCGCACTTAGCCCATGACCCTGTAAACCTATCCAATCCATGTACTTGTCCAAATGTCTCTTAGACATTACGATAGTACCTGCCTCAACAACCTCCTCAGGTAGCTATTAAATCTCTCTCCCCCATCGTAAACCTATGTCCTCTCGTTCTCGATTCTCCTACTGTTAATTTACCCGATTTATTCCTCAAATGATCATGTACACCCCCATAAGATCGCCCCTCACCCTCCAGAGCTCCAAGGAATAAAGTCCTAGCCTGCTCAACATCTCCCTGTAGCACAGACCTTCGAGTCCTGGCAACATCCTCGTAAATCTTCTCTGCACCTTTCCAGCCTGATAACATCTTTCTTATAACACGGACCAAATCTGAACACAATACGCTAAATGTGGCCACACCAATGTCCCCTGCAGCTGCAACACGACCCCCCACCTTCCGAGGAAGGGTCTCGACCAGAAACGTCACCTATTCCTTTTCTCCAGAGGTGCTGCCTGACCCGCTGAGTTACTCCAGTGCTTTGTGTCTATCTTCGGTTTAAACCAGCATCTGCAGTTCCTTCCGACGCACTCCCAACTTCTATACTCACTACTCATGACTGAAGACTCGGAATGAAGCTTTCCTGCTCTATTCTGGGTCAGGGCATTTCTATGGAAATGTTTACATCCCATTTAGACTGCCCCAAACTTGCACACACACTGTGAAGTACTGAGAATACGTTGCCACTGGTGTAACATCGGTAGGCCATCAGCCAGTAACTGACAATGAAGAAAATGGACAGGTAATTTTTTTTTTGAAGAAAAAAAAAGATGCACAGAGTCTCTTGCCCAGAGTAGGTGAACCGAGGACCTGAGGACACGGGTTCAACGTGAAGGGGAAAAGATTTAATAGGAATCTGAGGGGTAATTTTTTCGCACAAAATGTGGTGGGTGTATGGAACAAGCTGCCAGAGGAGGTAGTTGAGGCTGGGACCATCATAACATTTAAGAAACAGTTAAAACAGGTACATGGATAGGACAGGTTTGGAGGGATATGGACCAAATGCTGGCAGGTGGGACTAGTGTGGCTTGGACATGTTGGGCAAGTTGAACCGAAGGGCCTGTTTCCACACTGTATCACTCTGTGACTCTATGACTCTAGAAATGTTAATTGCAGGATATTGTCCAGGAAACTATACATAAATCCATACCTTTCTAGTTTATGCTCCGGACTCTTTCATGGACTTAAGATCTCACAAGAAGGATATCAGTCCAAAGACCCTCAATTGAATTGCACAGATATCTAAGCAGGCTGGCTGTTCAGTGAGGTTGTCAGAGATCTGTCAATCCTCTGGTTCTCCAACATATTCCCACAGGCGCTGTGATATTGATCTCAGCCCTGATCCATTCCTTATCAGCCATACATCAATCGCTGTATCCCCAACTAATGAGGCTGAGAAAATAATTAGAATTTGCGAGAGAGAGAGAGAGGGAGAGAGAGAGGGAGAGAGAGAGAGAGAGAGAGAAGTTAATTTTCTGTATTATTCTTATTTACTACATGCAGAAGATCGAAAAGATCGAATGTTTGCCCCTTGCGGTGCCTTCAGGATCAATGCTTCGTGGATGATCGGTGTTAAGTCCGGAGGTGGTCACTGTTTACATTGGTACACACTCCTCTCAAAGCAGTGATTCCTGGAGCATTCAGGGCTTCACAGGTGCTGTTAGCCACCTCGTAGCTCACTTTCTTCGTGCCCAAGCTTAACAATGTCTCGAATCTGCCACACATCCGTGAGAGAGCATAGTCCTGCTTTCAATTAAAGACCGCCTGTGCTACTTCAGTCTGAAGAAGGGTCCCGACCCGAAAACGTCACCCATCCTTTTTCTCCAGGGATGCTTCCTGACTCACTGAGTTACTCCAGCACTTTGAGTCTATCTTCGGTAGAAACCAGCATCTGCAGTTCCTTTCTACACACTGCATAGGTCTGCGCTGATTGACACAACATTAATAATTTTGCCATGTGGGTTGAATCCGGGTGCTCCGTTTTCCTCCCACGTCCCAAAGAAGTGGGTTTGCAGAGTAATTGGGCCTCTGTGAATTGTCCCGACTATGTAGCGACTAGTTGTGAGGATGTTATAGCATAGAACTAGTGCGAATGGGTGAGAGAGTTATACCATGAGCCATTTCATTATTGCACTCTTGCTTAGGGACTTGGTTAATAATACACGATATTGAAGGTGTGTTGGGTACAAGGCAGACTTCAGAGGTTGCCTCCTTATGAGAAAACCGAGAAGAGTGGGTCACATCTTTCAGAAGTGCTACAGATACACGACAAAAATAAGGCTTATTTTTCCTCTGAGCATACGTACGGTGTGGAAATAGGCCCTTCGGCCCAACGAGCCCATGCTAACCATTCATCACCCATTTCCCACTAGTTCTATGATATACCGTTTTCACAACCAGTCGCTACACACTCGGGATAATTCACCGTCCAGCGATCACCCCGTACACCAGCACTATCCTACACACGAGGGACAATTTACCATTTTACCAAAGCCAATTAACCTGCAAACCTGCACGTCTTTGGGATGTGGGAGCAGACCGGACCACCCGGAGGAAACCCGCATCGTCACAAGGAGAACGTGCAAACTCCACACTGGCAGCGTCTGAGGTCAGGATCAAACCCGGGTCTCTGGTGTTGTGAGGCAGCAGCTCTTGTATGGGGTGGGGGGAGTGGGGGGAGGGGGGGGAGGGGGGAGGGGGGGGGACGGCTGTGGGGGGAGGCTCTGTGGTCCTCTCTTTGCCAATGAAATGTCTTTGATTATTTTTTGTTAGAGAAAAACTGCAGATGCTGGAATCTAAAATAAAAACAGAAGCATGTTGGAAATACCATTCTGATGAAGGGCCTTTGACCTGAAATATTAACTCTGTTCCACTTCCCAAAGAGGGTTGTAGATGCTTGATAGGCATGGGGCGGGAGTTGGAAATGTGTTGTTTACAATCTGACCAGCGATGATCTATCATGATCTCATCAAGGTGATAAACTGTGGCCTACTGCCCTGTGCATTCATACGTTGGTGAGTTGCCAGAGAATCTGTCTATATGTGCAGAAAACCGCAGTAATATAGAAAAAAACAGAAAGCGTCAGAAGCTGGACATGAAATAAACACAGCAAATGCCAGAAATATCATCTAACTTTCTCATGAAAGGTCATCGACTTGAAGAATTGTTAACTGTTTCCCCCCCATAGACGCTGCTTGCCCTGCTGAATATTTCCAGCATTCTATCACCGCCCCCGGCACTTTAAGATTCTTCTGTTTAATAAAGTATTCTTGCCATTAGTTAAGATTGCCAGGAGAACAAAGAGGGACCCAATGTGGAGGAGATGGGCGGGGACCGCCGAGAATGGAGAGGGACCATCGCAACTATAATGATGTAACTTTGTCCGCGCCCTTTGCATAGCAACTCTTTGCATGCTCTGTGTTTTATACGCAAAATAAAGAATTTCACTGTACCTAAGGTGCACGTGACAATAAAATATCATCATCATCATCAAATTGCAAACTATTAGAAAGAGTGTCGGAAGGAACGGCAGATGCTGGTTTACACTGAAGATAGACATGGAAATGCTGGAATAACTCAGCGGGACAATCAGCATCTCTGGGTAGAAGGAATGGGTGGTGTTTTGGGTCGAGACCCTTCTGCAGACTGAGCATCAGGGGAGAGGGAGTCACAGAGATCAGGATGCAGACCAAGGAGAATGTAGAATAGACCACTGTTAGCTAGGAGAAGGTGACAACAAAGCTAACAGATACAATGTGATCAGAGGGACAGTCAGACAGGTTGGATTAGCAACCCTGTGGGAAAAGACAGATACAAAGTGCTGGAGTAACTCAGCGGGTCAGGCAGCATCTCTGGAGAACATGAATAGGTGACGTTTTGGGTTGGGTCCCCTCTTCATACCCATGGTAAAAGGTTGAGGCCAAGATGTATGAACATTTTCACACTCCATTGAAGTCAATTATATGAGGTATAAAATAACAATGCCAAATCTGCCCTGATTTCTAGGTTGGCTTAGGTTGAAAATAAACTGTGTTGTTAGACATGAATGAGGTGGACTTCCTAAACCAACGCTATGGATCTACCTGCTCCTGTCTGCAACCCATGGTGAAGCAAGCAAGCTATGATTGCTACAGAATGGTTCCAACTTGTATCAACTTGCGGGGGTACCTCCGCAGAATGTAGGAGAGAATGGACAAGAGGCGCAGCGGCCATTGCCGTGTTCTATCCTCCAGTGACAGTTCTCCTCCCAACTTTAGGTCACCCAGAGCAAAGAAATAATCTACCTCAACACAGGCCATAATAACGCTGACCTGTAAGTCTCTTTCCCTCTGGTGCTTTTACATGCTAATCGCATCACTACTCAAGCCCAAGCCCGGGTTGATTTGAGCACCTTAACCATGTGTAGAAAGGAACTGTAGATGTTACTTTACACCAAAAGTAGACACAAAGTGCTGGAGTAACTCAGCGGGTCAGGCAGCAGTTCTGGAGAGAAAGGATAGGTGACGTTTCGGGTCGGGTCTGAAGAAAGGCCCCGACCCGAAACGTCACCCATCCTCTCTCTCCAGAGATGCTGCCTGACCCGCTGAGTTACTCCAGCACTTTGCCCCTATCCACCCTTAGCCATGGTGTGCTGGTGAACATCAGAAAGAGCGTGATGGCGCCATTAAAGTTTTAGTGAGATCATAAATGCAGCGTGAAAAATAATTTATTACCGTCGTGCTGCAGAACCAAACCAATGATGTTGCTCATACGGAAGGACCCCGAGGCAATCTCCTTGCATGTACGCAGTATACCAGACCGTTAAACCACTGCTCTGTATCACGGGAAATGATATTCCATTTTCACGTTCTGTCACATTGATGGAAGCTCAGGAATTAGCAGCTGAGAAATCCGCTGATTATTTCAGTCAGTCCTGTGTATTAATAATGGGACTTCAATTATCCATTACATTACTGACTAATAAGGTAACAGGGCGTACTGCAAGCGGAGCAATTTAAACATGATCTCTTGTGAAGGAGCACTTTAATCTGCACAACTCAGGGCGGCACGGTGGCGCAGCGGTAGAGTTGCTGCCTTACGGCGCCAGAGGACCCGGGTTCGATCCTGACTACGGGCGCCGTCTGTACGGAGTTTGTACGTTCTCCCCGTGACCTGCGTGGGTTTTCTCCAGGATCCCCGCTTTCCTCCCACACTCCAAAGCCGCACAGGTTTGTGGGATAACTGGCTTGGTAAAATTGTAAATTGTCCTCAGTGCGTGTAGGATAGTGTCGATGCACGGGATGGTCGATCGTCGCCGCGGACTCCGTGGGCCGAATGGCCTGTTTCCGCGCTGTATCTCTGAACGAAACTAAAACTAAACTCTCTCCTTTGCGGTTAACACTTAGAAAGGGACGGGGAGGGGTGGATCCTGTGGTGTTACTGTCATTGCCCACGGCAGAAGGATGTACAGAGAATAATCGTTACTCTTCTGAATAAGCAGTTACCTAGATGTTTGTGGTTACTGAAGACGACTGCAAAATGGGCACTGCTGAGGCAACTAGTGTCAGTTTTTACCAGCACCTCCGTGGGCAAATTCTTCATTGGACTAGAAGGGGTAAGTGTAGATGGTGCATCATATTAACTGTTTAGTTTAGTTTAATTTAGAGATACAGTACGGAAACAGGCCCTTTGGCCCATCGAGTCCATGCCAACCAGCGATCCCTGCACACTAACAATATCCTACATACTAAGGACAATTTACAATGTAGTTTAGTTTATTCAGTTTAGCTTAGTTTATTGTTGTATGTAATGAGGCACAGTGAAAAGATTTTACGGCATTTTCTTTTACTGAAGCGAATTAACCGACAAAAGTGGAGTGTGGGAGGAAACCGGAGCACCCGGAGAGAACCCACGCGGTCACAGGGAGAACGTACAAACTCCGTACAGACAGCACCCATAGGCAGGATTGAACCTGGGTCTCTGGCGCTGTAAGGCAGCCACTCTACCGCTGCACCACCATGCCGCCCAGACTGTTGTGGATTTACACTCACTATATTCTCATGCACACAGCGTACACTGACCGGTGCTCCCATTATGGGAGCTGTAATTCCGCAGGGAATGGGATTTATACTGGATGCCTTGGAACAAACTGGTGTGGGCAATCCTGAGACAGACTTCCCCACTTCAAGGGACATACTGGGAGGGGCATCGTGGAGAGGTCCAGGTTATATATATATATATATATACACTGTCTAGATATCTAATATATCTAGGTCTCCTCCATATCCCACAGCTCCGCTCTTGCTCCCCCTCCCCCATTCGCAACAAGGATAGAGTCCCCTTGTCCTCACCTTCCACCCATCAGCCGTCACATACAGCACATAATCCTCCAACACCTTCTCCACCTCCAACGGGATCCCACTACGGTCCACATCTTCCCACCTCCACCCCTTTCTGCTTTCCGCAGAGACCGTTCCCTCCGCAACTCGCTGGTCAACTCGTCTCATCCCACCCAAACCGCCCCCTCCCCAGGTACTTTCCCCTGCAACCGCAGGAGATGCAACACCTGTTCCATTACCTCCCCTCTCGACTCCATCCAAGAACCCCAACACTCTTTCCAGGTGAGGCAGAGGCTCACTTGCACCTCCTCCATCCTCATCTACTGTATCCGCTGTTCCAGGTGTCAACTTCTGTACATCGGCGAGACCAAGCGCAGGCTTGGCGATCGTTTCGCTGAACACCTCCGCTCAGTCGGCCTTAACCTACCTGATCTCCCAGTTGCTCAGCACTTTAACTCCCCCTCTCATTCCCATCTTAACCTTTCTGTCCTCACTCCTCCAGAGTGAGGCCCAGCGCAAATTGGAGGAACATCACCTCATATTTTGCTTGGGTAGTTTACACCCCAGCGGTATGAACATTGACTTCTCTAACTTCAAATACCCCTTGCTTTCCCTCTCTCTCCATCCCCTCCCCTTCCCAGTTCTCCCACCAGTCTTACTGTCTCCGACGACATTCTATCTCTGTTCCGCCCACTCCCCTGACATCAGTCTGAAGAAGGGTCTAAACCCGGAACGTCACCCATTCCTTCTCTCCAGAGATGCTGCCTGTCCTGCTGAGTTACTCCAGTATTTTATGTGTATCTTCGATTTAAACCAGCATCTGCAGTTCTTCCCTACATATATATATACACTGTACTCAGGCAGCGCAGACTGCGGTGGCTGGACCATGTCCACCGCCTGGAGGATTGCCGCATTCCAAAAGACATCCTCTATGGAGAGCTGACATCTGGGAAGAGAACCATCGGCCGCCCCCAGCTACGTTACAAGGATGTCTGCAAGAGAGATATGAAGGCGCGCGACATCGATGTGAAGTCCTGGAGAGCCTTGCAGCTGGCCGCACGAGGTGGAGAGGTACCCTGAACCAACATCTCAAAACGGGGAGAAGAGAAACTGATGAACACTGCTGCAAACAAGCGGACGCACAGAAAGGAGCGCAGCAACTTCAACCGACCAGAGACCACACACAAATGTGACCTTTGCCACAGAGTCTGTCACACCCGCACATTGGTCTCTTCAGCCACAACGACGCTGCTGTAGCCGAGGTTTGGAGCAAGCAGCCAACAACTTGCCATGGTCAGCCATGACTGGGGGGGGCCTACAAAAAATATATACACATGCCTTTTTTCTTGTTATGATATTGTTTACAGAGTACTATGTTTACATATTCTATTGTGCTGCTGCAAGTAAGAGTTTCATTGTTCTATCTGGGACGCACAGCAATAAAACACTCTTGACTGTGTTGACTCTTGGATGTTCTGTGGACGCCACTAATCCAGGGTTCCGGGTTACCAAACGTCGGCCATCCCTCCCGAGCTGTAGACACAACAGGGTGGGTCTTGCATGCAACGAGGGCCGGCTGGTTGACACCCCTTTACCTCCTCCTCCACCTGGGACCTGGCTGCCTCACATCATATCTATCAGAGCGAGAGAGCAGGCATAACTCTGACCACGCTCCCGGTTAATAGCCACGGCACAAGCAGTCCAGACATGTACAAACAAGATCACAATTTATGACGTGATTAATCCAGGGCCTGAAATTAGTCCATCACCTCCCTGTTATCGAACCTGCTTTACTGGCAGATAAATTGACCCTTGACAGTTGAGCATTCTGTTTTGATTTATCGGCCCCACGACAGTTTTATGACCTTCAGTGTTGTTAATCCATCTTTACCGACTGTCAGGGTTTTTGTTTCTTCCTCTCTCTCGCCCTGCAGAACAAATTAAGTGCTGAGGCTGATCACAGCGTGTTTAATTTGGGTTTCAATTGATTGCGGCCGACATTCAGGGATTACGGGTGATTGTGTGATTGCGTTTAAGAACATTGATTTGTGAATGAATTCTCTTTATTACCAGGACTTGTGATCGCAGTCATGGTGAGGCCTCCTTTAAAGAAGACTGCAGCACTCTGATTAAACAACGCTGGAAGAAAGATCAAATAAAATTACACGTATACATTAATTTTAATCACTGATATTATGAATCAGTGTAACCAAAGGCTCATCAGGTCTCACTTCTTCGTCCCGATCGTGACATCAACTACAATGACGTAACTCCATCAGACGGGTATCTTGGACTGGGGTACTCTGCTGCCCGTCCAAGGTTATATAGCCCACCATGCCACCTAGCTCTGAGTCTTGACAGAGTTTGCTTCATGTCCTCCACACGCCAGCCCCCACCCCCCCCCCCCCCCACTCACTCATGTTCATTAGTTCATAAGTTACAGGAGCAGAATTAAGCCAATCGGCCCATCAAGTCTACTCCGCCATTCAACCATGGCTGATCTATCTTTCTCTCCCAACCCCATTCTCCTGATGCCAGTACTGATCCAGAATCTGTCTATCTCTGCCTTAAAAATATCCATTGACTTCAGCGCGGACTCTTTAGTCAGAGGGTGGTGAATCTGTGGAATTCATCGCCACAGAAGGCGGAGGAGGCCGAGTCAGTGGATATTTTTAAGGCAGAGATAGATAGATTCTTGATTAGTATGGGTGTTACAGGGAGAAGGCAGAAGAATGGGGTTAGGAAGGAGAGATAGATCAGCCATGATTGAATGGCTGAGTAGAAACATAGAAACATAGAAAATAGGTGCAGGAGGAGGCCATTCAGCCCTTCAAGCCAGCACCGCCATTCATTGTGATATGGTGTAGAGTAGACTTGATGGGCTGAATGGCATCATTCTACTCCCTTATGACCTTATGACCTTAATCGGTGGGCTGAAGGGCCAGTTGCCGTGCTGTATAAACTAAACTAAACTGGGATACACTTTACCACCCCTCTCCCTTCTCCCACCCCCATATTGGGTACACTGCCCCCCCCCCCACCCCTCCCTCTCCCCTCACCCCTCTCCCGGCCCCACACCTTGGTATAGTTCTACAATCCTCAGTGCCCCCAACACCGGACTTCAGTTCCCGATCCTCAACCCCCCCCCCCCCCACCACCCCCACCACACCGGGCTTCATTTCACCACATCCCACTCCTACCCCACACAGGGGTACAGTTCATCATCCCTCTCTCCCCTCCCCAACTGGGGTACAGATCACGAACCCTCCCTCTCCCACTGGGGTACAGTTCACGAACGTTCCCTCCCACACCATGCTTCAATCCACTGCTGGCGCTGGAGAGGGTTCTGAGGAGGTTTATGAGAACAATCCCGGGGATGACTGGGTTAACATAGGATGAGCGTTTGACGGCACTGGGCCTGTACTCGCTGGAGTTTAGAAGGATGAGGGGAGACCTCATTGATACTTACCAGATAGTGAATGGCCTGGATAGAGTGGATGCGGAGAGGATGTTTCCACTAGTGGGAGAGTCTAGAACCAGAGGCCATAACCTCAGAATAAAAGGACGTTCCTTTAGAAAGGAGATGAGGAGGAATTTCTTCAGTCAGACGACGGTGAATCTACGGAATTCATTGCCACAGGTCAAGTCAAGGGATATTTTTAATGTGGGGATTAACAGATTCTTGATTAGTACGGGTGTCAGGAGTTATGGGGAGAAGGCAGGGGGGAGAGAAAGATCAGCCAAGATTGAATGGCGGAGTAGACCTGATGGGCCGAGTGGCCTAATTCTGCTCCTATCACTTATGAACTTATGAACCACCCTCCCCTCCACCCACTGGAGTTCAGTTCAGCTCACACACACCCCCCTCTGCTCTCCCACACTGGGGTACAGTTCACCACCCCCCTCTGCTCTCCCACACTGGGGTACAGTTCACCACCCCCCTCTGCTCTCCCACACTGGGGTACAGTTCACCACCCCCCTCTGCTCTCCTACACTGGGGTACAGTTCACCACCCCCCTCTGCTCTCCCACACTGGGGTACAGTTCA
>CM075981.1:71243985-71274685 GCA_038087875.1 Malacoraja senta
TTATCAAAATGTGGAGCTTGACCTCAATTTTACTTCAGCGGTTGGAATTACCCAGTGAATAAATATTTCAGCAGATATGTGATTACTTTCAGAATGTACTCATTTACCACATTTGCTCTGACATGTTTACAGTCATTTTCTCCGCAGTGGCGCTGTGATAAGCCGCAATTGATTGAGGGGCTGTTCCCACTCACACATGGTGTGCGGCAACTAACCCGTTCACACGACTACAAACAGAAGAGGCACTTTGTGGTGGAAAATTCACCCTCGCCTTACCTTTTGCGCACTTCTCTGGGTCCAGCACGTTGATGCGACCAAAAAGAAAGCTCATCAATGCCTCTCCTTCCTTAGGCACGGCGGCGCACTGGTGGAGTTGCTAACTTACAGCGCCGGTTCGATCCCGACTACTGCCTGTATGGAGTTTGTACCTTCTCCCCATGACCGCGTGAGTTTTCTCCCGCTGCTCCGGTTTCCTCCCACGCTCCAAAGGCTAAGAGGTTTGTGGGTTAATTGGCTTTGTTAAAGACTGTAAATTGGCCCTAGTGTGTGTAGGATGGTGTTAGTGTATGGGGATTGGCCCTAGTGTGTGTAGGATGGTGTTAGTGTATGGGGATTGGCCCTAGTGTGTGTAGGATGGTGTTAGTGTATGGGGATTGCTAGTCACCGTGGACTTGGTGGGCAGGCCTTTTTCCTTGCAGTATCTTTAAACTAACTAAACTAACATGGACATTTGTAGGCTGTACAAAAGTGAAGACTGCACTCATGTCCTTACATTGCCCTTCGTGGTATCATCCTTCAAAGGGTACAAGTGTCCCTGATAAGTATTTGTGGCCCCACAGAATATGCCTCCTTTAGTTACTGTTTGTGAGCCTGGACAAAGTCCTTCTAATGACTTGGGAATGTTCTCTCACTCCCTTCCCATCAAGGCGAAACCCATTAATTCAAAGACTAGAGAAGTGCTGCTTGTATGGTAATTAGAGTTTTGCTGTACCTTAATTGGTACACTTGGCAATAAACTGACCTTTGAACCTTTGTATAGGGGGATGGTCCCTTTAAGAGCTGGCTGCAGAGATCACACCGGCTAGGCTAAATGCCAGCAGCTGGGAGAACCCACGGCCCTCCAGTAGAGACGGCTGTGCTGAAAGCTGCAGTGGGAGCGTCAGCATGGAACAGGCAACACCAACTATGCTCTGCTGTTAGACTTGCTAGTGAGCTTCTTGCTCTTCAGGCAACCTTGACAAACACAGAAAACATGACAATTGCGTCTAATCTTCAAATTCACCGCCAACAGAACGATTACTTGCTGAGCTTAAAAGACCCATAAATGCAATGACACACAGATAATATATATAATAATCAAAAATATAATAAATTAATAACTGTAATACTAGTCCATCGTGCAACCAAAAAGTACGGCCCACTGAAAATCTTAGTTGCTGGGGTCAGTGTTGTGAAGCATGAAAAAGCCTGATGGTTCCTGGTTGGAACCTGCTCTTGAACCTGCTGGTCACGGCTTTCAGGCTCCTGTGTCTTCTTGCCGTGAGAGTATGGCCAGGGTGCAGTGGGTCTTTGGTGATATTGGTTACCTTTATTAAGGCAACACCTCCTATAGATCCCTTCGATGAGTGGTAGGTCAGTACCTGTGATGGACAGGATAGTGTCCACTGAAGCCTCCTTTGATCATGGGCATTCAAATTGCCAAAACCAGGCACAAGTTCACAGGTTATAGGAGTAGAATTAGGCCATTCGGCCCATTGAGCTTACTCTGCCATTCAATCATGGCCGGTCTCTGCCTCCTAATCCCATTTTCCTGCCTTCTCCCTATAACCCTTGACTCCCGTTCTAATCAAGAATTTGTCCATCTCTGCCTTAAACATACACATCCACTGACTTGGCCTCCACAGCCCTCTGAGCTGGCAATGAGTTCCACAGATTAACTAGCCACTGACTAAAGTAGTGATGCCACCAGTTAGCATGCTCTCCACCTGTGCACCTGTAGAAGCTCAATAGAGAGTTTGTCTCCTCGATCTTCTAAGGAAGTAGTGACATTGACGAGCTTTATGATTGCATCAATGTGCGTGGCCCAGGACAGATCTTTAGTGACATTCACGCCCAGGAACTTGAAGCCACTGGCTCCCTCCACTGCCCTGCCATCGATGAAGTCAAATTCGTAGATCCTCGGCTTTCCTCCTCCAAAGGCAACAAACAGCTCCTCGTGGTCTTGCTATCGTTACATTTAGTTTACGTTTTAGTTTACTGTCGAGATACAGCACGGAAACAGGCCCTTCCGCCCACTGAGCAACAATCCCCGTACATTAACTCTACCCTACAAATACCAGGGACTATTTTTTACATTTATACCGAGCCAATTAACCTACAAACCTGTACGTCTTTGGAGTGTGGGAGGAAACCGGAGATCCCGGAGAAAACCCACGCAGGTCACAGGGTGAACGTACAAACTCCGTACAGACAGCACCCGTAGTCAGGATCGAACCCGAGTCTCTGGAGCTGTAAGGCACCACCGTGCCGCCCTTAAGAGCGGGATTGGTGTTCTGACACCATTCTATCAGATTTTCAATCTCCCTCCTGCACTCTGGTTCATCGTTACCCATTATTGATCCAACAGCGGTGACAATAGACAATAG
Organism: Malacoraja senta; assembly: GCA_038087875.1. Classification (NCBI taxonomy): domain Eukaryota; kingdom Metazoa; phylum Chordata; class Chondrichthyes; order Rajiformes; family Rajidae; genus Malacoraja; species Malacoraja senta. The sequence goes on from CM075981.1 coordinate 71,246,631, forward strand.
ACAATAGACAATTGGTGCAGGAGTAGGCCATTCGGCCCTTTGAGCCAGCACTGCCATTCTTTTTTCATTTTTTTTAATTTTATTTTATTAGAAGTAAGTACAGGAATATGGCACCAAAGTGCCTAACATATATTGACAGGTTACATTTTATGTACGGCTTCTTATTTTTTTTTTTTTAATAATGAAAAAGAAAAAGAGAGAATAGATAATAAAAGATAGAAAAATGTGTGATATATGGTGTGTGAAAAGGAGAAAAGGGTGAAAGACGAAAAATGAAGAAAAGAAGATAGAAAGAGAAAGAGTAGAAAGTAAGAGATTAAGGAGATCGTTATCTATATTCTTGACCATCCCTCATCCAGTTCTGGGACAGTTAGCTTCTACGATTCTGTTGCACCATATGCTTCCAAAAAGTCAACAAATGGAGACCAACTCGTTAAGAATTGGTCTGATTTATCTATTAGGAGGAGTCGCATTTCCTCAAGATGTGCGGTGTCCAACATGTTTGAAATCCACATTTTAAGCGTTGGTGTGGGTGTATTTTTCCAAAATTTAAGTATACGTTTTTTTGCCGTTATTAACCCATAATTAAAAAATAAGTTTTGAGATGAGTTCAATTTATTCCCGTCTTCCATTACTCCAAATATAATCGTTTCAGTATTAGGTTCCATTTTTATCTTGAATAATTTTGTATATATTTCAAAAATATCACTCCAGAATTTATAAAGTTTTATGCAGGAAACAAAAGAGTGTGTTATAGTTGCGTTTTGGGATAAACATTTATCAAAAATGGGGGAGGTATTTGGATAGAATTTATTCAATCTAGTTTTTGAATAATATAATCAATGTAAAAATTTTTAATTGAATTAAATTATGTCTTACATTAATCGAACATTTGTGTATATATATCAAATACTTTTCCTTCGTGATTTTTATCATTAATTCTCGTTCCCACTCTTCTCCAAGTGCCTCTGTCAATGTGATCATGGCTGATCATCCCCAATGGCTGGCCTTCGTCGGCAACTTTAAAGATGGAGCTGTGTCTGGCTACACAGTCATGAGTATAGAGAGAGGAGAGCAAGGGACTGAGCACACAACTTTGAGGTGCTCCTGTGTTGATGGCAATTAAGCAGAAATGTTTTAGTTTAGTTTAGAGCTAATTCACTGCTTGATTTCCACCAGAGAGAGGTTAAAGTTGAGAGGGGAAAGATTTAATAGGAACCTGAGGGGTAACTTCTTTACACAAAGGGTGTTGAGTGTGTGGAATGGGCTGCCAGAGGAGGTAGATGAGGCAGGTAGTATCGCAATGTTTAAAGAAACATTTGGACAGGTACACGGATAGGAAAGGTTTAGAGGGATACGGGACAGACGCAAGCAGGTGGGACTAGTGAAGATGGGACATGTTGGTCGGAGTGGGCAAGTTGGGCTAAAGGGCCTGTTCCCACACTGTATGACCCTATAAAGACCATGGTCAGCTGCTGTGAACGCGTAATGCAACTGTCCATGTGTGCAGCACGGCATGGCGGTGGAAGACCATGCGCAGGTGGTGACGGGGAGCGGTAGTGGGTGGCAAACAGCGGCAGCTGAGACCCATGCAAAGCTGTGCCTCCGGCCACCACTGATCAATGGGAAGCTCTCTGGCCCTCAGTTTTTGAGCTGAATTACCATTTAGCACGCAATGATCCCCAAGGGCCACGAACTGCAGGCAACAGGTTAAAACCTAGGAGTGGATTTATGGCCGGGGTAATGCTGTCTCCCTCATATGGTCAGTGAGTGAGTGCAAGAGGTCACAGTTTATAAATTAACATAATTAACAGTAAAGTGTAGACAGGGCTCATGGTATTTTCAATTACCTGAGTGCCTTCCCTTTAGCCTAATCCGAAAGTACCCAGATTAAAGATTCCCAGAGATTATTCTGCTTATGATACTTATATTAGAGTCATTCCACCTTTCTTTCTGCACGGTGGCGCAGCGGTAGAGCTGCCTTACAGCGCAGGGTTCGATCCTGACTACGGGTGCTGTCTGTACGGAGTTTGTACATTCTCCCTGTGACCTGCGTGGGTTTTCTCCAGGATCTCCGGTTTCCTCCCACACTACAAAGACATACAGGTTTGTAGGTTAATTGCCTTGGTATAAATGTAAATTGTCCCTAGTGTGTGCAGGATAGTGTTAAGGGCCTGTCCCACTTGGCGATTGTTTCGGCAACTGCCGGCATCATTGACTGACGTATCAGGTCACTGAAAAATTTGCAGCGTGATGCGGCGTGACGCGGCGTGATGTGACGTGATGCAGCGGTGAAGCGGAGTGATGCAGCGGTGACGCGGCGTGATGACGTATGACGCGCGATTTGTCATTTCAAGTGTCGCAACATTTTTTCGTCCCCGCTGGATTTTGAAATGTTTTGGCGACACTGAGATGACGCCGGCAGTCGGCGAAAAAAAAGTCGCCAAGTGGGACAGGCCCTTCAGTGTGCGGGGATCGCTGTGTCGGCACGGACTCAGTGGGCCGGAGGGCCTGTTTCTCTGTATCTCTAAACCAAACTAAAAATAACTGAATTACATACCAGATCGTACATTTCACCCACAGTCCACATATCATTACCTTTCCATCAGCAGCTGAATCATTTTCAATCAAACTAATCAACCCAGCCTGGAGGGTTCACTTAAGCCCGAAGGACTAAGGCTCCTGAGGGCTCTACAGCGCGTCCATCTATGAATGTAAATCAAGTAACAGCAAAAGCTGGAATCTGAAAATTAAACAGAAATGCAGGAAACAGTCAGCAGATCGGGAAGCATCTGTGGCAAGTGATAATAAAGAGAAACAAAAATGTTTCTGGTCAAAGGCATGATGTGACAAGTGTTCCCTACAGCTCTGACCTGTATTTCACAGCTTTTACATCCCCCTTTGTGGCGCAGTGGCGCAGCAGTAGAGTTGCTGCCTTACCGCGCCAGATACCCGGGTTCGATCCTGACTACGGGTGCTTGTCTGTACAGAGTTTGTACTGTACTTGTACTGTAAATCTCTTACAATCCGCCGATCTCCAGCAGCACCTGGTGCAAACCCACCTGGTCATAGGGAGAACGTGCATACTCCACACAGACAGCGCAAGTGTTAATCAGGCTTCAAGCCCAGGTCTCTGGTACTGTGAGGCAGTAGCTTTACCAGCGGTAGCAAGCAGTAATCACCGCAACCTGATACCTCAAGTTTCAGGCTTATTGACGCATCAATTATTCTTAGTCTTAGTAATTGTTCTTAGTCTTTTTTAGTTCAGAGATACACTGCGGTAACAGGCCCTTCGGCCCACCGAGTCCGCACTGACCAACAATCCCCCGTACACTAGCACTATCCTACACATGGAGAGACAATTTACAATCTTACAAAGTCAATGAACCTACAAACCTGTAGGTCTTTGGAGTGTGGTAGGAAACCGGAGCACCCGGGGAAAACCCACACGGTCACAAGGAGAAGGTACAAACTCCGTAAAGACAGCACCCATAGTCCGGATGGAACCCTGGTCTGTGGCGCTGTAAAGGATCTGTCTTACCTGTTTGCGGTCATCGGCGGTGAAGCACGGCTTCGCCTGTAGAGTGGACCGCACGGCAACGGCGAGAGCGCCGAGCCTATCCACGGGAGCGCCGCACGGATGCTGCGCGGGGGCCGAGTGATTCAAATACGGCTGGTCCCACGTGCTTGCGGTAAGTAAAAAAAAGGGCGGGCCGACTGCGATGACGTCGGCCCGCCGCACGTGACTCAATAGCGGCGGCTGTGGCGGCGGCCGTCCTGATCGTGGCGCTGTAGCGGTGGCTGTGCCTGCGGCCGTGCCGCACACGTGCCTCACTGGCGGAGGCTGTGGCAGTGGAAGTTTGACGCACGGCGCTCGAGCCACACTGGCGGCGGCCCGTGCGGGCGGCCGTGCCGCACTCGTGCATCACTGGTGGAGGTTGTTCGGTAAGAATATAGTTTTCAACAGTGTAGGTTTTATTTTAGCATCGTGCAGTGTTGAGAACACCGCCGCACGGCCCCGGAATTGTGCGTTCTCACGAGTGCACGGTCTATGGCGGCAGATTCTTCCCGTTTCGCCGCCAATGACCGCAGACTCGTGAGACAGGCCTTTAAGGCGGCAGCTCTACCTCTGCGACACCTTGTCGCCCCCTACTGGAGAGGCTGGGATTTTCTAAACAAGGTGGAACAGATGGCAAGCGTTCTGCTTCTTCTCCATCGTCTTCACCCTGTTTAAACTCTGTTCGACGTGTGGTCTTCTTTGAGCTAATCAGAGCGCTCAACCATAATCAATATATCAATCTACTCCAAAGAAGGATTCTCTTCTTACCAGGTCCAGCTGTGTCTATGGGAAGAGAAAGAGTCAATGTTTCAGGTTAAAGACCCTTCATCAGGACATGCCTTCTCGACTCGAAATGTCACCTATTCCTTCTCTGCAGAGAAGCTGTCTGTCTCGCTGAGTTACTCCAGCATTTTGTGGTTATTTTCCACATGCCTAAAGGTCTCCAACCCAAAACGTTGACATAGTTTCCCTTCCCACAGCTGCAGCCAGACCAGAGGATTTGTGGCTTTTATGATCTTGATTTTAGATTTCCACCCTCTGCATGTTTTTGATTTCTGGGTTTCTCCAGTGTGCTGCCTGAAGCAAATCACCTGCTTTATATGCATCATGTGGAGAGCCTGAGAGCAGATTCTCATCACAGACTTCAGTCTCCAACAAGTCAAACCTGCAAGCCATTTCATTGATCCACCAGCAGGTCTGTTTACCTTTGTGCACTTTCTAACTCCAGCACTTGTATCACAAAGCATGACTTTGGTTCTCTCAGCTCATTCCCCTGGCTGCAGACCTCGTTGCCAATAGTGGACAAACCACACACACTGCTGCATTCTTGCAAGTGTAGGAAAACAAACACAACAGTGGCGCAGCGGTAGAGTTGCTGCCTTAAGGGGCTGTCCCACTTGGGTGACGTAATCTGTGAGTTCTGGCGAGTTTGCCCTTGACTCATACTCGCAGCATGGTCGACACGAGGTCGTAGGAGGTGTTCGAAACTCTCCTTCATGCTCGAGAGTAGTCCCGTGTACTCGAGGTCCCCAGCTAGGTCGCGGCGTATTTTTCAACATGTTGAAAAATGCCCGCGAGTAAAAAAAGGTCGCCATGGAAAAAATCAATACTTTTTTTACTCGTAGGTTTAGTCGTAGTAGGTCGTAGTAGGTCGGCATGTTAGTCGTCGGTAATCGAGGGTAGTAGAAGATAGTCAAAGGTAGTCGAAGGTAGTCGTAGATAGTCTTCAACATAGTCGAAGGAGGTCGAAGGAGGTCTTCAACATTACATTTTTTCAAACTCTCCTAAGCTCTTCTAAACTCGCCAATTAGGTCGCCCAAGTGGGACAGCTCCTTTACAGCGCTCACAGTGCCAGAGACCCGGGTTCGATCCCGACCCCGGGTGCTGTCTGTCCGGAGTTTGTCTGTTCTCCCCGCGACTGCGTGGGTTTTCCCCAGGAGCTCCGGTTTCCTCCCACACTCCTTCTATCCAGAGATGCTGCATGTCCCGCTGAGTTACTCCAGCATTTTGTGACAGCATTTTCGGGACAGGCAGCATCTCTAGAGAGAAGGAATGGGTGATGTTTCGGGTCAAGACCCTTCTTCAGACTCCAGCTTTTTGTGTCTATCTTCGGTTTAAACCAGCATCTGCAGTTCCTTCCTAGGCATCTTCCTACACATAGGGCGGCACGGTGGTGCAGCAGTAGAGTTACAGCTCTTGCAGCACTGGAGACCCGGGTTCCATCCCGACCAAGGGTGCTGTTTGTAAGGAGTTTGCACGTTCTCCCCGTGACGTTTTCTACGAGATCTTCACTTTCCTCCCACACTCCAAAGACGACCAGGTATGTAGGTTAATTGGCTTGGTGAATGCGTCAAAATTGTCCCTAGTGTGTGTAGGGTAGCGTTAATGTGCGGTGATCACTGGTCGGTGCGGACTCGGTGGGCCGAAGGGCTTGTTTCCGTGCTGTATCTCTAAACTCTGCAGTTCCTTCCTGCATGTTTGTTTGCTCTGCACTAGGTGGGGCTTTGTATGCTGAGGGAGTTAGAGGTGCTGTCCAGAGGGAAATTACTCCACCGGAATGGAGATAGCCCATGGGCAAGGGGAAAATCATTAAACCTCCGCCAGAAATGACTACCAGCAGACTTGGGGAAAGAAAATGCTCAAAGGGAAGTGATACATTGACCGACATTCACTCATGGGCTAACTTTAAAGCTAATTATAGAAGGGTCTGTTCATTGTATAAGGACATGAAATAACACGGTGGATAGTAAAGTTATTGCTGGAAAGGCCAAGTATTAACAATATGATTGAGTATTTACTAAATTAAAGGCTGAAACATCACATTCCCAAATGAGTCTGGGATTACCTGGTGGATAGGAGGATGTGTGGGTGCATACACAAATACAGTTTAAAGAATGTCAGGAAAGTGTGATTTAGAACAGGCAGTTGGCAACGTTCCCCTGGGATTGCAGTGCTTTTGCCTGTGAGCATTTTTATTTGATAACCTGATCGCTTCTGACATAATAGGACCACGGAGACAAAATACGGCAAGATCTCCAGACGATCTGAGCCTTTGGAAAGATCACCGTCAAACAGATGAGTCTGTGGCAGGGTGTGCGTGTGTGTGCGTGTTTGCGTGTGTGTGTATGTGCATGTGAGTCTGAGTGTGTGTCTGTGTGTGTGTGCTTCTACTGTGTTTGTGCAAGTGTGTGTGAGTGTTGTGTGTGTACGTGAATCTGTGTGTGCATGTATGTGTGTGTCTGTGTCTGTGTCTGTCTGTCTGTGTGCATTTCTACTGTGTTTGTGCAACTGAATGTGAGTGTGAGTGTGTTGTGTAGGTGTGTTTGTGAGTGGTTCTCCTGTGTTTATGCGAGTGTTGTATGTGTGCGTGTGTGTTTGTGTGCGTGTGTGCATGAGTGTGTGTGTGTGTGCATTTCTATTGTGTTTGTGCGAGTGTGAGTATGAGTGTGAATGCCGTGTGCACGTAAGTGTACATGTTTATGTGCAAAACTCATCACTGACATATGGTCATCTGGCATCTACAGGGGCATCTATCATGTGGCGATGGAGCTGAAGGATGGATCTCGGGTAATGATGGAGTTTAGTTCAATATGGATATTTGGCCCACCGAGTCCTCACCGACCATCGATCACCTGTTCACACTAGTTCTATGTTATCCCACTTTCCCATCCACTCCCGACACAGTCAGGGCAATTTTACACAGGCCAGTTAACCTACAAACCCGCACATGTTGGGGATGTGGGAGGAAACCGGAACACCCGAGGGAAACCCACGCAGGTCACAGGGAGAACGTGCCAACTCCACACTGAGAGGTCCGGATCGAAGCCGGGTCTCTCTGTGAGGCAGCAGCTCTACCACCTGCGGCGCCTGCTATTTCAAAGCGGCATGAGAAGAAATGGTTAACGTGACTCCAGAGCGTGGGATAGCAGTTCAAATTATCAAGGCACTGACACTTCCCATTGAAAAGCAAACGTGACGTCTCTGTCGGTGAACCAGTTCAAATGATTTAGCAGACCTTGAAATGGTAGGAGGCAGAGTTCAGCGCCATAACTAAGGGTTTAAAATAACTAATATGTATCCACTGATACTGATCCATGGGGTGGATGCAATTAAAAAGGAGCTTAGGAGGAATTTATGCGCGAGATTGACACGGCATGTTAAAATAGAGCATTCTGCATGTTCCAGTATCTGAATCCGCATTTGCATTTCAAATGCATTGTAACTTTTGAAGTAGAATCTTATGTAACCTTTTGAAGATGTGCTTGCTTTCGCCAAACCAACCTGACGTGGCCCTTGAATTGACGCGTGTGGAATTGGAGTTTGTAAAATCAAAATCTCATCAGTCTCGCCAAGATAAAAGGGATTGCATCGGATGTGTAGGAAAGTGCTGCAGATACTGGTTTAAATCGAAGATGGACACAAAATGCTGGTGTAACTCAGCGGGACAGGCAGCATCTCTGGAGAGAAGGAATGGGTGGCAATTTGGATCGAGACCCTTCTTCAGACTGCCTCGCCAACAGTCTGTCTGTCCCTTTCTTGTTTTTTAGTATGTGTCAAATGTATGTTTTTAGTGTTCTTTAGATTGTTTTGTGTGGGGGGTGGGGGAGGGGGTTGGGGGAAACTTTTCTAATCTCTTACCTCGACGGAGATGCGATTTTTTTTCCGTATGGTATCTCCGTCCGCACTGCGGCCTAACATCGAGGAGTTGGCGGCCTTTGCTGGAGACCGACTTTGAGAGCTCCACCGCGGGTGCTGTGGTACTTTAACATCGCGGAGCTCATGATCCCTTTGCAAGGGTTTGACCTCTGACCTCTACCGCGGGTGCCTGCGGACTTTAATATCGTGGAGCCCGCGGTCTCTGGTCAGAGACTGATTTGGGGAACTCCGGGCCACAGGACCTTCGACCGCCGCGACGCGGGGGCTTTGATCGCCCTGACGCGGGACCTTCCACCGCCGGCGTCGGGAGCTTCAATCGCTCCGATGGATGGTTCGACTGCCCCGACCACGGAAGAAAAATGAGGGAAGAAGATTAGACTTTATTGCCTTCCATCACAGTGAGGAATGTGGGGAATCCGCTGGGGCGGATGTTTATGTTAACTTTTATGTAGTTGTGTGTCTTGCTGATTTTTTTAGGATGGCTGTATGGTAATTCACATATCACTGTTACTTAATTGGTACACGTGACAATAAAAGACCTTTTCAAACTTTTCAAACCATTTCAACATCTTCTAAACTCTGGCGAGTAGAGGCCTAATGCCGTCAAACGCTCATCATACGTTAACCCACTCGTTCCGGGGATCATTCTTGTAAACCTCCTCTGGACCCTCTCCAGAGCCAGCACATCCTTCCTCAGATGTTGTGCCCAAAATTGCTCACAATACTCCAAATGTGGCCTGATCAGTGCCTTATAGAGCCTCAACATTATATCCCTGTTTTTCTATTTTAGCCCTCTTGAAATAAATGCTAGCATTATGTTTAGCTTCCTGACTTGCAGATTCACTTTTTGGGAATCCTGCACCAGCGCTCCCAAATCCCTTTGCACCAATGATTTCAGGATTCTCTCGTCATTAAGAAAATAATCTACGCCTTTATTCCTACTACTAAAATGCATGACTCCAAACTTTGCTACACTATATTCCGTCTGCCCCTTCTCTGCCCACTCTCCCAACCTATCCATGTCCTGCTGCAGAGTCCCTGTTTTCTCTACACTACCTGCTCCTCCATCTATTTTCATGTAATACGCAAACTTGGCCACAAAACCTTCAAACCTGAGATGTAAATTGTCCCGCGTGAGTGTAGGATAGCGTTAACGTGCAGGGATTGCTGGTCGGTGCGGACTCGGTGGGCCGATGGACCTGTTCCTGCTCTGTATCTTTAAACAAGAAAAGACTAATGGACCTGTCCCACTGTACGAGCTCATTCAAGAGCTCTCCCGAGTTTAAAAAAAAATCAAACTCGTTGAAGCATGTAGAATGTACGTAGCGGGTACGTCGGGGCTCGGGACGTTTCTTAGCGGCTCGTAACGCTAACGGCAGGTTCTTGAGAAACACGGTAAGCTCGGGAAGAATCGTGAAGATTTTTCAACACGTTGAAAAATGTCCACGAGGGCCCCGAATACCTACAAGCGGCCATTACCGTAAATCTCCGAGTTCGAATCAGGGCAAACTCGGGAGAACTTTTGAATGAACTCGTACAGTGGGACAGGGCCATAAGAGCAATTACTCATCAGATAATTGATGCGTCAATAAGCCTGAAAGTATTGGTATCATCCCCACTAGCGCACTCTTTATGTGACAATTACTGAGAAGATTCAACAACATCGCACTATTTATTCCTCCTTGAAGAATGAATGGGCCTGTGGGAGTGGATATTAACATGAGTACGAAGGATGACCTCTCTGAGTTGAAAAAGTGACAACTCGACAGTCCCGTCTGAACTCGGACAGTTTAGTTGGGTTTTGTTTAGGTTAGAGGTACGGCGTGGAAACATGTCCTTCGGCTCACCGAGCCCGCACAGACCAGCGATCCCCGCACACCAACACAATCCTACACACACTAGGGACAATTTACATTTATACCAACCCAGTTAACCTTCAAACCTGTACGTCTTTGGAGTGTGGGAAGAAACCGAAGATCTCGGGAGAAAGCCCATGCAGGTCATGGGGTGAACGTGCAAACTCGGTACAGACAAGCACCGTGGTCAGGATCGAATTCGGGTCTCCGGCACTGTAGCTCTACCGTTGCGCTACCGTGCCACCCTTCAATTCAAAGATTTCATAAATTTCATAAATTAAATTCAAAGATAAATAGCATGTGATGGCACTGGTTCAGCAGAGAGCGACTGCACTGTGGGCAAAGTATAAGCAGATTTATTATCTCCAAGAAGGGAGGGTGGTGGAGTAATGTCCCTGTGTTTTTAGTGTAGTTTTAGAGATACAGCGCGGAAACAGGCCCTTCGGCCCACCGAGTCCACAGCGACCAGCGATCCCTGCACATTAACACTATCCTACACATACACTGGGGACAATTTACAATTTACACGTACACCAAGCCAATTAACCTACAAACCTGTACGTCTTTGGAGTGTGGGAGGAAACCGAAGATCTCGGAGAAAACCCATGCGGTCACGGGGAGAAGGTACAAAACTTTGTACAGACAGCACCCGTAGTCGGGATCGAACCCGGGTCTTGGGCACAGCAAGCGCTGCAAGGCAGAGACTCTACCGCTGCGCCACCGTGCCGCCCTCTATACACCCTGTTATAGATACAGCCAGAGACGGTAGTGAATCCAGGGCAGTAGTGATGACCAGATGTTGTTGTGATGTACAGATGTTGGGGTGCTATCCAGATGTTGTAGTAATATCCAGATGGTAAAACAACATCTGAGGGCTGAAGCAATATCCTAGAGTTGGGCAGATATACAGATGATCGAGTAATATCTAGATATTGTCATTGCCAACTGTAGTACTGAAATCCAGATGTTGTGTTGTGATATCCAGAGCTCCAGTGATATCCAGTGATATCCAGAGCTATCCAGGACAGCAGTGATATTCAGTGATATCCAGGGCTGCATTAAACATGGCTTCTCGCTGGATTTAAGGGAACTGACAGGACAAGGAGGATATTGTTAAACCTACAGCCCTCCAGAACCAAAATTATTCCAATCTTGGTTATCAATTATCTGCTGATACATGATTACGTTCAGGATTACAGTTGTATCCAGCGGGGTTAAGGAAATCCAGGACTGCAGGGATATTCAGACCATAGGATCATCCAGGGCCCCAGTGAAATCTAGGCCTTTAGTGCTCTCCATCGAGACTGCAATGAAATCTAGGATGCGGTGATATCCAGATACCCAGAGCAGCAGTGCTATCCAGAACTGTAGGGTGGCACAGTGGCACAGCACTAGAGCTGCTGCCTTACAGCGCCAGAGCCCTGGGTTCGATCCTGAGTGTGAGTGCTGTCTGTACGGAGTTTGTACGTTTTCCCCGTGACCGCGCGGGTTTCTCCCGGGAGCTCCGGTCTCCTCCCACACTCCGGAGACGTGCAGGTTTATAGGTTACTTGGCCTCAGTAAATGGTACAATTGTCCCTATTGTGTCGGGCAGTGCTAGTGGGTGGGCCAAGGTGGGCCAAGGTGGGCCAAGGTGGGCCAAGGAGCCTGTTTCCGCTCTGTTTAAGTCCAGAGGTCAATACCGTCTTTCAGATGGTCGCTAGGCTTACAGACTTCGTTCTACTGATTTGCAAGTCATTGCACCTATAACCAATCCAAAAGAAACAGCCAGAGATGTGGGGGTTGGCAAGGTGATGATAGGGATTTGCAGGCAGGTGAGTTCTATGCATAGACAATTGAATGTATGCTTATTGCCATCTATTTTTAAAAAGCAATAAATACAGTCATTGCTATTTTACATCAAGATATTGGTCACAGTCATTGCTATTATCAGCACAGTAGTCACAGATGTTGCTATTTTTCTTCAACACACATAGAAGTAAACCGTTATACGGTTGACTGATGTGTAACAATTGAAGTCGATTTAACTCTCTCTCTCTCTCTCTCTCTCTCTCTTTCTTTGTTTGACTGAATTTTTATCTTATTATTTTTGAGCAGGAACTAAACATGACAAAGTCTTATATCATCCATTTTACCACTGACCCACGACACGGCAGTAAAATAAATAGCATCCAGAGTGGAAGGAAATCACCCAAAAAGTAAAAAAAAATACCGACAGCTAGTAAATCTCCAGCAGCCCTTGGGAGCCTGGAGTCTGCTTCCCTACATATCGCTAAATGAGTAGCTTTGTAAACCACCAGAGGAAGGAGGTAAATGAAATATTCATCAATAATTTGTGGTGTTGTGAATTGCTTTATTGTGGCTGAAGTCCCCGCAATATTCCGGCCAAAGATGCTGATGCCTCTTCATCTGAGTTTTATTCTGTTACGAGTCGTCATATATGTGAGTGGAAAGCTAACTCTATGCTCTTAAATTTGGTGCTTAATATCCACCATCTATTTATAAATATATAATAAAAGAAAGCCTGAGATTTGCCACGGGCGCTCAGATCAGGATGTTCCCCGTCTGTCAAAAGCAATTTATTTCAGCCACAAGTTTACATGGCAACAAGATGCTCGCCGTGAAGAGACTAAAATGCCCAAACCAACCCTGGCCTTCTCCCGGTCTGAAGAACGGACTCGAACCCGAAACGACACCCATTCCTTCTCTCCAGAGATGCTGCCTGTCCTGCTGAGTTACTCCAGCATTTTGGGTCTATCTTCGGTTTAAACCAGCATCTGCACTTCCTTCCTACACTGGCCATGTTTACAATGTGATCAGTGATGCACTCATGGGCACGAGCTGAAAATGAGCGCAGCAAAGTAAGAGGAACTTCCACAGGTGCACCACAGAAAGCATGTTATCGGGGTTGCATCACAGCTTGGTTTGGGAACAGCCCCATCCAAGACCGCAAGAAATTGCAGCGAATAGTGGACCATCGCACAAACCAACCTTCCTTCCATTGACTCCATTTACACCTCACGCTGTCTCAGCAAGGCCAGAAGCATAATCAAGGTCAAGACACAGCCTGGCCACTCCCTCTTATCCCATCTCCCATCAGGCAAAAGGTAAGGAAGTTTGAAAATGCACACTGCCAGTTTCAGGGACAGTTTCTTCCCAGCTGTTATCAGGCAACTGAATCATCCTACCACAACTAGAGAGCAGTCCTGAACTACAATCTTCCTCATTGGTGACCCTCGGACTATCCTTGGTTTACCTTGCACAAAACATTATTCCCTTATCATGTTAAGGGACACACTGTAAATGGCTTGATTGTAATCATGTATTGTCTTTCCGCTGACTGGATAGCACCCAACAAACGCTTTTCACTGTACCCCGGTACACGTGACAATAAATGAAACTAAACTAAAGGTAAGAGGAAGAACGTAAGAGTAGTTGAACTAAAGAGAGCACAATATCACTGAGCAGTAGATCGTATGCATGGAAATTATAAACCCAACTACTGTTAAAAAGTTACATGTTATGTTACAAGTTAAATTGCTGATGCGAATCTCTATAATGTCACTGTCAAATTTATATGCTCACATGGTGTTAACATATTTTAGTTTACTTTGGAGATACAGAGCAGAAACTGACCCTTTGGCCCACAGTGACGGCCCGTATACTAGCACTATCCTAAACACACCAGTAAGTAAGTAAGTAATTTTTATTTATATAGCACTTTTAAATCGTCACGTTGAAGCCAAAGTGCTTTACAGAGAAGAAATTAGATTACCATACATCCATATAAAATAAAAAATAAAAAAAGACACAATACACTATAGGATTCAACATGAACGCCCCCTCCACAGCAGAATCAACACTTTCCACTGTGAGGGAAGGCACAAAAAGGGACAATTTACAATTCTTACCGAAGTCAAGTAACCTACAAATCTGTACGTCTTTGGAATGTGGGTGGAAACAGGAGCTCTGGGAAAAATCCAGGCGGTCACTTGGAGAACGTACAAACTCTGTACAGACAGCACCCGTAGTCAGGATCGGACCCGAGTCTCTGGCACTGTAAGGCAGCAGCTCTACCACTGCGCTACCGTGCTGCCCATCGTTGGAGGACTAGAAGGACATGAGACAGGGAAGAAAAGGGCGTAGTCATTGTCAACACAGGAAAGGGTTTGCTCTGCATCAGGAGCAGGCAACTAAGTTAACAGAGTGGACCTTAAGGTTTATTTCCTGAGACACATACCAATTGGCACAGCAACGAGAAGGGGCGGTGCAGTGGCATAGCGGTAGAGTTACAGCGCCAGAGACCCGGGTTCGATCCTGACTGCGGGTGCTGTCTGTTACGGAGTTTGTCCGTTCTCCCCGTGACCTGCGTGGGTTTTCTCCGAGATCTCCAGTTTAGTCCCACACTCCAAAGGCGTACAGGTTTGTAGGTTAATTGGCTTGGTATAAATGTGAAATTGTCCCCAGTGTGTGTTGGGTATTGTTAATGTGCGGGGTTCGCTGGTCGGCACGGACCCGGTGGGCCGAAGGGCCTTGTGTCCACGCTGTACCTCTAGAACTAAAAGTGAAAAAAGTAAATGGAAGACGAACATCAGCTTGACGAAGTAATGTGGGAAGAAAAGGTTTATTTCCCAGAACACTGACGTGGGTAAGGGGACAGAAAGGAAGTGTACTAAAGGAAGGCCTCACAGGAAATGGAATGGTGTCATGGTCATAGCAGAAAGCACAGTTAAAGCGTGACAAGTATTTTAAACTAGTCGACTGGTAAAAACTGGTGGAGGTCTTGGTGGAAAAGTAACCACATATATATCAGGCGGCACACTGGTGCAGCTGGTAGAGCCACTGCCTCACAGCACCAGAGACGCAGGTTCGATTCTGATCTCAGGTGCTGATATGTAGAGTTTGCACGTTCTCCCTGTGACCACGTGGGTTTCCTCCGGGAGCTCCGGTTTTCTCCCACATCCCAAAGACATGAAAGTTTATAGTTTAATTTGCCTCTGTAAAATTATACCTAGTGTGTCGGGAATGGGTGCAAAAATGGGGTGACATAGAACTGGTGTGATCGGGTGATCGATGGTCGGTGTGGACTCTGGGGGGCCGAAATGGCCTGATTCCATGCTGTAGCTCTAAACTAAGCTGAACTATCAGTTATGAAATGGCACAGAGAGCAGAGGACTGGTTCACAGTCAGAAATTGTGCTCTAATTATGACAAGTGCAGGGAATGCTAGGGTGAAAAATATTTAAAGTAGCAGGAATAAATAAGAAATATATGAATAAAACATTTGTGTAGAAGAATAGGTTGGAGTGTACGATCCAGAAAAACATTTTTCATATGAATATTAGGGGAGACTGGGAAATAAAACAAAATGAATGACAATGCACAAATTAACATTGAACATTTTAATGTGGTATTGCCACATGGATATAATGATCAGGAATAGAGACTAAATACACCATGACATATAGGAATGACAAGGAAAATGGTTGAGACTAGGATGAAGATAGTTAAATATATTGAAGGTGAAAGAGGCTAAATCTGTACAGGTAGAATTTAGGAATTAGGGGAGCATGGTGGTGCAGCGGTGGAGCTTACGGCAAAGATAGATACAAAAAGCTGGAGTAACTCGGCGGGACAGGCAGCATCTCTGGACAGAAGGAATGGGTGACGTTTCGGGTCAAGACTCCTCTTCAGACCAGAGACCCGGGTTCAATCCTGACTACAGGTGCTTGTCTGCATAGAGTTTGTACGATCTTCCCGTGATCTGTGTTGGTTTTCTCTGAGATCTTCGGTTCCCCCCCACACTCCAAAGACGTACAGGTTTGTAGGTTAATTAGCTTGGTGTAAATGTAAATTGTTCCTAGTGTGTGGAGGGTGGTGTTAATGTGCGGGGATCGCTGGTCGGTGCAGACCCGATTGGCTGAAGGGCTTGTTTCCGCGCTGTATCTCTAAGCTAATACTAAAGGGCCTGTCCCACTTACGCTACTTTTTCGGCGACTGCCGGGAGCCGTCATAGGTCGCCGAAAATGCTCAACATGTTGAAATTTCAATGACGACCAGAAAGACGCTACTACTCTTTGGGTGACTAGGAGACTACTCACGACCAATACACGTGACATGTCGCGGGGTGAAGCCTGTATGGTCGTGAGTAGTCGCCCAAAGAGTCGTACCTTGTTCTGGTCGCCGCTGGATTTTCAACATGTTGACAATTTTCGCCGACCAGTGACGACCTATGACGGGTACCGGCAGTCGCCGAAAAAGTTGCGTAAGTGGGACAGGCCCTTAAACTAAACAAGAATTTAATGGTGTACTTGAAGTTGTGTGGAACCCTTGACAACTAGGGAGAATGCATAAATGCAGGGATTGGAAAGCAAGAGGCGAGGGAACGTGAATTAAATGAAGGATTTTCGTTTCCACATAGACTTGGGTAAGCGGAGATGTCCATGCCCACAAGGTAGTGCATTTCTCGAGTCCGCGCGGAGTCTATTTCTGCAGTGATCTAACCCAGAACCAAAAAGAAAGCAGGCTAAATTTGACTGAGGGGAATTGAGCCACATTTAGTTAACAGCCTAACGATGTGTTAAGATTCCTCTAATAGTGATCATGCAATAATTGGGTTCAATGTAGTGTCAAAAAGGGTGAAGCGTGAAACAGCAGCTAAGATTCCTGAATTAGGTAAGACAATCTTCCAATCAATGGAGATCATTCAAACAAATGGCTAAAGTGGAAAGGCAAAAGGTGGCAATCCAAATCAATATAAAAGATGCCAACAGATATTTTAGAAAGGGTTGCTAGAAAAATGGTGGACCCCTTAGAGGTGAGACTGATGATGTGAATGATAGACATGCCAATTAATAATATTGAATTGGTATAGGAAGAAGATATCATGATATCATCCCAAAATAATTATATTTCAACTTTCAACTTTACTTTAGACTTTAGAGATACAGCGTGGAAACAGGCCCTTCGGCCCACCAAGTCCACGCCGACCAGCGATTCCCGTACACTTGCACTACCCTGCACACACTAGGGACAACTTACAATTTTACCGAAGCCAATCAACCTACAAATCTGTGTGTCTTTGGAGCGTGGGAGGAAACCGAAGCTCCCAGAGAAAAACCCACACGGTCACAGGGAGAACGTGCCAACTCCGTACAGACGGCATCCTTAGTCAGGATCGAACCCTGGGCCTCCGGCGCTGTAAGGCAGCAACTCTACCGCTGCGCCACCGTGCCGCCCTTAACGAAGAAATGAATTTTCCAAAGGTTACAACAGCGACATGATGAGATAAATAATGGCAAGTGAAGAATGAGAGATCTCAGGGACAAATGATTTCTATAACGTTGCAGATTGCATCATACTATTTTTGAAAGTTTTCTTAAGGTAGGAATTTCCCTTTAGACTTTAGATTACACAATTTAAACTGGATGAGCCGTGGAAAAAAAACAAATTTGTAGAACGGCCAGCCTAACATCTGTTGTTGGGAAGTTGCCCGAGTCTGTAATTAAAGAAAGAGTGACAGAACATCTTGGACAGTTGCAGTTATGAGGGAGCGTGGATTTGTAAAGAGTTTGGTTTCCCTAATTAACTTTATTGATTTTTTTGAGGAGCTGACTATCATGCGCACCAATCGGGGATATTTATATTGACGTCCATAAAAAATGTAATAAAGTCTCTCAAAAGGGACAATTAACAAAACTTGAAGCTCGTAGAATTGAAGGGTGATGTATTGACCCGGATGGGAGAGCGGCTTCACGGCAAGTGACAGGAAACCAAGTTATTGAGTGGATAAACAAAGTGACTGGATGTTACTGATAGTGTCCAAGGAGAATTTGTGTTGGTGTCGGTTATTCACCGTCAGGTGATGATGGGTTTCAAGAAAGAAGGCAGCATTGGGATTTGTGGATTATACGAGTAGGCCTAAAGCAGTGGGAATTTGAATTCAATAGATGCAAATGTGAAGAGATCCACTTTGAGGATCGAAGGGGATGAAGAGGATGCAGTGTACAAAATCATGAGAGGAATAGATGCACAGAGTCTCTTGCCCAGAGTAGGGGAATCAAGGACCAGAGGACATAGGTTCAAGGTGAAGGGGAAAAGATTTAATAGGAATCTGAGGGGTACCTTTTTCACACAAAGGGTGGTGCGTGTACGGAACAAGCTGCCAGAAGGGGTAGTTGAGGCTGGTAGTTGAGGGGGTAGTTGAAACTATCCCATTGTTTAAGAAACAGTTAAACAGGTACATGGACAGGACAGGTTTGGAGGGATATGGACCAAGCGCAGGCAGGTGAGACAAGTATAGCTCGGACATGTTGGCTGGTGTGGACAAGTTGGGCCGAAGGGCCTGTTTCCACTCTGTATCACTGTATCACTCTATGACTCTATGACTAAGAGGCTCAAGGGCGGCATGGTAGCGCAGTGGTAGAGTTGCTGCCTTACAGCACTTACAGCACCAGAGACTCAGGTTCGATCCTGGCTACAGGTGCTTGTCTGTACGGAGTTTATAAGTTCTCCCCGTGACCGCGTGGGTTTTCTCCGAGAACTTCAGTTTCCTCGCACACTCCAAAGATGTACAAGTTTGGTATAAATGTAAAAATTGTCCCTGGTGTAGGATAGAGTTAATGTGCAGGGATCGCTGGTCGGTGTGGACTCGGTGGGCCGAAGGGCCTGTATCTCTAAACTAAACTAAGCTAAAAGAAGATGGAACAGTGCACCTCCTCTGTGGTTGAAAGCTGGGAGCTCTAACATTTGAAGAAGATTTGAGATTCCATGATCAATGATTGCTAAATTGTCACTGAAAAATACCCAAAATAATCAAAAAACTGAATGCAATGTTGCCATTTAGGTATAAAGTAGAGAAGGTTGAAGGTATGTAGAAACAAAGAAATGCATATGCTGGTTTATACCACGGATGGGCAAAGGTGCTGGAGTAACTCAGCGACAACATGGATAGAGTTAGGTTTACCAGAGCGATACCCAGAGTTCAAGAAATAAATTATGAGGGCGGATTACAGAAACTAGAAATGACACAAGGTGCTGGAGTAACTCAGCGGGTCAAGCAGCAACTCTAGAGAACATGGATGGATGATGTGTCAGGTTGGGACCCTTCTTTGTCGGAACATCACCTCCACCACTGGTCCTAAAATGGCAATTGATGATAATTTCATATACAAAACTGATATATTTTTTAATGAGAAGAGAGCGACATAAAGCACAGCAAGTGTTGGAATCCTGAACAAAACACAAAGTGCTGGAGGAATTCAGAGGGTCAGTCGACATACGTGTTTAGTTTAGTTTAGTATAGTTTAGTTTAGTTTAGTTTGGTTTAGTTAGTTTAGTTTAGAGATACAGCCCTTTGTTCCACTGAGCCCGCGCTGACCAGCAATCCCCGTACACTTACATTATTCTAGGGACAATTTATAATCTTTTCCTAAACCAATTAACCTACAAACCTGTTCGTCTTTGGAGTGTGGGGGGAAATCAGAGCACCCGGAGAAAGCCCACGAGGTCACAAGGAGAACGTACAAACTCCTAACAGACATAGGCTCTTTACACCCGTAGTCAGGATCGAACCCAGCTGTTATCAGGCAACTGAACCATCCTACCCACAACTAGAGAGCAGTCCTGAACTATTATCTACCTCATTGGAGACCCTTAGACAATCTTTGATTGAACTTTACTGGCTTTATCTTGCACTAAACATTATTCACATTATTCCCTTTATAATGGTGTTTTATAGTGTATTGTATTGTCTTTCCACTGACTGGTTAGCACGCAACAAAAGGTACAAAGTTCCTTAGAGGTGGAGTCGCAGGTAGATAGAGAGGTCAAAAAAGCTTTTGGCACATCCGCCTTCATCAGTCAAAGTAGAGTATAGAAGTTAGAGGTCATGTTGCAGCCTATAATAAGACGTTGGTGAGGCTTCATTTAGAGTATTGTGTTCAGTTCTGGGCACCATGTTATAGGAAAGATGTTGTTAAGCTGAAAATGGCATAGAGAAGATTTATAAGGATGTTGCCAGGAGGTTGGGACTGGGAGCGCAGATGGATGAGGGGTGATCGTATAAGATCATGAGAGGAATAGATCAAGCAGAGTCTCTTGCCCAGAGTAGGTGAATCGAGGACCAGAAATTTAAGGTGAAGGGGGAAAACATTTAGTAGGAATCTGAGGGGTAACTTTTTCACACAAAGGGTGGTGTGTATGGAACGAGAGGAGGTAGTTGAGGCAGGGACTATCCCAACGTTTAAGACAGTTAGACAGGTACATGGATACCTGGTTTAGAGGGATATAGACCAAATGCAGGCTGGTGGGACTAGTGTAAATGGGACGTATTGGCTGGTGCGGGCAAGTTGGGCCGAAGGGCCTGGTTCCACACTGTATCACTCTCAGTCTATGACTCTAAAAGCTTTTCACTGTACCTCGGTACACGTGGCTATAAACTAAACTAAACTATTGTAAATGGTGTGGGTGAGCTTTTCCTGCCCACTATTGTGTAGAAAGGAACTGCAGATGCTGGTTTAAACCGAAGATAGACACTAAAAGCTGGAGTAACTCAGCGGGTGCGGCAGCATCTCTGGAGAGCAGGAATGGGTGACGTTTCAGGTCGAGAGTGGGGTTCGACCTGAAGCGTCACCCGCTCCTTCTCTCCAGAGACGCTGCCGCACCCGCTGAGTTACTCCAGCTTTTTGTGTCTGTCCTGCCCACTCTTTTTGTTTTACAAAAATCAGCATCACTGAAAGAAGATGATTGGGTTGATTGCCGTGACGACGTGCGTGGCAGGCTTGCTTTGAGCAAATGTTAACGAGCGCACCAGGAGGGGTTGTGGAGCCGGGGTGGGCGAGTGGTGTAACTGGGGGCTCAGCGCAAGGTCTCCTCCATCAGTCCCCTTCAGGGCAGGAGCGGGGCGGACCGCGGCGAAGCAGCGGAGAAGGTGCCTCATTTGTCGCCACCCCCCTGAGATTGTGTTGTCAATCTTCCATCTAAGTGTAGTTTAATGCATGCTTCCATGTAGAGAGGCCTCTGTTCTTACTGCTTATATCATTTTAACACAGTAAGCACAGCTTGCTGCAATGGAGATGCTGCTACACTGACCTCCATTATTTAAGATGACATCTGAAATTGATTGTGGTTCACAAATCCTTACGAGAATGAAATGAGCTCTTCAATTATTGCCGTTCAAGTGAATCTCCACTTCCTACATTTCCCTTAGGAAAAGATAGATAACCCGTGTGTGCTGAATAACACATAATTAGAGCAGGCAAACTACAAGTCTACTTACTCAAGGGTCTTGTGTGAGCAGTACATTGAGACAGAACCAAATGAAAGCTGCAAAACAAATTGCAGACCAGATCTCGCTGAAAATGGGAACAATACTAATAAAGAATGTTATTGAAAGCGCAGTGTCTTATTTTAATGCAGACTGTCCTTGTTGATGTTGCAACAACAGTATTCAGCCACAAGTGATTGCTTTTGCAGCCTTTCAGTGAAGATCACCTCAGCTCCTGGGAGATATGAAGCTGATTGAATGTGAGTTTTTGAAATTGGAAGATTGTCTGTGCCGACCATGCAAACCATGTCGCTGCACCTCTTGTTCCTTTTATGCCCTCCGTCTCATCTACTACTTTGCCTCCATTTTCTACTTGTTCCAATTTCCTTCAGTCACGTCCTTTAATCACAGCAGGTTTCCGTGGTAATGCTTACTTACGCCTGTGTTTATCAGGGATGCGGGTCAGTGTTGGCAAATACTGCTCTTCCACGATCAGCGGCAATAACACTCTGCAATCCAGTTACATGTCCCCATGCATAGTTCATGTTCACGAGGACCATAAGTGGGCCATTTGGCCCATCCGGTCTACTCTGCCGTTCCTTCAGTCATGGCTGATCTATCTTTCCCTCTCTACCCCATTCTCCTGCCTTCTCCCCATAACCCCTCACACCCTTATCGATCAAGTATCTGCCAATGTCCACCTTAGAAATACCCATTGACTTGGCCTCCACAGCCACCTGTGGCGATGAATTTCACAGATTCACCAGCCTCTGACGAAAGAAGTCATCACCCTCTGCCGGTGGAGTCAATGAGTCACACAGCACAGAAACAGGGCCATCAGCCCAACTCGTCCATGCCGACCAAAGGGCCTCGAGATGTCTCATTTGTCAGTGTTTGCTCCATATCCCTCTTAATCTTTCCTGTCCATGTACCTGTCCAAGTGTGTTTTAAATACTGCATAGTACCATCTGGCACAGCCAGAACACAACTCAGATCCATCTGCATGGATCCACCAAACACTCTCAGATCAGGGACAGCATGTAAGGCTCCCTGTACACTGTCTCACCAAATTCCTCGATGGTAGGTACAGCTGCAATCATAGGTAGTATGCACCATGTAAGGCCCAGTGTAAGCACTATATAACATTCTCACTATGCTGCTCCATCAATCCCGTTCTGGACAAGGATAGCACAAATAATGTAACAAAACTGGTCAAATAGTGTTTAAAACTATAGCTACACTGTTGCTTGTCGTAAAGATAGAGTGGATGTAGAGATGTTTCCACTAGTTGGAGAGTCTTGCACCAGAGGCCATAGCCTCAGAATAAAAAGGCGTACCTTTAGAAAGGAGATGAGGAGGAATTTGTTTGGTCAAACGGTGGTGAATCTGTGGACATCATTGCCACAGAAGGATGTGGAGGCCAAGTCAATGGATGTTGTTAAGGTGGAGATTGATAGATTCTTGATTAGTACGGGTGTCAGTAATTATGGGGAGGAGGCAGGAGAATGGGGTTTAGAGGGAAAGATAGATCAGCCATGATTGAATGGCGGAGTAGACTTGATGGGCCGAAAGGCCTAATTCTGCTCCTACCACTCATGAACTTATAAATTTGGATGTTGTAAATAAGTTGGTTAGTAAAGCCCCTGTCCCACTTACGTGTCCTTGGCACGCTAATTACGCGACCTCGTGGTCGCGTTGAGGCGCGACGGTCCCGCGAAGGTCGCGCGCGACTTCATTCGCCCGCACAGCCGTCTGGAATGCGTGACGTCATTTGAAGATGGACACAAAATGCAGGAGTAACTCAGTGGGACCGGCAGCATCTCTGGAGGGAAGGAATGGATGATGTTTCGTGTTGAGACTCTTCTTCAGTCACAAACGTCACCCATTGCTTCTCTCCAGAGATGCTGCCGGTCCCGCTTAGTTGCTCCAGCATTTTGTGTTTATGTTCAATTTTCTGGGAGTAGAAGTGGGGGGCGGATCTGGACCGCAACGGCCGTGAGCCCCAGGCCTATGGCGCGCGCGACAGGCCTATGGCGCGCGAAGATTTCGTTCGCTACAAAAATTTCGGAGCCTCGCGCGATGTCGCACACAACTACATACCCCTCCGCGCTTCTCAGTGGGACCGGCCCCGCGCGGCCATACGATGCCCGTGCGCCTCAACGGGACCACGAGGTCACGTAATTTGCGTGCCAAGGACACGTAAGTGGGACAGGCCCTTAAGTTTGCAGACAACATTAAGATTGGTGGATTTCGCGAATGGTGTGAAAGGATGTAGAACAGCTACAGAAATGGGTGGAGAAATGGCAGATAGAGTTGAGTCTGAGCAAGTGTGAGACATTGCAATTTGGGGAGTCGAATGTAAGGGAACATTATACCATTAATGGCAAGACTCGTAACAGCACTGATGTACAGAGCGACCTTGGGATCCAGACCCACGGCTCCCTGGAAGTGGTAACACAAGTAGATAGAGTGGTAAAGAATGCCTGTAGTATGTTCGCCTTCATCAGACCTGGGCTCTGAGCCTCCTCCTACAGAGCACACAGAGATACCTGCACACGAAGCAGCCTCTGGATGGTGTGTACAAGTAACAAACATTTTCTGCCAGGGTCACTGCCTTCTAGACAGCTCACACTTCCCGTTGGCAAGAGTTAGCTATGGTTCGAGGGAGCTGCCTATCTTTTAGCGAGATATTTTCAGAGTCTGGGACATGGTCGTAATTTACTCGAGTTGTATGTACATGTTGAAAGTGGTTTAGTTTAATCTGAAACTACAAAGGAACAAAGTGGGCGGTGACCATGGCAATGAGAACCTACATTAGAAGGTTTGTCAATAAACAGCCAATGGGCGTCATTGCTTAATAATTAGTAGATGGGTTAAAACATACATATATATCTTTTATATGGCTAAAAAAAAAACAAGAACAGTGGTCTAATCATGTCCATCAAGAGAAATTAAAGATGCTATTAAATTAAAGGTAAAGATTTATAATTTTGCCCAAAAAGTAATTATCTGAGCACTGAAATCATTTTAGAATTTGGCAAAGGAAGACTTTGGCAAAGGTTTAGTTTAGTTTAGTTTAGTTTAGAGATACAGAGTGGAAAGAGGCCCTTCAGCCCCACCGAGTCCGTGCCGACCAGCGATCACCCCACACACTAGCACTATCCTACAGACTTGGAACAATTTACAATCTTTACCGAAGCCAATTAACCTATGAACCAGTACGTCTTTGAAGTGTAGGAGGAAAGCGGAGCAGCCGGAGAAAACCCACGCAGGTCACGGGGAGAACGTACAAGCTCTCTACAGATAGCACCCGTAGTCAGGATTGAACCCGGGTCTCTGCTGTAAGGCAGCAACTCTGCCCGCTGCGCCACCATGCCGCTACTTGGTCAGGAAAGAGAAAGTAGAGGGCAAGAGTGGTGCAGTGAGGAATGTGAAAACAGGCTGTCACAGCCTCTACCTTTATGTGAAAAGGAAAAGATGATTCGAAGTTCTTGAGGTCTCTTAAAGACTGAGACGGGAGACATTATTTTGAGGAATGAAAAAATGTCAGAGAAATTAAACAATTATTTTGCGTCTGCTTTCATGGACGAAGATACAGAAAGCATCTGGGGCATTTGGAAAGGACTAGAGAACAACAGAGCTCGACTGAATGAGGAGCTCTAAAAACATAGCATTGGAAAATAAAAGACAATTGCAGGCACTCCCTAAGACCGAATGGGCTGTATTGTAGGGTTTTGAAGCAGGTGAATGCAGAAGCTACATATGATATACTAAAGTTCCAAAGATTCCATAGGAGCTAGATAGGGCTCTTAAAAATAGCGGAGTCAGGGGATATGGGGAGAAGGCAGGAACGGGGTACTGATTGGGGATGATCAGCCAGTATCACATTGAATGGCGTTGCTGGCTCGAAGGGCCAAATGGCCTACTCCTGCACCTATTGTCTATTGTCTATTGTCTATTCCAAGAATGGTCCCACAGATTGGAAGATACCAAATATAACATTACTGTTTAAAAAGAGGGAAGAGAGACCAGGGAAGTACATCTTTACCATGGATGTCCAGTCCTTTTACACCTCCATCCCCCACCAGGATAGTCCTAAGGCCCTCTGTAGTGTACGGGGTGATTGCTGGTCGGCATGGACTCGGTGGGCCGAAGGGCCTGTTTCCGTGCTGTCTCTCTAAAATAGTCAAAAGGCTATTAAATGTACATTCCTTTGAAGAATAAAAAAATTATTGAGAAAAACAATGCAATTGTGGACAAGTGGAGAGGTTAAGGTTAGTTGTTTTTGATTGATTTATTGAAAGATACAGCCTCTCAGCCCATTGAGTCCATGCTGACCATCGATGGCTCGTTCCCATCAGGTCTGGTATCCCACTTTCGCATCCACTCCCGACACACTTGGGTCAATTTACAGAGGCCAATTAACCAACAAACCCGCACGTCTTTGGGATGAAAGCGAAGCACCAAGAGAAACCCATGCGGTCACAGGGAGAAGGTGCAAACTCCACACAGACAGCAGCCGAGATCAGGATTGAACCCGGGTCTCCGGTGCTATGAGGCAACAGCTCCACTGTGTGTTTCAGATTAAAGGTTAAAACTTACTAAGAATAGCAGGATAGACACAAAAAGCCAGAGTAACTCAGAGACAGCACCTCTCAACAGGAACAGGTGACGTTTCGAGTCGTGACCCTTCGTCAGACACAGGATTGGGAATGTCTTCAATGTAAACAAAGCGTGACTATGAAGCAGGGACGTGTGGTCAGGGGAGGCAAGGGAGGCAGAGCCTCACCTGTCATACTCCCAATGAAAATAGCTGTTATGAAAAGTAAAGAAAAAATAATAATAAAATAAAATAAATATAAAGATTTTTCCACTGATCTGTGGTATAAATGTCATTTCTATATGAATTGAATCATTTTTTATAGTAAAAATCGCAAAATCTTCGCAGCTCCGCTGCAAATACAGTGGCTTGCAAAAGTATTCATACCCCTTGAACTTTTCACATTTTGTCACGTTACACCCACAAACGTAAATGTATTTTATTGGGATTTTATGTGATAGACCAACACAAAGTGGCGCATAATTGTGAAGTGGAAGGAAAATGATACGTGGTTTTCAAATTTTTTTACAAATAAAAAACTGGAAAAGTGTGGCGTGCAAAAGTATTCAGCCCCCTTTACTCTGATACCCCTAAATAAAATCCAGTGCAACCAATTGCCTTCAGAAGTCACCTAATTAGTAAATAGAGTCCACTTGTGTGTAATCTAATCTCAATATAAATACAGCTGTTCTGTGAAGGCCTCAGAGGTTTGTTAGAGAACATTAGTGAACAAACAGCATCATGAAGCCCAAGGAACACACCAGACAGGTCAGGGATAAAGTTGTGGAGAAGTTTAAAGCAGGGTTAGGTTATAAAAAAATATCCAAGCTTTGAACATTTCATGGAGCACTGTTCAATCCATCATCCGAAAATGGAAAGAGTATGGCACAACTGCAAACCTATCAAGACATGGCCGTCACCTAAACTGACAGGCCGGGCAAGGAGAGCATTGATCAGAGAAGCAGCCAAGAGGCCCATGGTAACTCTGGAGGAGCTGCAGAGATCCAACAGGTCAGGTGGGAGAATCTGTCCACAGGACAACTATTAGTCGTGCACTCCACAAATCAGGCCATTATGGAAGAGTGGCAAGAAGAAAGCCATTGTTGAAAAAAAGCCATAAGAAGTCCCATTTGCAGTTTGCCACAAGCCATGTGGGGGACACAGCAAACATGTGGAGGAAGGTGCTCTGGTCAGATGAGACCAAAATTGAAGTTTTTGGCCTAAATGCAAAACGCTATGTGTGGCGGAAACCTAACACTGCACATCACCCTGAACACGCCATCCCCACTGTGAAACATGGTGGTGGCAGCATCATGCTGTGGGGATGCTTTTCTTCAGCAGGGACAGGGAAGCTGGTCAGAGTTGATGGGAAGATGGATGGAGCCAAATACAGGGCAATCTTGGAAGAAAACCTGTTAGAGTCTGCAAGGGACTTGAGACTGGGGCGGAGGTTCACCTTCCAGCAGGACAACGACCCTAAACATACAGCCAGAGCTACAATGGAATGGTTTAGATCAAAGCATATTCATGTGTTAGAATGGCCCAGTCAAAGTCCAGACCTAAATCCAATTGAGAATCTCTGGCAAGACTTGAAAATTGCTGTTCACAGACGCTCTCCATCCAATCTGACTGAGCTTGAGCTATTTTGCAAAGAAGAATGGGCAAAATTTCAGTCTCTAGATGTGCAAAGCTGGTAGAGACATACCCCAAAAGACTTGCAGCTGTAATTGCAGCGAAAGGTGGTTCTACAAAGTATTGACTCAGGGGGGCTGAATACTTTTGCACGTGACACTTTTCAGTTTTTTATTTGTAAAAAAATTTGAAAACCATGTATCATTTTCCTTCCACTTCACAATTATGCACCACTTTTGTGTTGGTCTATCACATAAAATCCCAATAAAATACATTTACGTTTGTGGTTGTAACGTGACAAAATGTGGAAAAGTTCAAGGGGTATGAAAACTTTTGCAAGCCACTGTACATGGAGAGATGAGAGGTGAGGCAGCGATGAGCTGAGCCTCCCCTCTGATTGCGCAACCCCTTAGAAACTGCATGGAGCGCGGGCAATAAGCGTGTGCCTGTTACTATCTCTATGTATGTCACCAAAGTAATGTGTGTAA
>CM075981.1:71274885-71335304 GCA_038087875.1 Malacoraja senta
GAAGAAATCAGAGCACCCAGAGGAAACCCACGTGGTCACAGGGAGAACGTACAAACTCCATGCAGACAGCACCCATAGTCGTGTTCGAACCTGGGTCTCTGGCGCTGTGAGGCAGCAACTCTACCACTGCGCCATCGTGCAGATCGACGCACGATTTTCTAAACGCCTTACTATTATCTCTTCGACAGTGGATTCCTGCTTTATTTTTCTATTGCGGATGTTAGGTAAAGGTGACATCGTTTTCTGCTTTCTGCTTATCTCCCTTCTTGGAAAGTGGTGTTACCTCTGTGATTTTTCAATCCTCTGGGATTTCTCTCGAATCCAGGGAATTTTGTTCGATTACAACAAGCATTTCCCCACAGTCTCTTCCTTTATGGCCTGAGACTGCACTCTTCAGACACAGGGAACTGTTCACAATTAGCCCCTTAGCTCATCAAACACTTGCTTCATGATGGAGATTTTGTGACATTCCCTAACCTCCATAGCCCTTTAGTTTAGTTCTTTTTAATCCTCTATTATTTTATTATATTCTATTCTTGTTCAGATGTTTCTTGTGCCTTGTGCTGTAAATGTCATTTCTCAATTGTCCAATATTAATTGCCCAGACTCAGCCTCTTAAAGAACAACGCTTGTTTTAGCTACTTCCATTTTATATACCCATAGGAACTGTTACTTTCATTTTTAATATAATTTATTCGTTCCCTCACACTCCATCTTATCCATCCGTTTAATTTTATTATTCAATGTTGGTTTCTAAAAAGTTCCAGATCTTTTGGTCGACACTAATCCTTTCAACATGGTATGCCTGTTCTTTCAACCTAATGCATTCCCTAATTTAGTTTGTTTGCCACCATTGGTTAAGGCCCAGTGGACATTAAATAAAGGTCAATGCAAAAGAACAAACAATAATATGAGGAAATATGTTTCATGCAGAGAGCGGTTAGAATCCAGAGTACATTGCCAGAGATTATAGTGGAGACATTTCTAACTGTAGTACTCAAAAGAATGAATGCTAGATAAATATCTTAAAGGAAAGAATTTGTGGGCGGCACGGTGGCGCAGCGGTAGAGTTGCTGCCTTTGATCCTGACTACAGGTGCTGTCTGTACAGAGTTTATACATTCTCCCCATGACGTGGGTTTTCTCCGGTTTCCTCCCACACTCCAAAGACATACAGATTTGTAGGTTAATTGGCTTGCTATAATTGTAAATTGTCCCAAGTGGGTGTAGGATAGTGTTAGTGTGCGGGGATAGTCGGCGTAGACACCGTGGGCCGAAGGGCCTGTTTCCGCGCTGTATCCCTAAAATAATTAGCAAAACTAATTAGCAAAATCGTATGAAAGGGCAATTGGATGTGACTGGCTTGTTTGCTCTTATATGTAACCAGTACTGACTCGATGGGCTGATTGGCCTTTTGATGCTCTTTCTAAGCTGATTTTCTGTGATTCACATGCACATGAACATGTTTTCAATATTTCACTGCATCCATACACATACCATGTCCATGGCATGTGTATTGAGTTCTTACATTCCCAGAGAAGGAGGTCTTCAAAATTCTCTATTGGTTGTGAATTGCTTTGGGAAGGAAAGGGGCTACATTAACGCAAGAGACATCACTCATTCCTCTAACCAGATATGCATATTGTGTCTATCTTTGATGTAAACCAGCATCTGCAGTTCCTTCCTGCACATTAATACAAGCTATTCTTTTTCTCCTCTCAAATATGCATACTCTTTCTCTTTTTTCTTCTTTTTTAGGGTCTATTTCCTAACTCTTTCTTCTTTGTTTTTAATTTCTTTCTTATAGGGTCTTTGTTTTTTGTTTTTTTGTTGTCACGTTTTTTACACTTTCACTTTTTTCCTTCACTTTCTTCTTTCTCCCAATCTCATCCTTTCCCTTTATTAGTGTAAAAAAATAAACGGAGTACATTAATTGTAATAAGATATATGTGACGAGTACTAATGTAATTGGTTGTAATCTAATGTACTTCTAATAAATATATATATTTTTTTAATTAAAAAAATTAAATTAATTTTTAAAAAAATGCATACTCATGCACGCAGGGCACATATGGACACGCCGATAGATATGCACACACACTCTAATTTGTGTCTCATGGTCTATGCCCTGTTCTAGGTTGTGTTAACACATCTCATCAGCAGGTCATTAGGGGCACGGACTTTGTGCGGTGAACATTGCCAGAGGTGGAGCAGACCCATCCAGTACACAGCTGATGGACTTTCAGTGACCACAAGTGGTGAATGGGCTTATATGCAGAGGAAGATGGTATATGAAGATGGTCATATACGCACAGGCTGAAAATAGGGCCCGTCTGTGCCTCAGTAGCATTCGACAGTCAGTCACAGCGGTACGCTGACTAACTCTGTGTTTGTCCACAATGGGCATCTCTTTGCTGAAATAATAATGTCTAAAGGAAGTCCTAGAGTCCTAGAGTCATAAGAGTACAGCAGGGAAATAGGCCTTTCGACCCAACTTCTCCATGTCGACCAAGAAGCCCCATCTACACTTGTATGTGGGGGGGGGGGGGCACCGAGTGAACAAAGAGGGACCCAGCGGGAGGGTGGGGGGCCCCCAAGAGAACTAAGAGGAACCTGGTTAGAGGAGAGGGCCCGCCAAGAATGAAGAGGGACCACTGGGACTAAATTGAATACTTTTGTAACTTTGTCGATGCCCTATATGTGGCGCCTCTTTGCGTACTTTGTGTATTGTATGCAAAACAAAGAATTCCACTGTACTAATTACCAAGTGATAATGGCGCCAAAAATGGCGGTGCCCGCATGTGTAATACATGCAAAATGAATGTTACTGTGCAGTTGCATATGTGTCAAATAAAGCACCATGACTATTGATGTGGCAATGAAGTATCATCATCATCATCATCATCAACCTTACTAACTACCTTCATTTGGACCATATCACTCTAAACCTATTCCTATCCATGTACCTGTGCAAGTGTCTTTTGAGTCTTGTTATAGTACCTGCCTTGACTACCTCCTCTGGCAGCTCGTTCTATACACCCACCACCCTCTGTGTGTAAAGGTTGCCCCTCGGGTTCCTTGAAAGTGATCATCAATAAGGGCCAACTCCTTTAAGACAGCAGCAGGAGGCAGGACTGGGCAAGCAGTTGTCCCTCTGTTCGATGCGCACCCATCTCTCTGACTCGAGCTACGACGCTGAAGAAAGGTCTCGATACGAAACGTTACCCATTCCTTCTCTCCAGAGATGCTGCCCGTCCCGCTGAGTTACTCCAGCTTTTTGTCTTTATCTAGAGCTACGACAAATTCCCTTCGAACTATAAATCAGTGCTGCTGTTAGGAGGATTTATTGAGATTTTGAATTGACTTGCCAGTTACAAAGAGAGTTAGAAAATGATAGGGTTATCTAATCTATGAATACTTTATAGACGGTCCATTAATATTAATTATGAACTAACACAGCTCTGATGGTTCCGTTTCCCATTCTACTGTTCAACTATATCTTTGTTTTAAAATAACATTATTAAAGGAAATCTAAACAAAAGCCTAAATTAAAATGATGTCTTTAGACTTTACACTTTACACTTTAGAGATACAGCGCGGAAATAGGCCCTTTGGCCCACCGAATCCATGCTGGCCAGTGATCACCCCGTTCACTAACACTATCCTATACACTAGGGAGAACTTACACTTATGCCAAGCCAATTAACCTACAAACCTGTACGTCTTTGAGAGGGTGGGAGGAAACCGGGAGCACCCAGGGAAAACCCACGCGGTCACGGGGAGAAGGTACAAACTCCGTACAGTCGGCACCTGTAGTCTGGATCAAACTCTGGCGCTGTAAGGCAGCAACTCCACCGCTGAAGCCAGGAGTCCAGGGTATGGGGAGAGAGTGAGAAAGTTGCGTTGAGACCAAGATTAGATCAGAAGAGATCGTAATGGATGGCAGAGCAGGTTTGACAGGCTGTTTGATCTGATCCACTTTTTGATTTACTTTATCTAACATGTCTTGGGAATGTTTGTCAAGAAAATTCTGACAGAGCTTTGCTCTGTTGCTGAGAACTGCCCAGGTAATTTTTGATGGGACAGTTTAGAAGGATGTATATTCCAATTGATGCACCTACTCCAGAAGTGTTAAAAGGGGCTGGATAAAGGGGGTCATCACTTGTATCTATCTGTCATGTGCTGCACACCCCCCCCCCCCCCTAGGGTATTTGAGGCTCATGCGAAGAAATTAAATCTACCTTCACTAGGAGCTGGACTGATGTTTCATGGTTACTTAGTTTTGAGATCCAGCGTGGAAACTGGCCCTTCAGCCCACCATGTCCGCGCCGACCAACGATACACTAATTCTATCTTACACACTGGGGGTAAATTTACGGAAATCATTTTGCAGGACCTACAAACGTGCACATACCGTTGGAATGTAGGAGGAAACCGGAGCACCCGGAGAAAACCCACATGGTCACAGGGAGAACGTACAAACTCCGTACAGACCCGTAATCAGATTGAATCCTGTGAGAATTCTCATGCTGTAAGGCTGTGGAAGTTAATAATGATTTAAAGATACAAAATGGAGTCCGCTGAAACTAATACAAGCTTTAACCTATTGCAAGGCCAATGAAACACACTAACCTTTGCTTTCAGTACATTAACAAAGCTAGCAGACTGTTGATGTTCTCTTTCCAATAACATAAGCGAATGTCTCCTCTACAATGTAAACATTGAGAGAGAATTCAGACTCTAAGATTGTGAAGTGCGTCATAAGTAGAAAAAACCAAAATGCTTGGTCTGCAGAAATATAACCTTCTTCCTCTGTCAGAATAACCTGTCACTCTTCTGTCAATCTTCTGATGCTGTCCATCTTAAGGATCTGTCAATCTTAAGAAGCAAGAGGCTATGTTAAGCT
Organism: Malacoraja senta; assembly: GCA_038087875.1. NCBI lineage: Eukaryota > Metazoa > Chordata > Chondrichthyes > Rajiformes > Rajidae > Malacoraja > Malacoraja senta. The sequence goes on from CM075981.1 coordinate 71,279,791, forward strand.
TTATAGATAACGTATTGCTGAATCGTCGATTATTGGAGTATATATATGTAATTCGATCACTGCCACTTTGTGTGGGGATGAGAACTCTGTACAGTCTGTAATCTGCATACTGTTATGAGTTTTACCACACCCGCCTGGCGAAATGAAGATTGTACTGCGTATACTGATTTTATTTGCGTTTCTGTCTATTTAAGAGTATTTGGGCCACGACAAGGCAGCATCTCTACCATGACGCCACTCTGCCGCCCACTACAAATTGGTATCAATTAAGTGTATAAATATAGCAAACATTTCATTTAAAGCAGATTAGCAATAATGGTCCCATAACCAAAATCCTATAATGTTGCATCATGACTTCCTGAGTCTTATATTTAATGCTCCAACTAAGAACTAATAATAAATTTGTTCATTCATTCATCATCGTTGAAAAAAGTAGCGACGCAGTGGCGCTGGTTTCCAACAGGAACGGTGACGGACGCACCACACATCTCTGTCCTCCAGTTCTTGCGGACTTCCGCTGCTGGAAGTATAGGATTTTGGTGTGTGTTCTTTATCATCATTCCTTACAATGATATGTACGACAGTGATCGCAACTTCTACTGAAGTGTGGATGGCCGTTGGCTCACTAGAAGCTCATCCGCCCTTTGACAGGTCTTGTTTTTGGTCCTGCTGTGGGGTCCACAGCCCCCTCCTCACCTGGCAAACCAGGTGGGCGAGACGGTATAGTCGCCGATAATCCAACCATGGAGCAGGTAGCATGGGATTACATAGTACCCGTGATGGAGGTGAACTCCCCCCGACCTGACCTGAAAATAATAAATACCATATACTTTCTTTACCATTCTATTTACTTGTGTTGCCATTTTCAGTAATCTATGGACTTGAAACTCAAGATTCCACAGTACATTCATGTTGTTAAAGATCAGAGAGTCCAAGTGTCAGAGTCATACAGCACAGAAACAGACACTTCGGCTCAACTTGTCCATGTTGACCAAAATGCCCCATCTACACTAGTCCCATTTGGCCGTATTTGACCCACATCCCTCTAAACTGTTCCTATCCATGTACCTAGTCCTTGCTTTCAACTTTATAGTTTGCCATTACATTCAACCCCCCAAAGTGCAACCCCTCAACACCTTGGGGCGGCACGGTGGCACAGCAGTAGAGTTGCTGCCTTACAGCGCCGGAGACCCTGGTTCGATCCTCACTACGAGTGTTGACTGTACGGAGTTTGTACGTTCTCCTCGTGACCACGTGGGTTTTCCCCGGGTGCTCCCGTTTCCTCCCACACTCCAAAGACGTACAGGTTTGTGGGTTCATTTGGCTTGTGTAAATTGTAAATTGTCCCGAATGTGTAGGATAGTGTTAGTGTACGGAGATCGCTGGTTGGCACGGATTTGGTGGGCTGAAAGGCCTGTTTCTGCACTGTATCTCTAAGCTAAACTAAACTGAACTAAACGTTCATGTGCGTGTGAATTAAATTAAACTAAACTCTCAATTGATGGGCCGAATGGCCTAATTCTACTCCTATGCCTTATGACCTTGATTGCTCGAATTAAACTCCATCTGCCATTTGTCTGCCCATTTCTGGAGCTGCTCTATATCCCGCCATGTATTTTGACAGCCTATTATGCTGTCCACAACTCCAGCAATCTTGGTGTTATCTACGACCTTACTCGTCATCCCATCTAGTTAATTCTAGTTATGCTCAAGTTAATTCTAAACATCGCAAACACGTAGAAGAGCATTTTTGTTTTAATTCTGAGACACTGAGTGGTGTTGGTAATCAGAGAGACCTGGTGTCCCTGTGCATATCCCCCCCCCCCCCTTACCTGTACGCACCCATCACCGAAACGTCACCCATTCCTTCTATCCAGAGATGCTGCCTGTCCCGCTGAGTTACTCCAGCTTTTTGATGGCACACTGTCAATTGACCTTTATTGCAAGAATATTTGTGTGCAAGAGAAAATATATATAACTGCAATTATACCAAGCTCTTTTGAGACTGCTCCTGGAATCTTGTTTACACATCTGATCTCCTTAACTTAGGAAGGATATGTTTGCAAAAAGGGGCGAAACCAATAAAAATTGGCCATACTGACTCCCGAGATTGTGGATTGTCCGAGAATAAACCAAGAATGGGGCTATATTTGCTGAGGTTAAGAAGGAATGAGAGGTAATCTTATTGCTATGGGAACAAATACAGTATTTGTCTTGGATTTAGTAGATTGGATGCATGGATGATGTTTCTCCTGAGTGGGCACCTATAGTCAGGGGTCAGCAACAGATGAAGGGGGGCTGCCATACATCACTGAGAAGAGAAGAAATGTCTTTACCCAAAGCCTGGTGAATCTTTGGCATTCTCCATCCAAGAGCCCTGTCGAGGTTCAATTGACATATAACTTCAAGACGGAAGTTGATAGATTTTTGGTTGCGAGGGGAATGAAAGAAGAGTAAGGGTGTGAGTGCAGGAAAATGGCACTTGGGATGAAAGATCATCCTCGATCTCTTAATAGTCCTGAATAGTCTGAAGAAGGGTCCCGACGCAAAACGTCACCCATCCTTTATCTACAGAGATGCAGCCTGACCCGCTGAGTTACTCCAGCACTTTGTGTTTACCTTTGGTATAAACCAGCATCTGCAGTTCTTTGTATCTATCCTTAATCTCAATGAGGAGCGGAGCAGACACAAGCAGCTGAATGGCATAATATTGCTTATATTTAGTTTAGTAGATGCAACGCTGAAACAGGCCCTTCGGCCTACCGGGTCCGCACCGACCAGTGATCCCCGCACATTAACACTATCCCACACACAATAAGGACAATTTACAATTTTACCAGGCCAATTAGCCCACAAACCTGTATGCCTTTGGAGCATGGGAGAAAACCGGAGCACGCAGAGAAAACCCACGCGGGTCACGGGAAATACGTACAAACTCCATACAGCCCTGTCCTCCATACTTTTTCCATGTCGCCTCCCCCGTGGCCTAACAGCAACTTTAAATCTTCGACCGCCGGCCTGCGGCCTACACCAATCTGAAGCCACGGTCTCCGGTGGGGAGGCACCGATTCAGGACTTACCTGGACTTTTTACCTTGTCTGCACATCTGGACGCCCCCAGCGACGGCTGCGGAGGGCTGAGGTCCCGACCACGGGGGGAAATGGGGGAGGACTGGCCAACTTTTGTGCCTTCCACCACAGCGATGAATGCTGTGGTGGATGTTTGTGTTACATTTTTGTGTGTTTTTGTGTGTTCTTTTTCATTGTGCCGCTGCTGGCAAATTCATTTCACTTGCACTTTATGTGCAAGTGACGAATAAAACTGATTGTATTGATTGTATTGGATTGCCTTACAGCATCTCTACTGCGCCATTTTGTGTTTGTTGGCCTAATGTCTGTTCATTTTACAATAGACAATAGACAATAGGTGCAGGAGTAGGCCATTTGGCCCTTCGAGCCAGCACCGCCATTCAATGTGATCATGTCTGATCATCCCCAATCAGTACCCCGTCCCTTCCTTCTCCCCATATCCCCTGACTACGCTATTTTTAAGAGCTTTTAATATCTAGCTCTCACTTGAAAGCATCCAGAGAACCTGCCTCCACCGCCCTCTGAGGCAGAGAATTCCACAGACTCACAACTCTCTGTGAGAAAAAGTGTTTCCTCGTCTCCGTTCTAAATGGCTTACTCTTTATTCTTAAATTGTGGCCCCTGGTTCTGGACTCCCCCAACATCGGGAACATGTTTCCTGCCTCTACCATGTCCAAGCCCTTAACAATCTTATATGTTTCAATGAGATATCCTCTCATCCTTCTAAATTCCAGAGTGTACAAGCCCAGCTGCTCCATTCTCTCAGCATATGACAGTCCCGCCATCGCAGGAATTAACCTTGTAAACCTATGCTGCACTCCCTCAATAGCAAGAATGTCCTTCCTCAAATTAGGGGACCAAAACTGCACAAAATACTCCAGGTGTGGTCTCACTAGGGCTCTGTACAACTGCAGAAGGACCTCTTTGCTCCTATATTCGATTCCTCTTGTTATAAAGGCCAACATGCCATTCGCTTTCTTCACTGCCTGCTGTACCTGCATGCTTACTTTCATAGACTGATGTACAAGGACCCCCAGATCTCATTGTACTTCCCCTTTTCCCAACTTGACACCATTTAGATAGTAATCTTCCTTCCTGTTTTTGCTACCAAAGCGGATAACCTCACATTTATCCGCAGTAAACTTCATCTGCCATGCATCTGCCCACTCCCCCAACCTGTCCAAGTCACCCTGCATTCTCATAGCATCCTCCTCACAGTTCACACTGCCACCCAGCTTTGTGTCATCTGCAAATTTGCTAATGTTACTTTGAATCCCTTCATCCAAATCATTGATGTATATTGTAAATAGCTGCAGTCCCAGCACCGAGCCTTGCGGTACCCTACTAGTCACTGCCTGCCATTCTGAAAGGGACCCGTTAATCCCTACTCTTTGTTTCCTGTCTGCCAACCACTTCTCTATCCATGTCAGCACTCTACCCCCAATACCATGTGCCCTAATTTTGCCCACTAATCTCTATGTGGGACCTTATCAAATGCTTTCTGAAAGTCCAGGTACACTACATCCACTGGCTCTCCCTTGTCCATTTTCCTAGTTACATCTTCAAAAAATTCCAGAAGATTAGTCAAGCATGATTTCCCCTTCGTAAATCCATGCTGACTCGGACCGATCCTGTTACTGCTATCCAAATGTGCGGCTATCTCATCTTTTATAATTGACTCCAGCATCTTCCCCACCACCGATGTCAGGCTAACTGGTCTATAATTCCCCGTTTTCTCTCTCCCGCCTTTCTTAAAAAGTGGGATAACATTAGCTACCCTCCAATCCACAGGAACTGATCCTGGGTCTATAGAACATTGGAAAATTATCACCAATGCATCCACGATTTCTAGAGCCACTTCCTTAAGTACCCTGGGATGCAGACCATCAGGCCCTGGGGATTTATCAGCCTTCAGTCCCATCAGTCTATCCAACACCATTTCCTGCCTAATGTGGATTTCCTTCAGTTCCTCTATATCAGGAAGATTGTTTGTGTCCTCCTTAGTGAAGACAGATCCAAAGTACCTGTTCAACTCATCTGCCAGTTCCTTGTTCCCCATAATAAATTCACCTTTTTCGGTCTTCAAGGGTCCAACTTTGGTCTTAACTAATTTACTATCCTGCTTTATATTCTTGGCTAGCTTACCTTCGTACCTCATCTTTTCTCCCCGTATTGTCTTTTTGGTTATCTTCTGTTGTTCTTTAAACATTACCCAATCCTCTTGCTTCCCGCTCATCTTTGCTACGTTGTACTTCTTCGCTTTAATTTTTATACTGTCCCTTGTCAGCCATGGTCGTCCCTTTCTCCCCTTGGAATCTTTCTTCCTCCTAGGAATTAACTGATCCTGCACCTTCTGTAATATTCCTAGAAACACCTGCCAATCTTGTTCCACTGTCATCCCTGCTTGTGTATCTTTCCAGTCAACTTTGGCCAGCTCCTCCCTCAGGGCCCCATAGTCCCCTTTATTCAACTGCAACACTGACACCCCCGATCTACCCTTCTCCCTCTCCAATTGTAGATTAAACCTGACCATATTATGGTCACTGCCTCCTAATGGCTCATTAACCTCGAGGTCCTTTATCAAATCGGGTTCATTACATAACACTAAATCCAGAATTGCCTTCTCCCTGGTAGGCTCCAATACAAGCTGTTCTAAGAATCCATCATGAAGGCACTCTACAAAGTCCCTTTCTTGGGGTCCAGTACCAACCTGATTTTCCCAGTCTACCTGCATGTTGAAATCTCCCATAACAACTACAGCATTACTTTTGCTACATACCAATTTTAACTCCTGATTCAACTTGTACCCTATGTCCAGGCTACTGTTTGGGGGCCTGTAGATTAGTCCCATTAGGGCCTTTTTACCCTTACAATTCCTTAGTTCTATCCATACTGACTCCACATCTCCTGTTTCAATGTCACCCCTTGCAAGGGACTGAATTTCATTCCTCACCAACAGGGCAACACCACCCCCTCTGCCCACCTGTCTGTCTTTTTGATAGGAGGTATACCCTGGGATATTCAGTTCCCAGCCCTGGCCCTCTTGCAGCCATGTCTCAGTAATTCCCACAACATCATACTTGCCAATTTCTAACTGAGCCTCAAGCTCGTCCACTTTATTCCTTATACTTCGCGCATTCATATACAGCATTTTGACCTCCGTATTCACCTCCCCCCTTGCAATTGGCCCTGACCTTACACTGCTGTTCATGGGAACTCTCTGTGTACAAAAATGGAGGACATTCCTTCAAGATATCTTCACTGGAATGCCCTGAAATTATTGTAGAAATCCTACATACAAGGAACTGCAGGCGATGGTTTACAAAAAAAAACGTTCGATGCTGTAGTAACTCAGCGGGTCATGCAGCATCTCTGGAGAACATGGGTAAATGGTGAAGATAAACACAAAATGCTGGAGTAACTCGGTGGGTCAGGCAGCATCTCTGGAGGAAAAGGAATAGGTGACGTTTCAGGTCAGGACCCTTCTTCAGACTGGAACAGGCACAAGCCTCGAATCTGAAGAAGAATTCCGACCAGAAACATCACCTATCCTTTTTCTCTAGAGATTCTGCCTGACCCGTTGAGTCACTCCAGCACTTTGTGTCTGTCTTTGGTATAAGCCAGCATCTGCAGTTCTTTGTTTCTACACGGATAGATGGCACTTCGGGTCGGGACCCTTCATCAGACTCGCAGGGAGGTGGAAATTCTGGTCTCATTCTGACCTGCAAAACCTCACAGACAAAACCGAGTTCATTTTCGACGCCGTCTCTGAACGCAGTACTTATGTAAAATTATGTGAACCTGCAAATTATCAACAGCAACCCCAAAGAAATTCTGTCTTTTTAATGAGCTGTCTTGCATAATAAAGGAGGTGGTGGATGGACGAAGCGGGCCTGTTTGCCTGAGATTACACCCAAAAGACAGAAGCAAGCGATAAATTAACGAGGGCCATAAAAAGCAAGCTTGATCCTTTATTGTGAGCAGCTTATTAAGTGAAACAGAAATGAGGGAGGCGCAGTTGAGAGGATCTGGAAGGAAGCTTATGAAAACAAAACAGAACTGGGTCATAATTACACAGGGCTAAACCTATGTTATCACTGACAATGAAAGCTCAGAAAACTCGAAATGAGGTTTTGTTTGAATGATTTGTTTACAGAGAGGAGGACATACTAATGGATGGAGAACAAGAAGTCAATGGGTAGATATTCGTCACTCTCAAGATTAAACGCGTTTGAGAGGATTTTGTTTTGCTAATGCCAAAAATGAGACTGAATTCTCCTTGTAATCTTGTCAGGATCCTTGCTCTGCCTTTGTACCAAGGAGGAGGTCTTGTATTGCTCTTTCGCCATTTGAGATCCCTTTCTTTTTCTTTTTTTTTTAATTATTTATTTTTATTAGAAGTAAGTACAATTGTATACAATCATATTTTCATAATACATTTTATGTACAGCTTCTTATTTTTTTAATTTTGTAATAAAGAAGAAAAATAAAAATAAATTAGATAATGAAGAATAGAAAAATGTGAGATATATAGTGTGTGAAAAAGAAAAATAGAGAGTGAAAGAAGAAAGTTAAGAAATAGAAACTAGAAGAAAAAGAGTAAAAGAAGAAAAGAGAAGAAAAAGAAAAGAGAAGTAAGGAGATCGTATTTATCATCTTGACCATTCCTCACCCAGTCACGGATTAGCTTTTACACTTGTGTTGCACCATATGTTTATTTGAGATTCCTTTCAAGACACCCGAAGAGCTTTGAAGGTTTAGTTTAGTTTAGTTTGGTTTAGAGATACGGCGCGGAAACAGGCCCTTCGGCCCATCGAGTCCGCACCGACCAGCGATCCCAGCACGTTAAAACTATCCTACACACACTGAGGACAATTTACATTTACACCAAACCAATTAACCTGCAACCCTGTACGTCTTTGGAGTGTGGGAGGAAACCGGAGCACCCGGAGAAAACCCACGCAGGTCACAGGGAGAACGTACAAACAGCGCACAGAGAGCACCCGGGGTCAGGATCGAACCGGGGTCTCTGGCACTGTATGGCAGCAACTCTACCGTTGTGCCACCGTGCCGCCCAAGGTCGATTAACAAACAGAAAATAGATGGCTCGAATACATGTGTCATTTTTGGGGTCGGGAGATTTGTGAAAAGCTTTAGCTGTTGTTATCAGGGAAACTGATTTGTTTTACATTCAACTTTGTGAAGTCGTTCTCCTTTGGTAACGCGCTGAAAGTGATTTTGGACGAAGATGACATGTAAATGGCAAATTTGTCAGACTGCAACTACAGCTGAATAATCTACCTTTCATTATCATCAAATTGGGCTAATTGCTTCTTTTAAAAAGTGCTGACATCTGAATTGATCTGAACATTGTGGGGACAGGAATTCGGGAGTCATTAAAATACTCAGTGGGTCAGGCAGCATCTGGGGAGGGAATGGACAGATGACATTTCGGGTCCCAACCCTTCTTCAGGCTGAAATGGGTGGGGGTGGGGGGAGAGAGAAAGCTGGAAAAGAGATGTGGGGGCAGCACAAAGCCGAGCAAATACTAAATGGATACAGGAAGGAGGGAGGTTACTTGTCAGATGGGTGGAGTAAGTGAAATGATAGTGAAAAGGATGTGAGATCAGAAGAGACTTTACTTTAGACTTCAAACTTTTGAGATACACTGCGGAAACAGGCCCTTCAGCCCACCGAGTCCACGCTGATCAGTGATCACCCCGTACATTCGCACTATTCTACTCACTGGAGAGAATTTACAATTTTACTGAAGCCAATTAACCTACAAACCTGCGTAGGTAGGAACTTCAGAAGGGTCTCGACCCCAAACATCACCCATTCTTTCTCTCCAGAGATATTACCTGGCCTGCTGAGTTACTCCAGCTTTTTGTGTCTGTCTTCGGTTTAAAACAGCCTCTGCAGTTCCTTCCTACAGGTTTGTCGGTTGTGTAGGTACAAACAGCAGATGCTGGTTTATACCGAAGATAGACACAAAATGCAGGAGTAACTCAGTGGGTCAGGCAGCATCTCTGGAGAAAATGAATAGGTGATGTTTTGGGTCAGAACTCTTCAGACTGAAGAAGGGTTCCGACCCAAAACGTCACCTATTCCTTTTCTCCAGAGAAGCAGGTTTGTAGGTTAATTGGCTTCAGCAAAGTTGTAAATTGTCCCTTGTGTGCAGGTTAGTGCTGGTGTACAGGGTGATTGCATGGACCCGGTGGGCCGAAGAGCCTGTTTCTGCACAGCATCTCTGCGGACTAAAGTCTAAACTGGACGTGTGGTGTTTAGAATGATGATGTTTTCCTGAATAATAATACTAATACAATACAATACCGTTTATTATCATTTGGACCTCAAATGAAGTTCAAACGAAATTTGGTTTCTGCAGTCATACAACAAGAAAAGAACCAAGACACAACACAATTTACACAAACATCCATCACAGTGAATCTCCTCCTCACTGTGATGGAAGTCAAAGTCTTGTCTCTCCCCTGCACTCCCCATTCTCCTCCCGATGTCAAAGTCAAAGCCCCCGGCGGGCGATGGTAAGTAAGTCCCGCGGCCATTCAGGCCGCGCTGGGCAATGCAAGGCCACGCTCCGGGTCTTGATGTTGGAGCCCCCGGCGGGCGCTAGCAAGTCCCGCGGCCATTTAAAGCCGCGCCGGGTGATGTAAGGCCCCGCTCCAGGTCATCTTCAACCCCGCAACTCGGGCGGGAGTAGCTGCCGTTGCTGGAGCCCCGAAAAGCGGTCTCCCACCAGAGACCCGCGAGCTCCCGATGTCACCGTCCACCAGACCTGCGGCTGGAGCCTCCGAATCTCCGGGGTCGGGTCGCAGCCGCGCGCCACCACAGCTCCTCCACGCTCCGAACTCGCCCAGCTCCACGATGGTGAGTAGTCCGCAGGCTCCGCGACTGGAGCCCCAGGTCGTTCCGGTTGGAGGCCTCTCCACGGTGCTAGGCCCCAACGACAACGGAGACCCGACAGAGAAAGGTCGGGTCCTCCATACGGGGAAAAGATTTTAAACATTTCCCCACCCACCCCCCACACATACCCAGTTAAAAAAAACACTATACACTACACACATAACGATACTAAGAGCTAAGCAGTGAAAATACGAGGGTTATTATTGAATGCCTTTGCGTTTGCTGCATGGAAAATTCATAACCTTGCCATCTCCATATTGTAGAAGGCTCCTGAGAGGCACTGTGTGTTGGCAGGTCTGTCAACACCAGGCAAGTTGGATGTGTGAGGCATTAATCAGCCAGCTCTCTCTCTGAGATATCATTTGAACCAATACCAAGACGATAGTTCACAGATATTTGGGTCACCGTAACACAAACACATCCCTCACCTCCTATTGCTTTTTTTCTATTAGTTTAGTTTTAGTTTTAGAGATACAGCATGGAAACAGGCCCTGTAGCCCACCGAGTCCGCACCCACCAGTGATGCCCGCACATTAACATCATCCTACACACACTGGGGACAATTTACACTTATACCAAGTCAATTTACCTACAAACCTGCACGTCTTTGGAGTGTGGGAGGAAACCGAAGATATCGGAGAAAACCCACGCGGTCACGGGGAGAACGTGCAAACTCCGTACAGACATCACTCGTTGTCATGATGGTACCTGGGTTCCCAGCGCTGCAAGCCCTGTAAGGCAGCAACTCTACCGCTGCGCCACCGTGCCACCCTTATTTTAGAAAATTCTTATTATGTATTTCTATTTTCTGTTTTTCCTTCTACATCATATTCTCGCTTCCCTACGATCTCCATTATTTAATTTTCATAGCAACTCCAGCTGTGAGACTGACGTCTTACCTCATCAGAGATGACCAGGGAGACAAATGGAATAGAATTCAGATCAGAGGTGAAAGTCCTCCATTAAAACGATTAGGTTTATAAATACAAAGAACATGTAAACATAATAGAGTCATAGAGTCATGGAATGATACAGCGTGGAAACAGGCCCTTCGGCCCAACTTGCCCACACCAGCCAACATGTCCCAGCTACACTAGTCCCAGCTGCCAGCATTGGGTCCATATCCCTCCAAACCTGTCCTATCTATGTACATGTCTAACTGCTTCTTAAATGTTGGTATAGACCCTGCCTCAACTACCTCTTCTGGCAGCTTGTTCCATACGCCCATGTTGCGCCTTTATGCAGCAGCTTATTATAGCACAGGGGAAACCTCACAGTTGATTTGCCAACTGTTGATCTGTTAACTGAACACAAGGTCCCCAAGGCAATGAGGAAGATAGACACAAAATGCTGGAGTAACTCAGTGGGACAGGCAGCATTTTTGGAGAGAAGAAATGGGTGACGTTTTGGGTTCGAGACCCTTCTTCAGACTTCTCCTCGACCCGAAACGTCACTCATTCCATCTCTCCAGAGATGCTGCCCGACCCGCTGAATTACTCCAGCATTTTGCGTCTATCTTTGGTGTAAGCCAGCTTCTGCAGTTCCTTCCTACGCAATGAGGAAGAAAGACTGGGCATAATCAGGGATAACCCAATGCTCTGCACACTAAACTATATATCACTGTCTGAAGTTGCGGTCCTCTGAAGTAGGAAATGAGGTCGCTAACCCACCCACCACCGGGTCAAAGGCAGAACATGATGAGGGAATTAGAGAGGGAGAAGGCACAGTCTTTCTCCCAAGGTTGGGCAATGAAGAACCAGAGGAGAGATACTGGCGGAGAGTCTGTCACCAAATACATTGATAGTGGGGGAGAGAGTGACAGTGGGGGGGTGAGTGACAGTGGGGTAGAGAGAGTGACAGTGGGGGAGAGAGTGACAGTGGGGGAAAGAGTGACAGGGGGGTAGAGAGTGACAGGGGGGAGAGAGTGACAGGGGGGTAGAGAGTGACGGGGAGAGAGTGACAGTGGGGTAAGAGTGACAGTGGGGTAGAGAGTGACAGTGGGGTGGGTGAGTGACAGGGGGGTAGAGAGTGACAGCGGGGAGAGAGAGTGACAGTGGGGTAGAGAGTGACAGTGGGGTAGAGAGTGACAGTGGGGTAGAGAGTGACAGGGGGGAGAGAGTGACAGGGGGAGAGAGTGACAGCGGGGTAGAGAGTGACAGTGGGGTAGAGAGTGACAGGGGGGAGAGAGTGACAGGGGGAGAGAGTGACAGCGGGGTAGAGAGTGACAGTGGGGTAGAGAGTGACAGGGGGGTAGAGAATGACAGTGGGGGTAGAGAATGACAGTGGGGGTAGAGAGTGACAGGGGGGTAGAGAGTGACAGGGGGGTAGAGAATGACAGTGGGGGTAGAGAGTGACAGGGGGGTAGAGAGTGACAGGGTAAGAGAGTGACAGTGGGGTAGAGAGTGACAGGGGGAGAGAGAGTGACAGGGGGAGAGAGTGACAGGGGAGAGAGTGACAGTGGGGTAGAGAGTGACAGGGGGAGAGAGTGACAGTGGGGTAGAGAGTGACAGGGGGGAAGAGAATGACAGTGGGGTATAGAGTGACAGGGGGGAAGAGAGTGACAGTCGGGGAGTGACAGTGGGGTAGAGAGTGACAGTGGGGTAGAGAGTGACAGTGGGGGAGAGAGTGACAGGGGGAGAGAGTGACAGCGGGGTAGAGAGTGACAGGGGGGAAGCGAATGACAGTGGGGTATAGAGTGACAGGGGGGAAGAGAGTGACAGTCGGGGAGTGACAGTGGGGTAGAGAGTGACAGTGGGGTAGAGAGTGACAGTGGGGTAGAGAGTGACAGTGGCAGGTTCCCCGGGTCTGTGGGGGGTGAGCCAGGCCCGTGTTTTGGTACTGCCGCAGCAGGCTGGGAGACCAGGCAGCTACTACAGTGGTGATGACAAGGCTTTTAGATTGGCACATGGATTGCAAGGAATAGAGAGGGACCTGGGATGGCAGGACTTTCATATGAAGAAAGACTGGATAGACTCGGCTTGTACTCGCTAGAATTTAGAAGATTGAGGGGAGATCTTAAAGGGGTTGGACAGACTAGATGCAGGAAGATTGTTCCCGATGTTGGGGAAGTCCAGAACAAGGGGTCACAGTTTAAGGATAAGGGGGAAGTCTTTTGGGACCGAGATGATTAAAAAAAAATTCACACAGAGAGTGGTGAATCTGTGGAATGCTCTGCCACAGAAAGTAGTTGAGGCCAGTTCATTGGCTATATTTAAGAGGGAGTTAGATGTGGCCCTTGTGGCTAAAGGGATCAGGGGGTATGGAGAGAAGGCAGGTACAGGATACCGAGTTGGATGATCAGCCATGATCATATTGAATGGCGGTGCAGGCTCGAAGGGCCGAATGGCCTACTCCTGCACCTATTTTCTATGTTTCTATGTTTCTATGGATCACGTGCAGGCAGAGGAGGTTAGTTTAACTTGGCACAGGCCTGCTCCTGTGCTGTTCTGTTCTATGTTCTAATGCCATAGGGTAGTAGGCGGTTCGAGTCCCATCTGAGAGTCGGCACCTCTGACAGTGTAGCCCTCTCGACCCGCTTGGCACTCTCACCAACAGCCAAGTTTTGATGCTTAAAACTCGGGAATAAAGTTTGAACTTTCCAACCAAGAGAGATGTGAACTGATTAAGTATTCGGAGCCTGGAGTGAGAGGAATTATTGCCTTGGCTGTCAAGAAAAGAGGGCAAGAAATGGTGATGTGGGTGTAGGAATCCTGAGGAACTGCCTTCCTGTGACGGGACCAAGGCCATTGCAGTGAGTGTCGCTGTTTGATGAGAAGCACCTCAGAGTCAGTGGCCTCAGGTAATGAAAGAAATGATAGAGCCCCCCCCCCCCCATTCTCCCCCTCACAATATCCCAAAGCTGCCGCAGGTGACATTTACCAGCTTTTCGCTCTTCTAAAATTTGAACACAGGGGCTTTTAATTAAAGATCGATTACACGGTGTCACCTTCAATTAAACATTTCACATTCAAAGTGCAATATAATTCGAATTAAATCAACTCCGCCGTGGTCACAGATGGAGAGCGAGAGGGAGTCGCAGGGGAGTTTATTAGCCTGACTCACTCACTCATAGGATAGTCAGACGCTCCGGGCACTGGGGAAGGGAACCGGAGCAGGATCTCAAAACACAGCAGGCAGTATAAGTTAATGGAGCGCATCGACACGCACACAGGGGAATGAGGATCTCTCATGCACCCAGGAGGATGGACATGGACGGAGAAACACTCACTGCAGTGGGGGGGGGGGGGGGATGCTGGCACACAAGGGCATGGACCGCACACTTGGCACACTTCACCCCTTGGAGCACACTCAAGAGGTGAAGTGTCCGCGCACTGGAGAGGTGGACTCTGGAGGCCTTCAGTGAATGCTGGTCGCTGCGGAGGGGGTTGGGTGTATTGTAGATACATAGATACATAGAAAATAGGTGCAGGAGTAGGCCATGCGGCCCTTCGAACCTGCACCGCCATTCAATATGATCATGGCTGATCATCCAACTCAGTATCCCGTACCTGCCTTCTCTCCATACCCCCTGATCCCTTTAGCCACAAGGGCCACATCTAACTCCCTCTTAAATATAGCCAATGAACTGGCCTCAACTACCCTCTGTGGCAGAGAGTTCCAGAGATTCACCACTCTCTGTGTGAAAAAGTTTTTTCTCATCTCGGTCTTAAAGGATTTCCCCCTTATCCTTAAGCTGTGACCCCTTGTCCTGGACTTCCCCAACATCGGGAACAATCTTCCTGCATCTAGCCTGTCCAACCCCATAAGAATTTTATAAGTTTCTATAAGATCCCCTCTCAATCTCCTAAATTCTAGCGAGTATAAGCCGAGTCTATCCAGTCTTTCTTCATATGAAAGTCCTGACATCCCAGGAATCAGTCTGGTGAACCTTCTCTGCACTCCCTCTATGGCTATAATGTCCTTCCTCAGATTTGGAGACCAAAACTGTACGCAATACTCCAGGTGTGGTCTCACCAAGACCCTGTACAACTGCAGTAGAACCTCCCTGCTCCTATTCTCAAATCCTTTTGCTATGAAAGGTAACATACCATTCGCTTTCTTCACTGCCTGCTGCACCTGCATGCCTACTTTCAATGACTGGTGTACCATGACACCCAGGTCTCGCTGCATCTCCCCATTTCCTAATCGGCCACCATTTAGATAATAGTCTGCTTTCCTGTTTTTGCCACCAAAGTGGATAACCTCACATTTATCCACATTATACTGCATCTGCCAAACATTTGCCCACTCACCCAGCCTATCCAAGTCACCTTGCAGTCTCCTAGCATCCTCCTCACAGCTAACACTGCTCCCCAGCTTAGTGTCATCTGCAAACTTGGAGATGTTGCCTTCAATTCCCTCATCCAGCTCATTAATATAAATTGTAAATAGCTGGGGTCCCAGCACTGAGCCTTGCGGTACCCCACTAGTCACTGCCTGCCATTGTGAAAAGGACCCGTTTACTCCTACTCTTTGCTTCCTGTTTGCCAGCCAGTTCTCTATCCACATCAATACTGAACCCCCAATACCGTGTGCTTTAAGTTTGTATACTAATCTCTTATGTGGGACCTTGTCGAAAGCCTTCTGAAAGTCCAGATACAACACATCCACTGGTTCTCCCCTATCCACTCTACTAGTTACATCCTCGAAAAATTCTATAAGATTCATCAGACATGATTTATCTTTCGTAAATCCATGCTGACTTTGTCCAATGATTTCACCACTTTCCAAATGTGCTGCTATCCCATCTTTAATAACTGACTCTAGCAGTTTCCCCACTACCGATGTTAGACTAACTGGTCTGTAATTCCCCGTTTTCTCTCTCCCTCCCTTCTTAAAAAGTGGGGTTACGTTTGCTACCCTCCAATCCTCAGGAACTACTCCAGAATCTAAAGAGTTTTGAAAAATTATCACTAATGCATCCACTATATCTGGAGCTACTTCCTTAAGTATTCTGGGATGCAGCCTATCTGGCCCTGGTGATTTAATCCATTCAATTTACCCAACACCACTTCCCGACTAACCTGGATTTCACTCAGTTCCTCCATCTCCTTTGACCCGCGGTCCCCTGCTATTTCCAGCAGATTATTTATGTCTTCCTTAGTGAAGACGGAACCAAAGTAGTTATTCAATTGGTCCGCCATATCCTTGTTCCCCATGATCAATTCACCTGTTTCTGATTGCAAGGGACCTACATTTGTTTTAACTAATCTCTTTCTCTTCACATATCTATAAAAACTTTTGCAGTCAGTTTTTATGTTCCCTGCCAGTTTTCTTTCATAATCTATTTTCCCTTTCCTAATTAAACCCTTTGTCCTCCTCTGCTGGTCTCTGAATTTCTCCCAGTCCTCTGGTATGCTGCTTTTTCTGGCTAATTTGTACGCATCATCTTTTGCTTTGATACTATCCCTGATTTCCCTTGTTATCCACGGATGCACTACCTTCCCTGATTTATTCTTTTGCCAAACTGGGATGAACAATTTTTGTAGTTCATCCATGCAGTCTTTAAATGCCTTCCATTGCATATCCACCGTCAACCCTTTTAGAACTAATTGCCAGTCAATCTTGGCCAATTCACATCTCATACCCTCAAAGTTACCTTTCTTTAAGTTCAGAACCATTGTTTCTGAATTAACAATGTCACTCTCCATCCTAATGAAGAACTCAACCATATTATGGTCACTCTTGCCCAAGGGGGCACGCACAACAAGACTGCTAACTAACCCTTCCTCATTACTCAATACCCAGTCTAGAATAGCCTGCTCTCTCGTTGGTTCCTCTACATGTTGGTTTACATAACTATCCCGCATACATTCCAAGAAATCCTCTTCCTCAGCACCCCTGCCAATTTGATTCACCCAATCTATATGTGGATTGAAGTCACCCATTATAACTGTTTTGCCTTTGTTGCACGCATTTCTAATTTCCTGTTTGATGCCATCCCCAACTTCACTACTACTGTTAGGTGGCCTGTACACAACACCCACCAGCGTTTTCTGCCCCTTAGTGTTTCGCAGCTCTACCCATACCGATTCCACATCCTCCAAGCTAATGTCCTTCCTTTCCACTGCGTTAATCTCCTCTCTAACCAGCAACGCTACCCCAACTCCTTTTCCTTTCTCTCTATCCTTCCTGAATATTGAATATCCCTGGATGTTCAGCTCCCAGCCTTGGTCACCCTGGAGCCATGTCTCCGTGATCCCAACTATATCATAATCATTAATAGCTATCTGCACGTTCAACTCATCCACCTTATTACGAATGCTCCTTGCATTGAGACACAAAGCCTTCAGGCTTGTTTTTACAACGCTCTTACCCCTTTTACAATTATGTTGAAAAGTGGCCCTTTTTGATTTTTGTCCTGGATTTGTCTGCCTGCCACTTTTACTTTTCACCTTGCTACCTATTGCTTCCGCCCGCATTTTACACCCCTCTGTTTCTCTGCTCACCCATTTAAGAACCCCACCACCTCTTATTCTGTTTATTATTGTTTTCTTCATTCCCCCCTACATGTTGGGTCTGAGTGCTTTCCTTCTCTGCCTCCTGCCTCACACTGTCTAATAGCATTCTCTATTTGAGTCCCTGCCCCCAACCATTCTAGTTTAAAGTCTCCCCAGTAGCCTTTGCAGATCTCCCCGCCAGGATATCGGTCCCCCTCAGGTTCAAGTGCAACCCATCCTTTTTGTACAGGTCGCACCTTCCACAAAAGAGGTCCCAATGATCCAGAAATTTGAATCCCTGCCCTCTGCACCAGTCCTTCAGCCACGCATTTATCCTCCACCTCGCTCCATTCCTACTCTCACTGTCGCGTGGCACAGGCAGTAATCCCGAGATTGTTACCTTTGCTGTCCTTCTCCTTAATTCCCCTCCTAACTCCCTAAATTCTCCTTTCAGGACCTCTTCTCTTTTTTTACCTATGTCATTGGTACGTATATGTACCACGACCTCGGGCTCCTCTCCCTCCCCTTTCAGGGTATCTTTGACACGTTGAGACACATCACAGACCCTGGCACCAGGGAGGCAAACTACCATCCTTGTCTCCCGACTGCGTCCACAGAATCGCCTGTCTGACCCCCTAACTATAGAGTCCCCTATTACTACTGCCCTCCTCTTCTTTTCCTTACCCTTCTGAGCAACAGGACCGGTCTCTGTACCGGAGGCCCGGCCGCTGTCGCTACCCCCAGGTAGGTTGTCTCCCCCAACAGTACTCAAACAGGAGTACTTATTGTCAAGGTGTACAGCCACCGGGGTACTCTCTAGTCCCTGCCTGTGCCCCTTGCCTCTCCCAACCGTGATCCACTTGCCTGCCTCCTGTGGTCTTGGAGTGACCACATCCCTGTAACTCCTCTCAATGACTTCCTCGCTCTCCCTGACCAGACGGAGGTCATCGAGCTGCTGCTCCAGGTTCCTAATACGGTCCCTTAGGAGCCCCATCTCGATACACCTGGTGCAGATGTGGACGTCTGTAAGGCTGTCAGATTCCTTGATCTCCCACATCTGATATCCAGAACAACAGTCTGCCCTGGCCCTCATACTCCCCTTACCCTGGATACAATAAATCTGACATCCAGAACAGTAAACTGCCCTGGCCCTCATACTCCCCTTACCCTGGATACAATAAATCTGACATCCAGAACAGTAAACTGCCCTGGCCCTCATACTCCCCTTACCCTGGATACAATACACCTGACATCCAGAACAGTAAACTGCCCTGGCCCTCATACTCCCCTTACCCTGGATACAATACATCTGACATCCAGAACAGTAAACTGCCCTGGCCCTCATACTCCCCTTACCTAGGATACAATACATCTGACATCCAGAACAGTAAACTGCCCTGGCTCTCATACTCCCCTTACCCTGGATACAATACATCTGACATCCAGAACAGTAAACTGCCCTGGCCCTCATACTCCCCTTACCTAGGATACAATACAAAACAAACTGCTACAATACAGTACAATCAGCAGGGATCTGACTCCCAATCAGCTGCTCCCTCTTGTCTGCTTCCACCAATCAGCGGCTTCCTTAAGCCCACTTGTTTTTGAAGTGCAAGTGGAACTTGGAACGTTACAGATTCCGGTTCCTCCTCCCTCTGCGACCGACCGCTCCAACGGCTCTCGGGCCTCTGTAAGAAGCAAGCCCCGCGCTCCACTTTAACTCCTACCGCTCGGGTGTAGCTCCTCCCTCTGCGACCGCTCCAACGGCTCTCGGGCCTCTGTCTTGTAGACAAGGATGGTGCTATAGGGGGGTTTAATAGCCGCATTCATTGTCGTGTCGAGAGAGACAGCACCATCTCGATAAGCCTTCGCTAAATAAAGCCAACTCAAAGTCAGAGCAATTTGATTGCAATATTGTGGGGTTATCTTTTTGGGTGACTGGGCGCTGAGAACCAAATGCTCTAGTATCATTGCTCTGAACCCGAGCACCAAAGTGTAAGCGGACGAAGGAGCGCATTACTTTAGAAGTGCGTTACTTTAGACTTTACTTTAGACTTTAAAGATGCAGAGACGTCTGGTCAAAGTCTGATCACAGCAGTGAAGAAGCTGATCTTGAATCTGGTGGTGCGTGCTTACAAATGTTTATGTCTTCCATCTGACTGGGGAAGGGGGAAGAGTGAGTGACAGGGGTGTACATAATCCTTGATTATGTTGGCTGCTTACCTATGGCAATGTTAAATGCAGATGGAGTCGATGGTGGGAAGTCTGGGTTATGCAATGGACTGGGCTGCATTCACAACTCTGCAATTTCTTGCAGTCTCAGGCAGTTGCCAAACAAGGCTGTGACGCATTCAGATAGGATGCATTCTATGGTTCGTCTGCAGAAATTGGTAAGAGTTATTGGAGAGATGTCAAATATCCTTCATCTGTTGAGGAAGTAGAGGTGTTGATGATCTTTCTTGGCCATTGCATCAGTGTAGGTCAATGGTTCACAAGTTCTTTATCATTACATTTACAGACTAGCGGCACAGTGGTGCAGTGCTACAGCGTTTGCAATGCCGGAGGCCCGGGTTCGATCCCAACCACGGGTGCTGTACTGTATGGAGTTTGTACATTCGCCCCGTGACTGCGTGGGTTTTCTCCGAGATCTTCGGTTTCCTCCCACACTCCAAAGACATAGAAACATAGAAACATAGAAAATAGGTGCAGGAGTAGGCCATTCGGCCCTTCGAGCCTGCACCGCCATTCAATATGATCATGGCTGATCATCCAACTCAGTATCCTGTACCTGCTTTCTCTCCATACCCCCTGATCCCTTTAGCCACAAGGGCCACATCTAACTCCCTCTTAAATATAGCCAATGAACTGGCCTCAACTACATTCTGTGGCATAGAATTCCAGAGATTCACCACTTTCTGTGTAAAAAATGTTTTTCTCATCTCAGTCCTAAAAGATTTCCCCTTTATCCTTAAACTGTGACCCCTTTTTCTGGACTCCCCCAACATCGGGAACAATCTTCCTGCATCTAGCCTGTCCAACCCCTTAAGAATGTTGTAAGTTTCTATAAGATCCCCCCTCAGTCTCCTAAATTCTAGCGAGTACAAGCCGAGTCTATCCAGTCTTTCTTCATATGAAAGTCCTGACATCCCAGGAATCAGTCTGGTGAACCTTCTCTGTACTCCCTCTATGGCAAGAATGTCCTTCCTCAGATTAGGAGACCAAAACTGTACGCAATACTCCAGGTGTGGCCTCACCAAGACCCTGTACAACTGCAGTAGAACCTCCCTGCTCCTATACTCAAATCCTTTTGCTATGAATGCTAACATACCATTCGCTTTCTTCACTGCCTGCTGCACCTGCATGCCTACTTTCAATGACTGGTGTACCATGACACCCAGGTCTCGTTGCATCTCCCCTTTTCCTAATCGGCCACCATTCAGGTAATAGTCTGCTTTCCTGCAGACGTACAAAAGACGTGCAGGTTTGTGGGTTAATTGGCTTAGTATAAGTGTAAATTGTCCCTTGTGCGTGCAGGATAGTGTTGATGTGCGGGGATCGCTGGTCGGCATGGACTCGGTGGGTGGGCCGAAGGGCCTATTTCCGTGCTGTATCTCTAAACTAAATAAAACTAAACTAAACTTTCTTCTCTGTTTCTCAATTTTGGTGAAGGGTCTTCGACCTGTAATGCTAACTTTGTTTCTCTCCCCACAGATGCTGTCTGACCTGGTGAGTATTTCCAGTGTTATCCATCTTTGCAGGTAGAATTTTACCCAGTTCAAGCATCGGCACAGGAGGCAATCCCTGTCTCTGGCAGCAGTAGGGAAATTCTTGACCCTGGGTCACCAGCTAGGTCAGGCATGCCAATGACCAACAAGGCATCAGGTATTGCTGTTCCTTCCTGTTCCTATGCAGCTCTCAACTTGCCAATGCCGACCAACATGCCCCATCTGCACTAGTCCCACCTGCCTACATTTGGCCCATATAGCCATCGAAAATTATCTTATTCATGTACCTGTGCAAATGTCATTTAAACATTGCCCCTCTGGTTCCTATTAAATCTTTCCCCCCTCACATGAAACCTATGTCCTCTGGCTATTGATTCCCCTACTCTGGCTAAAAGACTGTGCATTTACCCGATCTATTCCTCTCATGATCATATACACCTCTATAAGATCATCCCTTGCACTCCAGGGAATAATGTCCTAACCTGCTCACCCTCGTCCTACGGCTCAGGCCCTCGGGACCTGACAACATCCTCGTAAATCTTCTCTGCACCCTTTCCAGCTTAACAACATATTTGGTGACCAAAACTGAACACAATACTCCAAATGTGGCCTCACCAGTATCTTGTACATCGGCCGTCCCTTGAGACTGCTTTCAGGCAGCAAGGCCTGTTTCCTCAGAGTTCATATCTCCGCCTTGGAGGTTTTGCCTTCATTTTGGAGAGTGCACCTTCACTTTGGTCACCATGCCTCTTGTAAACGAGATCACATCTTCATATTGCATGCTGTACCTACCTGTTTGGTCGGGAGGTCGCATTGATCTTACTATCCGATGTTTCTTCACGTTGGAGGTCATCTATTTGCGTTAAAGATTGCATCTTTGTTTGAGTTGGCAGGTTTTCATGCCTTCCTACTGAAGACGGTACCTTAGCATTGTGGTATTTTGTACTCCCTCTCTCTCTCTCTCTGCAACAGACGCTCAGGCCACTTGACAAATGAACCAGTAGCTCTCATTATCTCAGCTTCTGACAGACTCTGGCCCTCTGCCTTATCCATTCTCTCTCAGAAAATCGTTACCCAAATGCAATAAGTGGACCGTGTCACAGCTTCCAGCAACAACAAGAAACACTCTTCATTTACTTTAAGCCATGAAGGCATCCTGGGGTAATTTGATGAATAAATTAACTGATCAGAGATAATCTTCATTTGACGTTTAATTAACTTCATTAAGCAATATCACACACAGTGCTGCTGCCATCTAAAAGGCTGGAATCTGTTTCTGATCTTCAGAGCTCCCTCTGTCCAATCCCTCCTGCTGAGCACATCTCGAATTCCTTCAAATTCCTTCCCCCAACAAGACTTTAGAGATACAGCACGGAAACAGGCCCTTCGGCCCACTGAGACTGTGCCAACCAGCAATCACCCCGTACGCTGACATTATCCTACACACTAGGGATAACTTAGACAATTTACAGAAGCCCAAGTAACCAATAAACCTGTACGTCTTTAGACAATAGACAATAGGTGCAGGAGTAGGTCAATTCGGGCCTTCAAGCCAGCACCGCCATTCACAGTGATCATGGCTGATCATCCCCAACCAGTACCCCGTTCCTGCCTTCTCCCCATATCCCCTGACTCCACTATCTCTAAGAGCTCTATCTAACTCTTTAGAGTGTGGGAGGAAATCGGAGGGCCCAGAGAGAACCCATGCGGTTACGGGGAGAATGTACAATCTCCGTGCAGAGAGCACCCATGGTCAGGATCGAACCAGGGACTCTGGCGCTGTAAGGCAGCAACTCTGCCGCTGTGCCACTGTGCCTCTCGGATGACTTGTCTTGTCCTCAGCAGATAGATGTAATCAAGAGGAAGGAGAACCAACACGCATGTCGCCAAATACTCCAACAAACCTCTAAAGATGTTCCATAGATATTTACTGACTGCATCATTGCGCGCTACGGCAACTCCAATGCACAGGATCACAAGAGTGTTTAGAGAGTCTTGGACTCAGCCCGTGGGCACAGCCCTGGAAACACGAGGAACTGTAGATGCCGGTTTACAAAGAAAGACACAAGTGCTGGAGTAACTTATTTGTTCAGGCCGCATCTCTGGAGAACATGGATAGTTGTCCTCTAGAGATGCTGCCTGTCCTGCTGAGATATTCCAGCACTATGGGCTCAGCCCTCCCCTCCATTGAAAACATCTACATAAGGCGTTGCCTCAAGAAAGTGCCGCCTCAAGGATCCCATCACCTGGGCCAAGAATTCTTCTCATCAGGCAGGCGATACTGAAGACAGAAGTACCGCATGGTCCGCACCACCAAGTTCAGGAACAGCTATTTTCCAACAACTCTCAGGTTCTTGAGCCAACCTGATCTTAACCCTAATCCTATCTCGTCAGCGAAACATTCCGGACCACCCATCAATGAAAGTAAGCATGCAGGTACAGCAGGCAGTGAAGAAAGCGAATGGCATGTTGGCCTTCATAACAAGAGGAGTTGAGTATAGGAGCAAAGAGGTCCTTCTGCAGTTGTACAGGGCCCTAGTGAAACCACACCTGGAGTATTGTGTGCAGTTTTGGTCTCCAAATTTGAGGAAGGACATTCTTGCTATTGAGGGAGTGCAGCGTGGGTTCACAAGGTTAATTTCCGGGATGGGAGGACTGTCATATGTTGAAAGAATGGGTTGTACACACTGGAATTTAGAAGGATGAGAGGGGATCTTATTGAAACACATAAGATTATTAAGGGTTTGGACACTAGAGGCAGGAAACCCGATGTTGGGGGAGTCCGGAACCAGGGGCCACAGTTTAAGAATAAGGGGTAAGCCATTTAGAACAGAGACGAGGAAACACATTTTCTCACAGAGAGTTGTGAGTCTGTGGAATTCTCTGCCTCAGAGGGCGGTGGAGGCCGGTTCTCTGGATTCTTTCAAGAGAGAGCTAGAAAGGGCTCTTAAAGATAGTGGAGTCGGGGGATATGGGGAGAATGCAGGAACGGGGCACTGATTGTGGATGATCAGCCATGATCACATTGAATGGTGGTGCTGGCTCGAAGGGCTGAATGGCCTACTCCTGCACCTATTGTCTATTGTCTGTACGGGGTTTGTACGCTCTCCCCGGGACCTGCGTGGGTTTTCTCCGGTATCTCTGGTTTCCTCCCACACTCCAAAAACGTACAGGTTTGTAAGCTAATTGGCTTTGGTAAAATTGTAACTTCTCCCTAGTGTGTGTGGGATAGTGTTAGTGTACGGGGGCATCACTGGACTCGGTGGGCTGAAGGGCCTGTTTTTGCTCTGTATCTCTACTTACTAAACTAAACTAAACACCTTTTGCACTAACATTGACTTGTTTTACTTCCTAATTCTGGTTTTTTTTCCTAATGCTCTGTTTATTGCATATTTCTTTTAGAAATTTGATGTGTAATTTATGTATAATATTGTCTGCTTGTCTGGGTCTTCATGCCTGTGATGTTGATGCAAGCAAGACTTCATTGTGTCTGTACTCACTGTACGTGTACACATGGCAATAAACTCAACTTGGCTTGGCTTGAGAAAGGAGGAATGAAAGGGTAAAGGGAGGAGAAAGAAGAGACAAAGAATGAGGGATTAATTGTAAGTGTGTGTGTGTGTGTGTGTGTGTGTGTGTGTGTGTGTGTGTGTGTGTGTGTGTGTGTGTGTGTGTGTGTGTGTGTGTGTGCGTGTGTGCGTGCGTGCGTGCGTGCGTGCGTGCGTGTAGAAAAAACATGTTCATGTTAAAAAGCATGGTGAGAGGCAGAGAGTAAAATGGAGAATAAACAGGTGGGGAAGTTAAAGAGGAGAGGGAGAATAAGAGAGAGAATAAAAGGGACAGAAAGGATGGGGGAATATTTGAGGGAGGAAGGAAAAAGTAGTGGTGGAGAGATTGTGAGGCAAATATTTAAACATGAACAAACAGACACACACACACACACACACACACACACACACACACACACACATACACACACACTCACACACACACTCACACACACACACACACACACACACACACACACACACTCACACACACACACACTCACACACACACACACACACACACACACTCACACACACTCACACACACACACACACACACACTCACACACACACACACTCACACACACACACACACACACTCACACGCACACACTCACATATACACTCACATGCACACACACTCACACACACATACACACAAACACATACACTCACACACACTCATGCACACAAACACTCACACACACACACACATACACACACTCACACTCACACACACACATACACTCATGCACACATTCACACACACATCCAACCACACATTCACACACACTCACACACACTCGCACTCACACACACACACTCACACAAACATACACAAACACATACACACACACACACACACACACACACACACTCACACACGCACACACACACTCACACTCACACACACACACTCACACAAACATACACAAACACATACACACTCACACACACTCACATACACACACATAGACATACAGTTCTCAGAATCCAGAACCAGAGGACATAAGTTTGAGGTGAGGGGGAAAAGATTTAATGGGAACCTGAGTGGTCATTTTTTTACACAAAGGGTGGTGGGTGTATGGAACGAGCTGCCAGAGATGATAATTAATGCATGGACTATTGCAATGTTTAACTTCTTCTTGCGAATGAAACATAAACCAAAGGAATAGTTAGATCTCAAGCCGGGTGTTGAGCAGCCAGGTTGTTGTCTCTGTTGACGTCAATGTCTGCCAGGCCCTGAGCTCCATTAGATGGGTGGTAGAGCGGGCACCCAGAGATGACATGGTTGGCTGTCTGTTGTTCTGCTCCACATTCACAGGCTGGGCTCTGGCGGAGCCCCCATCTCCACATGCTGGCATTGAAACGCCCAACTCCAGTACCAAGTCTGTTGAGCTTCTCCCATGCTCTGGGGAAGTCAGACCCTGGAAGCTTTTATCTGGTGAAGAGATGTAGCTGTGTAATGGAGATGAGGTTGCCTTCCACTCCTGTGACCACTTGGTGGCTATCCAGTGTGCTTTCATCTCAGTTGGCTGGATGGATGGATGCTAGGAGTTGTTTCCATGTGGAGCATAGGGGTGATGGGACTTCAGTCGGGGTGGCCTCTGCTCTCTGCTGATAGCCTGATGGAGGAGGTGATCTGAGTCCATGGCACAACGAGATAGTGCCAGAGTTGTTGCTTGCCTTCGGATCCCTGCAGGCGGAATGCCTGCAAGTACAGGGAGCTGCTCGACTGGAGTAGGTTGAAGGCACCTAGTGATGGTTCACAAGGTGCTGTTCAAGCTCGTGTCTACCAGGCTAGTATGTCTACTTCTACTCCATACGCAGTACACAGCTGGAGCATACACAAGAGCTAAGGCAGAGGTGCGAAGAGTTGATGGGCTGGCTCCCCAACTTGTTCCTGCCAGGCCATCCTGTCGGATGAGGCCGATACGTGCCATGATCTTGTCGCCGAGGCCAGCCAGGTGTTGACGAAATGTAAGCGACCTGTCCAGCTTTACGCCGAGGTAAGTGGCTGTTGGTGGAAGTCCAAGCTCTCGCTTAGCTTCCTGGTTGTTTAGATGGAATGCTGTTGACACTGTTTTAAGAAACATTTAAACAGGTACATGAATAGGTAGGTTTAAAGGGACATAGGTCAAAAGCAGGCAAGTGGACTAGTATAGATGGGGCATGTTGGTCGGCGTGGGCAAGTCGGGCCAAAGGGCCTGTTTCCACAGTATGACTATAACTCTATGCTTCTACGACTCTATACACACAGACCCACACACACAAACATGCACACACACGTGCACACACATAGACATTCATACACACACCTACATACACACATGCGTACACACACATGCACATACACACACACACACGCACACAACACGCACACAAAAGCCAAGTGATGGAGCATTATTTTGACGGAGTAAAGGGAAAAAAATGTCTATCTGTTCCCTTATCATTGCCTCCTGTAGTGTGAGAAAATTAAGTCAAGCAGAGAGAGGAAGTAGTATCTTTAAGAGATCGAAACTGGGAAAACATTCTAAATATCTTTAAGTATTTCACCATCACGCCTCTCTGCCTCGTACAGAAAAACTACACATGATCTGAAAACCTTCAAAATAATCATTGTATCTGAGTGGTGACCCTGCAGAAATACTGGAGTCTGTTTCTGTTTCCTTGAATTTCAACGGCAATATTCCACAGACATTTCCTAGGTATATTGAAAGATGCATAAGATGCAAATGATGGAGAGAACTGTGAGATATGAGGCCGATCCCTTAACTATGCAGTCAAAATACATAATAAATTGGAGGTGGAATTAATTGGCCTTGCACCTACCTATTCATTTTGTCTTCCCTCAGTCATAAATAGTGGTGTTTCATTCTATTGGAATGAAAATCCATTGCAGTGGTTTTATCTTTTTGCTCTATTATTGTTTGTTTATTATATGTACGTATGTGTGTGTGTGTGTGTGTATATATATATAAATATACATATGCATGAAGGAACGGCAGATGCTGGTTAAAACCGAAGACAGACACAAAATGCTGGAGAATCTCAGTGGGGCAGGCAGCATCTCTGGAGAGACCCTTCTTCAGACCAATAAAGTCTGATTCAGTGTGAAGAAGGGTCTCGACCCGAAACGTCACCCATTCCTTCTCTCCAGAGATGCTGCCTGTCCCTCTGAGTTACTCCAGACTGATTGTATTTTGTGTCTACATATATATATGTATGCACACACACTTATATATATTATATATATAATATATATACACACGCATACGCATAATATATATACACACGCATACATATATATAACTGTATATTCATGTATATATTTATACATACACGGAATTCTCTGCCTCAGAGGGCGGTGGAGGCCGGTTCTCAGGATACTTTCAAGAGAGAGCTAGATTGGCTCTTAAAGATAGCGGAGTCAAGGGATATGGGGAGAAGGCAGGAACGGGGTATTGATTGGGGATGGTCAGCCATGATCACGATGAATGGCGGTGCTGGCTCGAAGGGCCGAATGGCCTACTCCTGCACCTATTGTCTATTGCCTATTGTCTATTGTCACACCACATGTGTTTTGTATATGTGAGCATATGTACATTATACACACATTTAACTATTTTTCTCATTTGCTATATTGTTTACAGTGTACTATGTTTACATATTCTGTTGTGCGGCTGCAAGTAAGAATTTCATTGTTCTATCTGGGACATATGACAGTAAAACACTCTTGACTCTCGTTTCTCGACTCTTGACTCTTGACCAGGGGAACAACATATTTTAGTCCTGCAGTTTGAAACGGCATCATCCCGTCCAGTCTTATCTGCCTTCTTGTACTCTGCGGGGTTTACAGAAACTTTCAGCTCTGCGAGAGGGACTATTCCCACAAGTACACCAAGTGTTGCAAGCTCATCACTCTCCACACGCTGGCCCCCAAAATCCATCAGGCAGAATTGTTTCCTACTTAATGCTGCCGCACGTCAGAAGATACTGCACTGAATTCCTAATGCAAGTTCAAAGGCCTTTGTTGGCAAAGCTGAGACCCTCTGCAACAACCTTTCTGCGCTGGATATCTGAAGTTTTTCTCCGTAGCCCAGGAGTTCTGTTTAATACCGGAGAGACTCTGACAGCAAACTCTTTCGGCGTTGCCATGGTGATGGGCCAGGCCTGTTCCACAGATGATACTAACATGATTTTTTTCCCACAAAATACTCAATTATGCACGTTCTGGCTGTGGTAAAAAAGAACAATTGGATCCTACTGCGGGCAGAGTTTTGCAGAAATTCAACACAGAGGCGGCTTTAGCATTCTCGAAGCCTTCCCTCGACGAATGACATCAGCAGAGGATATCAGGGGGGCTTTGAATAGCATTGTGGGTGAGGGGAGGACGCACATGAGACGAGATGGGGATGATTTAAGAGAGGGGGTTGCTGGGGTTATGGAGAGACGGAACAATGCGGCTCAACACGCTGTTGGTGGAGAGGAGAAGGTAAAGGCACAAACTGGGCCAAGGAGGCTGAGAAGTGGGAGTGAATACTAAAACACTTCTCAGAGTGGACTTACCTGGCAGAGGATTAATACCTGTGCATGGCCGTCCGAAGGGGGGGTGCGTGGGGTGCGACCGCACCCCCTTTATTTTCCCCAGAGTAAGAAAAAATCCCCAGAATTTTTTTTTTAAATCGGAGCACAATCAGCATTTCCACTTTGTGGAAATTCGCCCGAAATTCTGGTTCCGGCCACTGGGGGAGAAAGAAATGCGCCCATCCGCGCCTGCGCAGTTGGGGAAGCGACGCAAAATGACGCCGTCTCTCCGCGCGTGCGCAGTGGGCCCGGGCGGGATCAGACTGCCATTTGTGCTTCACCCATTGAGCTCGATGCCTCGTGTCTACTCCAGGTAAGTAGTGGGGGGGGGGGGTGGTGCGGTGTCTGCCCGCCCGGTCCGGTGTTTCCATCCGCGGCGTCCGGGGGGGGCGTGGTGCGGGGTGCGGTGTCTGCCCGCCCGCCCGGTCCAGCGATTCCATCCGCGGCGTCGAAGCTCGCCAACGGCCAGATGGCGACCAGGAGACCGTCCTCCCTTCGCCGGGCGGGAGCGGCTGTAACCCCAACACCAGATGCCGCTGAGGCGGGGGCCCGCTGCCCTCACCTCCCCCCGCCGCCGGGGCCCAAGCCATCTTCTGCCCACGCCACCCCCCACCGACCCCCGCTGACCCCCGATGGCCCACGCCACCTTCATCTCCCCCCCCCCCCGCCGCTGGACCCACACCAACTTCATCTCCCCCCCCCCCTACTGGACCCCATGCTACCTTCATCTCCCCCCCGCTGGGCCCACGCCACCTTCATCTCCCCCCCCCCCTACTGGACCCATGCTACCTTCATCTCCCCCCCCTGCTGGACCCACGCCACCTTCATCTCCCCCCCCCCGCTGGACCCCATGCCACCTTCATCTCCCCCCCCCCGCTGGACCCATGCCACCTTCAACTCCCCCCCCTGCTGGACCCACGCCACCTTCATCTCCCCCCCCCCCCCCGCTGGACCCATGCCACCTTCAACTCCCCCCCTGCTGGACCCACGCCACCTTCATCTCCCCCCCCCCCCGCTGGACCCATGCCACCTTCAACTCCCCCCCCTGCTGGACCCACGCCACCGTCATCTCCCCCCCCCCCCCCCACTGGACCCATGCCACCTTCATCTCCCCCAGCCCCCGCTGGACCCACGCCACCTTCATCTCCCCCCCGATAACAATACCGAAAAATATGAATTCCAAAGTTGTGGACTCTTTTTGCAGCATATTTTTAATATAATTTGATGATGTTGCTGCTGTGGAAGCTAGGCAGAAGATGGAGTTTGGAAGATCTCCTTGGTGCCAGTGAAAAACAAACGTTTTATGATTCTATATCATGAGTTCTTACAAGGAATTGTGAAAACTTCACATATATGCAGGCCTATCAGTAAAATATTTTTTTGAATACATGTCATGTCTTAAGTCCTGTTAATGATAATATTGGCCAAATAAAAATGTCGCAAAATGGAGAATCTCTGTATTTGCAAAGCCTGTTTGTCCACTTTCTGTGGAAGGTTGCAAGGAGTCATGCTCCAAGGAGTCTGGACCCTAGATGGAAGTTTGAGGATAAGGCGAGGTCCAAATGTCTCTCCTTTTGTTTAATATGTATGAGGGTTGTGTAGAAGAGCTAAGAGGTGTTGCATATGCATGATTAGGTCAGATAGGGGGGGTGTTTGTACAGTACTGTTAATTATGTTGCAGAGTGTTTGTGCTGTTATCTTGTGAAGTGCTGAAGCCATGTTCAAATTGTTTATACTACCTGGAGAAATGTTTCTATTCTTTTGTAAACTGTCTTCCTGCTAGAACTTTCTGTAGAAACAATGTAATGGTGAATTTTCTGATTGGGTTCGGGAACTGTCAATAGCTATAATCTAATCAAGATTCAAGAGAGTTTATTGTCATGTGTCCCAGATAGGGACAATGAAATTCTTGTTCGAACTTCTCTCGAGCATGAAGGGAGAGTTACATAGACCCTCCTAGGACCATGTGTCGACCATGCTGCAAGTTTGAGTCGAGTGCAAACGCGTCTAAACTCGCAAATTAGGTCCCCGCAGTGGGACAGGCCCCTTTAGTTGATCCAGTGCTGGACTCGGTGTTTTTACTGACCCCACATGCCCACCAATCGAGGGCCCACCTGGCTCCTGCCCCGCCCCCCGCTCAAGTACGCTCGCGCCATGCCTCCCGCAGCTGGACTCCCACGTCCGCCTGCTCCAAACCCCCCCCCCCCCCCGTACAAATGCTCAGAAAGAACGAGCGTTCTGCAGATCGGGAGGTCACAGCAGGTTACAGCTGGTCACCGGAGCCCACCGGCTTCTGAATCCTTTCCATATCCCTGCCCGTTTTGTAGAACATGGCTGCCCCTACCTCCCTCCCGCTGCAAACCCAACGCGCTGACAGTCGTGCAGTTCGCAAGTCCTTTGATAAAAACCTTGCCACCCCCCCCTCTCTCTCCCCCCTCCTCTCTCTCTCTCTCTCTCTCTCCCCCCCCTCCTCTCTCTCCCTCCCCCACCTCTCTCTCTCTTCCCCCACCTCTCTCTCTCTCTTTCTCTCCCCCCTCCTCTCTTTCTCTCCCCATCCTCTCTTTCTCTCTCTCCCCCCTCCTCTCTCTCTCTCTCTCCCTCCTCTCTTTCTCTCTCCCTCCTCTCTCTCCCCCCCTCCTCTCTCTCCCTCCCTCCTCTCTCTCTCTTCCCCCACCTCTCTCCTCTCTCCTCCACCTCCTCTCTTTCTCTCCCCCTCCCTCTTTCTCTCTCTCTCCCCCTCCTCTCTCTCTCTCTCCCCCTCCTCTCTTTCTCTCTCCCTCCTCCTCTCCTCCCTCCTCCTCTCTCTCTCCCTCTCCCCCCCTCCTCTCTTTCTCTCCCCCTCCTCTCTTTCTCTCCCCCTCCTCCTCTCTCTCTCTCTCCCCCTCCTCTCTCTCCCCCCCTCCTGTCTCTCTCTCCCCCCTCCTCTCTCTCTCCCCTCCTCTCTTTCTCTCCCCTCCTCTCTCTCTCCTCCTCCCCTCCTCTCTCTCTCTCCCCCCTCCTCTCTCTCTCTCTCTCTCCCCTCCTCTCTCTCCCCCCTCCCTGTCCCCCCCTCCCCTGTTCCCCCCTCCCTGTTCCCCCCTCCCTCCCTCCCTGTTCCCCCCTCCCAGTTCCCCCCTCCCTCTCCCCCCCATCTCTCTTTGCCCTCACTCTCTACCCCCCTCCCCTCTCTAGACGTGCCTGCGAGTTGGGGGCTATGCGTCAGTGGATAGGGGGGTTATGGGGTAATAGGAGCAAATTAATAACATTAATATATTGACAAGGGGGGTAGTTAGCGTATGTGTGGGGGGGTAGTTAGTGTGTGGGGGTGGTTAATGTGTGTGACGCCACATGCCGCCCCCCCCCCCCCCCCCCGCAACCGCACGTTGGGGCGAACAGACCCAACGGGTCTGCACTTGGTCTAGTTCTCCTTAATCTACCACAACCAATGAAGAAGCTGCTAAAAGCTATTGCCAACCTCTCAGAAGCTGTACCTCATACAGAATCACTTTAAACTGGGTCCAACATACAAATATGGTGCCTTGTATAAGAATGGACACTGGCGAATATTTAACCCTGACTGGTTTCGAGCACATCCCCTGGCTTGTATATAGCGATCATGTGGATGGCGTCTTTTGCCTACCTTGTGCCTTGTTTGTGAACAACAGGAAATCACTTGTCGTCAAGTCAAGGTAAGTCAAGTCTATTTGTCACATATACATACAAGATGTGCAGTAAAATGAAAGTGGCAATGCGTGCGGATTGTGCAAACCAACGGAACAGGTGCTCCTGAATGTATATTGCCATTTACCACTACTACTAATGCAAGGGCATTTGTTGGCCTTGTCCTGTAAACCAACCCTGGTTCTGCAAATCCTATCATGCCCACCCCCCTGTTTGAAAAGCTTCGTACGGGCCTGCCTGTGTGGTGGCCCAGGGTGGTCCATATTAACAATGCAGCAGGCCACAACACTCCAGTTAAGGCCACAGTCATAAGGTCATGTCATAAGTGATAGGAGCAGAATTAGGCCATTCGGCCCATCAAATCTACTCCACCATTCAATCATGTCTGATTTATTTCTCCCTCCTAACCCCATTCTCCTGCCTTCCTCCCCGTAAACCGCAAAGAGAGATGCAGCACAGAAACGGGCCCTTCAGCCCACTCTATCCATGTACGCTAATGGCTATACCAATCCCATTACATTCTTCCCACGTTCTGACCCGGCATCATCTCCGATGCCACAGTGGGGCATAATTGGTTCATTTAAACCTTACTTTGGTCTTTATACAGTGCGGAAACAGTCCGTCCTGCCCACAGAGTCCGCACCGACCAGCGATCATCCCTCACTTATACTTACACTATTCTACACACAAAGGTCAATTTTTTACAATTTTACAGAAGCCAATTAACGTACAAGCCTGTATGTGTTTGGACCTATGTGGGAGGAAACCAGAGCACCTGGAGAAAAACCCACGCGGTCACAGGGAGAATGTACAAACTCTGTACAGACAGCACCCATAGTCAGGATTGAACCCGGGTCTCAAGCTCGGGAAAGGCAGCAACTCTACCCCTGCGCCACCATGCCGCCCCTACAGGTCTTGACTTTGAAGAGGAGGAGGTGGTAGCAATGTCTCCTTTCTTTCTCTCTCTCTCTCTCTCTCTCTCTCTCTCTCTCTCTCTCTCTCTCTCTCTCTCTCTCTCTCTCTCTCTCTCTCTCTCTCTCAGATAGATAGATAGATAGATAGACAGATATATAGACAGATAGATAGATAGATAGATAGATAGATAGATAGATAGATAGATAGATAGATAGATAGATAGATAGATAGATAGATAGATAGATAGATAGATAGATCGATACTATAGATATATAGATAGATCAAAAGAGGGAGAGAGGGAGTCAAAAATGTTTAATTGTCAAATGCACCAGCTAAAGGACAATGGAATTCTTACTTGCTGCAAGGCTCGTGAATACATTAACACAGAGATAAATATATAACAATCAATAACAATAAATTATTAATCATAATACTCGGTAACCACAATAATGCCAAACAGAAGTCCAAGGTGCAACCATAGGCACGATCCATTGCAGATGATAGTTGCTGAGGTTGTGGTTAGTGTTGTGCAGAGCTTGGTGGTTGCTGGGAAGGAGCTGTTCTTGAACCTGGTGGTCATGGTCTTCAGACTCTTGGAACCTCTTCTAGAAGAGAGCATGGTTAGAGGAAACCAGCAATGAATTAGTAGAGACACCTCAGATTTAATTAACAAGGGCATCACAATGATGCAGCTAGTAGTGCCACTGCCTCACAGAATCCAAGATCGGCGCACAATCCATCCTCTGTGTGGAATTTGCATGTTCTCCCGATAACCCCGGTTCTCCGGTTTTCTTCCACATCCCAAAGACGTTTGGGTTGGCAGATTAATTGGCCCTAATGTACATGCGAGTGGTTGAATCAGGAGTGAGTTAATGCCAATGCGAAGAGAATTAAATGTGGTTAATTTAGAATGAGTGTAATTGAGTGGC
The DNA here is from genome assembly GCA_038087875.1 of Malacoraja senta. Taxonomy (NCBI): domain Eukaryota; kingdom Metazoa; phylum Chordata; class Chondrichthyes; order Rajiformes; family Rajidae; genus Malacoraja; species Malacoraja senta. The sequence goes on from CM075981.1 coordinate 71,314,607, forward strand.
TGATGGTTGGTATAGATGTGGGCTGAAGGGCCTGTTTCCATGCCGTCTCGCTCTCTCTCTCTCTCTCTCTCTCTCTCCCTCTCTCCATCTCTCTCTCGCTTTTGCTCTCTCTCTCTCCCTCTCTTTCTCGCTCCTTCTCTCTACTTCTCCTCATTCTATATGAGTGTGTGCGTGAATGTGTGCGTGAAGGTATGTCTGATGTGTGCGTGTGCATGTTCCCCACACATATGTGAATGTACCGCCTGTCAGTGTGTCGTTGCATGTATCAAAGGGAATCCACACTGCACACAGTGGGACACAGCACAGCACTGTGCACAGATACTCAATAGACTGTTCAGAGCTCGACATAGATGATGCTCACCCTGTAACCCATGGGCCTGCATGATAACCCAATACTGTACAATCTAGCCCAACGCCATGTATATTATCTCAATACCAATTTGTTTGTTTTTTAATTCATCTTCAGGGACTGGTTCTTAATGGCAAAGCCAGCATTTGATTTTGTCAAGCTGGAAAAGGTGCGGAGATAATTTACGAGGATGTTGCCAGGACTTGAGGGTCTGAGCTATAGGGAGAGGTTGAGCAGGCTTGGACTCTATTCCTTGGAGCGCAGGAGGATGAGGGATGATCTTATAGAGGTATATAAAAACATGACAGGAATAGATTGGGTAGACACACAGAGAGTCTTTTGCCCAGAGTAGGGCAATCGAGAACCAGAGGACATAGGTTTAAGATGAGGGGGGAATGATTAAGTAGGAACCTGAGGGGTAACCTTTTCACCCAAAGGGTGGTGGGTGTACGGAACGAGCTGCTGGAGGAGGTAGTTGAGGCTGGGGAATTTTTCAACATCTAAGAAACATTTAGACAGGTACATGGATAGGACATGTTTAGTACATGGATAGGACAGGTTTAGAGGGATTTGGGCCAAACGCAGGCATGTGGGACTAGTGGAGATGGAACATGTTGGTCGGTGAGGGCAAGTTGGGCCGAAGGGCCTGTTTCCACGCTGTATGACTCTATGACTATATTCACAACCCAATTTTTGTAGCCTTTCTTCATTGCCTTGAGAAATGCGGTGAACTGCCGCCTTGAAGCACTGCTGTCCTTCTGACGAAGGCCCCGTGCTGGCAGCGTGCTGTTGGGACCGGGAGTTCCAAGATTTAGACCCAGCAGTGAGGAGGGACCAGCGATAAATGTCCAAGTCAGCGAGTTGCTGACGCAGGGGGAGTACCTGGCGTTGGTGATATCCCCATGCATCTGCTGCTCTTCTCATTCTTGGTGGCAAAGGACAGGTGCTGTCAGAATAGTCTGGATGAGCAACTGCAATGGTAGTCACGGCGACCGTTATGTTTCAGCGCGCTGGAGGGAATACATGTTTAGGATGGTTGATGAGATGCCAATTAAACAGATTGCATCCTCTTGGGTGGTCAAAGCTTCATGAGAGTTGGAGACGCCTCGTTCATCCCAGCAAGTGGAGGAGAGTCAGTCTCACTCCTGACTAATGCTGGCGGAAAAGTGTCAGGAGAGGAGTTACTCTTGGACATGGCAACCTATTGCTGCGATGCTAGTTGAACAGCCCATTCTACATTATACAAGTGGATAACTGCTAATACTATTGGAAACCAGATCATACCAATGTTTAGTTTAGTTTTAGTTTAGAGATACAGCGTGAAAACGGGCCCTGCGGTTCTCACCGACCACCCATCAGCCCATACACTGGTTCTATCCTACACATGAGGGACAAGTTACAGAATCCAAGTACCTTGCAAACCTGGAATGTGGGGGGTAACCGGAGCACCCGGAGAAAACCCACGCGGTCACAGGGAGAACGTACAAACTCTGTACAGACAGCACCCATAGTCAGGATCGAACCGGGATCCCTGGCGCTGTAAGGCAGCAACTCTACTGCTCGCCACTGTGCCACCCTGTATCTTCATTACAACGTTGACAGTCCAACGTAACTCCTTCCCCTCAGTTATTGATAGGTTTACATTTATTAGTGTCATGTGTACCGAGGTACAGTGAAACGCTATCCTATCCGACCAGATAATACTCTACATAAATACGATCAAGTTATGCTCATGTATAATTTGTAGAGCAAAGGGGAAGATACAGAATGCAGAATATATATTTCTCAGCTTTGCATCAGTTCCACAGACAAAGTCCAGTGTCCACAATGGGGTGGAGGTGAATCCGACAGACCCCCAGCTTATGGAAAGATCATTCATCAGCCTGATAACAGAGGAGAAGAAACTGTTCCCGATTCTGTTGGTGTGCACTTTCAAGCTTCTGTGCCTTTTGCCCGTCGGGAGCAGGGCGAAGAAGGAGTGATCAGGGTGCGCAAGTCTTTAGTTATGTTGGCTGCTTTCCCAAGGCAATGTGAGGTGAAGATGGAGTCAATGGTGGGGAGTCTGGTCTGTGTGATGGACAGGGCTACATCAGAAATTCTTGGCAATTTCTTACTGTCTTGGGCAGAGCTGTTTGCAAACCAAGCTGCGATGCAACCCGACAGTATGCGTTCTACAGTGGATATGTAGACTTTGTAAGAGTCTATGAAGAGAAGCCAAATATCCTCAGTCCCCTCAGGAAGTAGAGGGAGGCGGCGGTGTGCCTTCTTGGCTGTCTCATCAGTGTGGTTAGTCCATGACAGTTTGTTGATAATATTATTGCCAAGAAACCTGCGGCTCTCAATCATTTCCACTTTGGCACCACTGGTGCTGAGTGGGGCATGTACTCCACCATGCTTCCTGAGGCCAATAACTAGCACCAGGGTCTCTTCCATACACCATGCTTCCTGAGGCCAATAACTAGCCCCTTTCGTCTTGCTGACATCGAGGGAGAGATTGTTGTCCTGACACCATGTTGCCAAGTTCTCTATTTCCTTCCTCTACTCCGTCTGATCATCACTTGTGATCAGACCCACAACAGCGGTGTCGTCTGCAAACTTGTAGATGCAATTAGAGCTGAATTTGGCCACCCAGTCATGAGGGATGTACACAAGAATGCTGGAGAAACTCAGCGGGTGCAGCAGCATCTATGGAGCGAAGGAAAGAGGCAACGTTTCGGGCCGAAACCCTTCTTCTTCAGACTGATGGGGGATGGGGAAAAGAAAGGAAAAAGGCAGAGGAGGAGCCCGAGGGCTGAGGAAGGGGAGACAGCAAGGGCTAGCAAAATTGGGAGAATTCAATGTTCATGCTCCCAGGATGCAGACTCCCCAAGCGGAATATGAGGTGCATTTCCTCCAATTTCCGGTGTTGCTCGCTCTGGCCATGGAGGAGACCCAGGATAGAGAGGTCGGATACGGAATGGGAGGGGGAGTTGAAGTGCTGAGCCACCGGGAGATCAGGTTGGTTATTGCGGACCGAGCGGAGGTGTTCGGCGAAACGATCGCCAAGCCTCCGCTTGGTCTCACCGATGTAGATCAGCTGACATCTAGAGCAGCGGATGCAACAGATGAGGTTGGAGGAGATGCAGGTGAACCTCTGTCGCACCTGGAACGACTGCTTGGGTCCTTGAATAGAGTCGAGGGGGGTGGTGAAGGGCCAAGTGTTGCATCTCTTGCGGTTGCAAGGGAAAGTGCCCGGGGAGGGGTGGTACGGGAGGGAAGGGAAGAATTGACAAGGGAGTTACGGAGGGAGCGGTCTTTGCGGAAGGCAGACATGGGGGGAGATAGGAAGATGTGGCGAGTGGTGGGGTCACGTTGGAGGTGGCGAAACTGACGGAGGAATACTTGTTGTATGTGACGGCTGGTGGGGTGAAAGGTGAGGACTAGGGGGACTCTGCCCTTGTTGCGAGTGGGGGGATGGGGAGAGAGAGCAGTGTTGCGGGGTATGGAAGAGACCCTGGTGCGAGCCTCATCTATGGTGGAGGAGGGGAACCCCCGTTCCCTGAAGAATGAGGACATTTCAGATGCCCTGCTGTGGAACGCCTCATCCTGGGAGCAGATGCGGCATAGACGGAGGAATTGGGAGTAGGGGATGGAGTCCTTACAGGAAGCAGGGTGGGAAGAAGTGTAGTCCAGATAGCCATGGGGGTCAATAGGTTTATAGTGGATGTCGGTCAGAAGTCTATCACCTGCGATGGAGATAGTGAGGTCAAGGAATGGTAGGGAAGTGTCGGAAATGGTCCAGGTGTATTTGAGTGCCGGATGGAAGTTAGTGGTGAAGTGGATGAAGTCAGTCAGTTGTGTGTGGGTGCAGGAGGTGGCACCAAAGCAGTCGTCGATGTAGCGGAGGTAGAGGTCAGGGATGGGGCCCTGGTACGTATTGAACAAGGATTGTTCGACGTACCCGACAAAGAGGCAGGTGTAGTTGGGGCCCATGCGTGTGCCCATAGCTACGCCTTGTATTTGGAGGAAATGGGAGGAGTCAAACGAGAAGTTATTGAGGGTAAGGACCAGCTCCGCTAGGCGGAGGAGGGTGTCAGTGGCCGGGTATAGGTTGCTTCTCTGGTCGAGGAAGAACCGGAGGGCTTTGAGACCATCCTGGTGGGGGATGGAGGTGTAGAGTGACTGGACGTCCATGGTGAAGATGAGGGGGGTGAGGGCCAAGAGAATGGAATGCGCGGAGACGACGGAGAGTGTCTGAGGTGTCTTGAACATAGGTAGGGAGGGATTTAACCAAGGGGGGTAGGATGGAGTCGAGGTAGGTGGAGATGAGTTCGGTGGGGCACGAACAGGCAGAGACAATGGGTCTACCGGGACAGTCAGGTTTGTGGATTTTGGGGAGAAGGTAAAATCGGGCCGTGCGGGGCTGGGGAACGATGAGGTTGGAGGCTCGGTCGGGCAGGGCGTGGGAGTGGATGAAGTCGGTGATGGTGCTGGAGATGGTGGCCTGGTACTCGTCAGTGGGGTCATGGTCCAGGGGTAAGTAGGAGGAGGTGTCCGAGAGTTGGCTCGTGGCCTCAGCTTTGTAGAGATGGACGCGCCAGACTACCACGGCACCTCCCGTGTCGGCGGGTTTGATAACCCAATCTGCGTTGTTGCGGAGTGAGTCGATGGCAGTGCGTTCAGGGGGGGAGAGATTGGAGTGAGACAGGGGAGTGGAGAAGTTGAGGCGGTTGATGTCACGGCGGCAGTTTTTGAGTCATGAGGGATAATTGGAGGGGAACGTCACCCATTCCTTCTCTCCAAAGATGCTGCCCGACCAGTTGAATTACTCCTGCATTATGTGTCTATCTTAGGGATAATTGGAATCAAATTCTGTATTTTCAGTTTTTGCATTGCACGGTTTAATTTCATTACCACTTTGTCTGAGTTGTTAAGATGACAATTTTCTGGCACTTGTGGACAATCTCATCTTGGACAATCCCAGCCTCATTTCAAAGGCGGAGGGTGAAACACAAGAACCAAGTGCAATCCCCTCCAATTGGAGCATTTTTCTCTTCCCTCAGCTTGGTGTGAAAGATTTTCTAAACCTAACCTGACTCAGCCAAAGTCTGTCCCTTCCTTATCTCTACATAGAGTCATGGAGTGATACAGTGTGGAAACAGGCCTTTTGGCCCAACTTGCCCACACCGGCCAACAAGGTCCCAGCTACACTAGTCCCACTTGCCTGCGCTTGGTCCATATCCCTCCAAACCTGTCCTATCAATGTGCCTGTCTAACTGTTTCTTAAACGATGGGATAGTCCCAGCCTCAACTACCTCCTCTGGCAACTTGTTCCTTACACCCACCACCCTTTGTATGAAAAAGTTACCCCTCGGATTCCTATTAAATCTTTCCCCTTTCACCTTGAACCTATGTCCTCTGGTCCTCGATTCCCCTACTCTGGGCAGGAGACTCTGTGCATCTACCCAATCTATTCCTCTCATGATTTTACATACCTCTATAAGATCACCCCTCATCCTCCTGCGCTCCAAGGAATAGAGACCCAGCCTGGTCAACCTCTCCCGATAGCTAAACCTTCCTTTCTTGCTCCTGCCTCATGCCTCCCTTTCTCCATCTCTGTCTATCCCACACCAACGAAGGCAGGTGAGAGGGCCTGTTGCCACATGCAGCGACAGGCAGCAGGTAGGAATGTTTGGCGAACCTTTGTAACATAGACACGCGCCAGACACGAGGCGGCACTTGTCATAGAGTCTTCTTATGTTCTCATATCTCAGTCAAGATGGAGATATTTGTGGTTCAGCTGAACAAAACGTGTTGGTGCCCATTCACTGTACCCATTGTGATTGCACAATAGTTGGAGATGGTCCCCATTCAACTACGTAAAGGTCATAGTGTACACAAGTGGCCTCAACTTTCCAAGTAGTATGAGTTTTATTAGCGAAAATCTCAAGAGTCAAGAGTTACGTCATAGAGTCATACAGCGTGGAAACAGGCCCTTCAGCCCAGCTTGCCCACGCTGACCAACATGCCTGATCTACACTAGTCCCACCTGCCTGCATTTGGCCCATATCCCCCCTAAACCTGTCCTATCCATGTTCCTATCTAAATATTTCTTAAACGTTACGATAGTATCTGCCTCAACTAGCTGCTCCGGCAGCTCATTCCATACATCTACCACCCTTTGTGTAAAAAGGTTACCCCTCAGTTTCTTATTAAATCTTCTCCATCCCTCTCACCTTAAAACTATGTCCTCTGGTTCTTGATTCCCCCACTCTGGGCAAAAGGGACTGTGTATTTACCCAATCTATTCCTCTCATTGTGTACTGCTTAGGTGAGGGCTGCTGTACGATTTTACCGGACAGTATGAAAAACAAAGCATTTCAATGTACCTAGGTACAGGTGACAATAAAGGTATCATTGAATCATCATAGTTGTATGGAATACTGATGCACTATTGTCAGGCGTTACCTTAAGTCAATATTGACTTGCAAAGATGAATAGTGGGCAATATTTACTCTGGTTGTGAACTGAGCTCCATGTTTAGGGGCAATTCTGCTCTATCATCACTGCTTTGCCTGTCAGACCATGTTCTTCCTCCAGCACTTTAACTTAATGCTCAGCTCTTATGTTCCAAGCAGTCAAAATGTATGTACACCATGTTTCCATTTTACTTAGATCTTGTTATACTGCCGCACATAATTCGTTGGATGTTTCAGTTTCAACACAGTTTTATTTCATGTCCTGATATCCATTATTGTTCTATATAAGTTTAAATCCCACCAAAAACGTCCAGATCCAGTAATAAAACAATAGGAATCAATTAGAAATGAAATTTTACAAATGAAATGTGGATCAATTAACATCTGAAACCTCACCCTCACTAGTCTACATGTAAGTCCAATCCTAGACCAATACAATTAGCTTTTAATCACCCTCGGAGGCAGCCTGATAAGTCTAATGATTTAGCCTAGTTTTTAGATTTACAGTGCGAAAACAGGCCCTTCAGCCCACCGGGTCTACAGTGACCAGCGATCTAGCACTATCCTTCACATGGGGCAATTTACAATCTTTACCGAAGCCATTTAACCTACAAACCTGTAGATTTTGGAGTGTGGGAGGAAACTGAAGCTCCCAGAGAAAACCCACGTGGTCACGGGGAGACGTGCAAACTCCTTACAGACAGCACCTGTAGTCAGGATCGAACCCAGGTCTCTGGCGCTGTAAGGCAGCAACTCTACTGCTGCACCACCCTGCCGTCGATGTACCATTACATTCTCACTGGCACAAGGCACGATGTGGTTTTATTAAATATTAGCAGGTATGAGGCAAAAGTATGCAATTATGGACTTGGGTCTCAATTTTGATCTCATTGAAAGATGAACTCATTCTTATGCTCTCATATCTGTATGGATATGTACATGGGAACAAAAGATGCGCTGGTGCCCATTTACTATGCCCATTGTCAATACAACAGAACAGTTGGAAATGGCCTCCATTCATCTTTGCACAGGTCACAGTACATACAAGTGGCCTCAACTTGTCCATGTAGTACGAGTATAATTGATGAAAATCTCAAGAGAGTGTCAAGAGTTAAGAGTCATAGTCATACAGCCTTCGGCCAACTTGCCTACACTGATCAACATGTCCCACCTACACTCGTCCCACCTGCGTGCATTTGGCCCATTTCCCTCTAAACCTGCCCTATCCATGTACCTGTCCTCCTTCACCTTATGCCTATGTCCTCTGGTTCTCAAGAGTGTTTAATCGTTGTATATCGAGAAAGGAACAAGGAAATTCTTATTTGCAGCAGCATAACAGGCTTGTAATCACCATATACACTGTACATACATAATATATAATAAACAAACTATCAATAAATTAAATATCCACAAGACAAAAAATGCCTAAAGTCTGTAATGTGCAAACAAAGACAGTCCTTCTATAATCCAGCTGTAAATTCTCAGTAAATTGTTATTGCAGATCAAGTTTAAATTTATAGTCCAAAACAGTTACAAAAATGTAAAATTATACATTCTTGGTCGTTGGATAATTAAAGAACTCGCAATTCTCCAGTGTTTGCAACTGATGCTGCAGAATTAGTTATCAGATATATCCAAGGACATTGCAGGAAACTAGACAGGAAATTGCGGGAGCCCTGGTTGAAATTCACGAGTCATTCAGGAGGTAGTTGAGGCTGGGACTATCCCATCGTTTAAGAGACAGTTAGGAGAGGTGCCAGAGGACTGGAGGGTGGCAAATGTTGTGCCTCTTTTCAAGAAGGTCTGCAGGGAAAATGCTGGGAACTGTAGCTTAACATCCGTAGTTGGAAAGTTTCTAGAGAGTATTCTGAGGGATAGGTTATACAGGCATTTGGATGGGCAAGGTCTGATTAGGGATGGTAGACAAAAGTGCTGGAGAAACTCAGTGGGTGCAGCAGCATCTATGGAGCGATCTATGCAGCCTATTTCCTTCACTCCATAGATGCTGCTGCACCCGCTGAGTTTCTCCAGCACTTTTGTCTACCATCTGATTAGGGATAGTCAGCATGGTTTTGTACGTGGGAAGTCGTGTCTCACAAATCTGATTTTTTTTTAAAGACGTGATGAGGGCAAAGCTGTAGAAGACAAAAAAGGTTGATGAGGGCAGAGCTGTAGATGTTGTGTACATGGACTTCAATAAGGCGTTCGACAAGATTCTGCATGGTAGGCTGCTCTCGAAGGTTAGATCCCATGGGATCCAAGGAGAGATAGCTGAATGGAAAGCAAATTGGCTCCATGGAAGGAAGCAGAGGGTAATGGTGGAAGGTTGCTTCTCAGACTGGGCCTGTTACTGTTTGTCATCTACATCAATGATTTGGATGAGAACATACAGGGCAAGATTAACAAGTTTGCTGATGATACAAAAGTGAGTGGTTTTGCAGATAGTGAAGATGGTTGTGAAGGATAGCAGCAGGATCTGGATCGATTGGCCAGGTGGGCGGAGAAATGGTTGATGGAATTTAATACAGAGAAGTGTGAGGTGTTGCATTTTAGGACCAAGACAGGACCTACACATTGAATGGTAGGCCTCTGGGTAGTGTTGTAGAGCAGAAGGATCTAGGAATACAGGTGCATGGTTCCTTGAAGGTCGAGTCGCAGGTAGATAAGGTGGTCAAAAAGGCTTTTGGCATTTTGGCCTTCATCAGTCAGAGTATTCAGTATAGAAGTTGGGAGATGGGAGGTCATGTTGCAGTTGTATGACGTTGGTGAGACCGCATTTAGAATATTGTGTTTAGTTCTGGACACCATGTTATAGGAAAGATACTGTCAAGCTTGAAAGGGTTCAGAAAAGATTTACGAGGATGTCACCAGGACTAGAGGGTGTGAGCTAAAGGGAGAGGTTGTGTCTCTATTCCATGGAGCACAGGAGGATGAAGGGGAACTTATAGAGGTGTACAAAATTATGAGAGGAATAGATCGGGTAGATGTAGAGTCTCTTGCCCAGATTAATGGAATCGAGGACCAGAGGACGTAGGTTCAAGGTGAAGGGGAAAAGATTTAATAGGAATCCGAGGGGTAACTTTTTCACACAAAGGGTGGTGGGTGTAAGGAAGTAGCTTCCAGAGGAGGTAGTTGAGGCTGGGACTATCCCATCGTTTAAGAGACAGTTAGACAGGTACATGGATAGGACAGATTTGGAGGGATATGGACCAAGCGCAGGCAAGTGGGACTCGTGCAGATGGGATATTGTTGGCCGGTGTGGGCGAGTTGGGCCGAAGGGCCTGTTTCCACACTGTATCATTCTATGACTCGATGACTCTATCAGCGATTCAGGTGTGTAACACAATGACTCACTTTTATTCCTGGTGTTTTCTTGTTACCTTGGTCCCAGCTCTGTTTGAGCTCCAGCCCCCAGTCGAGACTCACTTGTGCTGATACTGCAGCCACTAGCTCTGGTTGCTGGAAGAAGTCCCCTGGGTTCATCATTTCACACAACACAATGTTTCCACTAGCGGGAGAGTCTAGGACCAGAGGTCATAGCCTCAGAATTAAAGGACGTTCTTTTCGAAAGGAGATAAGGAGAAATGTCTTTAGTCAGAGGGTGGTGAATCTGTAGAATTATGCCACAGAAGGCTGTGGAGGTCAAGTCAGTGGATATTTTTAAGGCAGAGAGAGATAGGTTATTGATTAGTACGGGTGTCAGAGGTTATGGGGAGAAGGCAGGAGAACGGGTTAGGAGGGAGAGATAGATCAGCCATGATTGAATGGTGGAGTAGACTTGATGGGCCGATGGGCCTAATTCTATTCCTATTCCTTATGACCTTATGACTTATGAACGCACTGTGTGGGCCAGGGATTGAGGGAGACAGTTAATTGGCGTCAACTATAAGGGAGCTAATACCCTCGCTAACAAACGACTGGAGGAATTGATCAGCCAAACTGGCCGTGGAGCCGTACCATTAGAATTCACATCCACGCTTTGCCCAACCCAAATGTTAAACCTCTTGACAGGTTCAGCAGAGCGTTCATGCTAAGCTTCTGAAGCAAAAATGAATCTCCCTCTCTATCTCGCTCCCTCTGAAAGATGATCTTTACAAAAAAAAACTATCCGCTGATTCCTGCAATGAGAATTAATTAGATTTTGTTCTGCCCCAGCACTTTTGTCAAGAGCAGCTAGCAGCGTGCAGAATTCCAATTCAGAACGGCCCTGTGCTTCTGGGTAAACATCAGACAATCCTTCCCTGCTAACCCATTGCCTCACTCACATCCCCAGTGCTTAACATCTTACAGATGAGTTCAAGTTCCACTTTGACCGCTTCCCTGTAAAACAATTGAAAGTATTGTAACAATTCTGGCTGAAACGGCAGGGCAATAGATTCCAGCATCTGCAGTCTCCTGTGTCTGCAGAATAATAGGACGTCTCCCTTTCGGAGATTTTCCCAAAAGGGAGCTCCGGGACAGGGACAACACACGTCTTATCAACTGAAGGGGCGGCACGGTGGCGCAGCGGCAGAGCGGCTGCCTTACAGCGCCAGACACCCGGGTTCCATCCTGACTACGGGTGCCGTCTGCACGGAGCTTGCACCTTCTCCCTGTGGCTGCGTGGGTTTGCTCCGGGTGCTCCGGTTTCCACCCATAATCCAAAGACGCACAGGTTTGCAGGTTAATTGGCTTTGGTAAAATTGTAAATTGTCCCTAGTGTGTAGGATAGGGCCAGTGTATGTGGTGATCGCTGGTTGGCGCGGACTCGGTGGGCCGACTAGCCTGTTTCTGCACTGTATCTCTAAAGTCTGAAGTAAATAAACTTTCCTCTCTGCTGTAACAACAAACACCCTGAGGTCTGAGGATGGGTCCCGACCCAAACGTCACCTATCCATTTTCTCCAAAGATGCTGCCTGGCCCACTGAGTTAACACCAGCATTTTGTGTCTATCCTTGATATAAACCAGCATCTGCAGTTCCTTTTTACTACCCTTAGAGCAGCTTGTGTTGGGTCAATAGAGGGCAAGACTTCCTCCGCTTTGACCTTCTACACTGTCTCATGCCATGATATAAGATGCAAGGCCCAGATGTACAGCTCAGCTCATGCAAGGATGAGATGAGGAAAGTGAGGAAGCACAGAGGGCGGTGCATCACGGACTTTAGCGACTTCATTGAAACAAATGTGAAGAATTTCAGTTTTCAATGTGCAGAGATTTCCTCAATTGCTGGACCCAAGATTGGCAGTGAATGGGTTAAAGGGCAGGACCACGAGTGAAGGTGTTCACCTCGGCTTAGAATACAAGCTGTGTGTGTGAGACCACGACAATTCACGGGATGGTGAAGTGAGCATGGTCTCAGCGATTAACCTCTTCATCGCCAAACTGGTACCACTCCAGCAAGCGAGATGTACCTACCTGCCCTTATGGTGAAAAACTCTCCCAATGCTCAGGTTACAATGCAACATGCTAATGGAGTGAGGGGACTGTCGGAGAGCCAGGAGAGCCGTTGGAGAGCAGGGGGGGGGGGGGCGTAGGAGAATGAGGGGGGCCGTCAGAGAGCAAGGGGGGCGTCAGAGTGCAAGGGGGTTGTCGGAGAGCGAGGGGGACCGTGGGAAACAAGGAGAGCCGTCGCTGAGCTGCCCGGCAGGGGGAGTGCTGCGAAGAAAGGGTGGACCTGGCCGGGGGGGGGGAGGGGGGTGGGCAGGGAGGGGGGCAGCAGGCAATAGATGCGAGCGTTTGGTGAACCTTTGTAGCTTTGTCAGACACGTGCAGGGCCAAGATGAGGTCTGCTGTATGATTTTACCGGGTTGTGTGAAAAACAAAGCATTTCACCGTCCCTAGGTGCACGTGACAGTAAACCATCATTGAATCATTGGAGCATTCAATCCTCCACTGAGAGGATTCAACGATTTAGCACCTGGCTGCCTAATTTCCCAAAGATCGGGAAGGTCATCACTCTCGAGGCACACAGGCAGCACCAAAGTGCTGGAGTAACTCTGCAGATCAGGCAGCATCTGTGGTGGGAATGGAACGGTGACGTTTTTGGGTCAACACTCTTCTTCGGACAGATTCGGTCTGAAGACGGGGCCCGACCGGAAACGTTACCTCTCCATCCCCACCAGAGATGCTGCCTGACCCGTTGAGTTACTCCAGCACTTCGTGCTTTGCTGAAGATTTCCGCATCTACAGGTCCTTGTGTCACCATAATATATTGCTATATATAGCTTATCTCTTTAGATAACTGTATCGATAGTCTATAAATCTGTATAAACCTACCTGTCTTCCAACTAAAATGAATCTCATCATCATCATCGTTGAAAACATCAACGGGCACGGTGCCTTACAATGCCGTATACGACAGTGATCGCAACTTCTACTGAAGTGTGGATGGCCGTTGGCTCACTAGGAGCTCATCCGCCCTTTGACAGGTCTTGTATTTGGTCCTGCTGGGGGTCCACAGCCCCCTCCTCACCTGGCAAACCAGGTGGGGGAGACGGTTTAGTCACCGACTATCCGACCATGGAGCAGGTAGCGCGGGATTACATGGTACCCGTGGCGGGGGGGAACTCCCCCCCCCCCCCCACCGATCCAAAACGTCACCAATCCATGTTCCCCAGAGATGCTGCCTGACCTACTGGGTTACTCCAGCACTTTGTGTCCTTTTTGTGCATCAACCTGTGTATAATGTGCATTTTGTGTGTTAAGTTGTGCAGTACTTTGTTTCTACATCTGGATGTATTTACCTGTCGGCCTCAACCAGTCTTTACACCTGTGTCCATCTATCTATGCACTGCTTGTTAAACATCAGATAAATGCAGAGGCTTGAAATCTGAAATAAAAAGCATTGGAAACACTCAGCAGGTCAGGCAGCATCTGTTGAGAGACAAACAGTTAACGTTTCAGGTCAATAATTTTTCAATCAAAATTGACCTAAAATGTTAGCTCTGTTTTGCTTTTCTGCCGTTTGATCAGGTGAGTAGTTCCAACAGTTTCAGTTTATTATATCCATTCCTGTCCACTTTGTCTTGACAAGTTCTTGTTTAACTTTCATTTCTATTGAATCTTTTCACACCAACGCACTCACCTATCGATTCACCTAACAATGCAGGTTGATCTGTCTCGCACATCCTTTCAACATGTTCATCTATCTGCGTGTCCGGGGTCAATGAAGGCATTATATCGGATGCACACTGCATGGATTTTACCAGCCATTTGACAAGGCACGGGGAAGACTGGTCAAACAGTGACGGCACGTGCGATCGGAGAGAGAGTGGCAAGTTGGTTTCAAAACTGGCGCAGTAACAGGGAGCAGGGGGGCAATCATTGAAGGGTGGCTTTATGAAACTGGAAAATTGTTACCACTGGGGATCCGCATGGGGCTCATCACTTGCTCCCTGGCATTTGGCCACACACAGTAATGATCTAGACCTCAATGCAAGGGTACAGGTTAAAGGGAACAACATATAGTGCAAGATAAAGTCAGGTCAATCTGATTAAAAATAGTTTGACGGGCCCCAATGAGGTAGATGGTAGCTGAGGACCGCTCTCTAGTTGTTGATAGGATGTTTCAATTGCCTGATGGCAGCCGGGAAGAACCTGTCCCTGAAGCTGGAAGTGTACGGCAGGGTGCGACCCGTCCTTGATTCTGCTGGTGGCCTTGCCGAGACATCGTAGATGGCGTCAATGGAAGGGAAGTTGGTTTGTGTGATGGTCTGGGCTGCATCCACAATTCTCTGTAATTCCTTGCGGTCTTGGATGGATGTAGGTGACATTTCAGGTATTCTGGAAAACCTCTTCTGCATCCTCTCCAAACTGATGAGAAATGGGGTGGCCATAACTTTATGGGCCCAGGTGTGGAATGCAAGGACCCAGTTTTGGATCTAGTTTGTCACCCACCTTAGGATCATATGGGCTTTTCTCTTTTTTGAACCTTGTTAAAAGCCTCGTTAAAACCTATAGACTACATTTTACCACACCTCGTTCTTCAGCATTCTTCATGCAGGAAAGCTGTACGTTAGAACAATATACAACACTGAGGAAAGACACTGAAGTATCTCAATGGGTCAGGCAGCATCCCTGGGGGAACATGAATAGGTGACATTCTGGGCCAGGACCCTTCTTCAGAGTGAATGGTTCAGAAACGCCACCTATCCATGTTCAACCAGGGATGCTGCCTGACCCACTGAGTTATTTTATATCTTGTGATTCCAGGGGGCTAACCAATAGCCTAAGTCTTGCCCCAGTGGAGTGGAGATCACAGTTGAGTTTGGTGTGATTACTTCAATGCAAGCATGGGCTTTTTGTGCATGGAGAGCAAATATTTGATCACATTCAGATCGACAAACGCATCACTATTGCCCAGATTGGCCAATTCTGCGAAGAATGTGTCTCCCTGAGTTTGACTGAAGCTTTTACTCACACTAAGAGAGCCACGTTAGCACGGCATCCCACCGAGACGCAATTACTTTGGTCTTAGATTTGCTTGATGTTAGAAGAGATGCTGGCTCATAAAACTCAAGTGTTCTTCGGGGAATGGAATCTGCATCTTAACCCTGTTTGATTTATACGTGACTCCCGTCCAACATTGCACCATATCTGTTTGATCATTAAGGGGGCAACTGGGAATGGGCAATATTGTGACCTTTCACTTCCACATCGAAAGAACATTTACGTAATCGATAATAGATGCACAAAGCTGGAGTAACTCAGTGGGTCAAGCAGCATCTCTGGAGAAAAGGAATAGGTGACCTTTCTTCAGTCTCCGCTCGAAACATCACCTATTCCTTCTCTCCAGAGATGCTGCCTGACCCTATGGGTTACTCCAGCTTTTTGTGCCTATCTTCGACGTAAACCAGCATCTGCAGTTCCTTCACACACACACAGAACCGATAACGTGGAACTATTCAAATTGAATCAATGCTGCGGCAATAATCTCCGTTCCGAAGTAATCTGGTATTTTTCACAAAGATCGCTCTGTGAACCTACCACACGGGAATTTTCTGACAGAAGTGTGAAGCTGGAAGCTCAACTAATTAATGTCTGGCAGAGTTAAATTAGAAACTTCCAGCTATGAGTTTCTGTGATTGAACCACGTGCCACCTGCCATCATAGCCAGTGCCATTGATCATGCTGTGTGCTTGGCTTCTGCCCATTCCAGGCATGTGGGCGAATTCCATTATCCATCAATTACTGCCCCTGAGAAAGTTGTGGTGAGCTGCCCTCTTGTGCTACGCCAGTCCGACTGGTGAAGGTACTCCCTCAGAACAGGGGAGCTCCAGGAAACATGCCAAGTAACAACAAAGGAACGCTGGTGCATTTAGTTTTTAGTTTAGTTTAGAGATGCAGCGCATCAACAGGCCCTTCGGCCCACTGAGTCCGCACCGACCAGCGATCGATCCCCGCACACAAATACGTTTACGTTTACACCATGCCAATTTAACCTACAAACCTGTAGGTCTTTGGAGCGTGGGGGGGGGGGGGGGGAGCCGAAGGTCTCGGACAAAACCCACGCAGGTCACGGGGAGAACGCACAAACTCCATACAGACAAGCACCGTGGTCAGGATTGAACCTGGTTCTCTGGCGCTGTCAGGCAGCAGCTCTACCGCTGCGCCACCATGCTGCCCCTTACACCACCGGGCACCCCTGCCACTTGAGAACAAATGGTGACTTGGAGGTGAATTTACTATTGGTGGACGCTCCATTCACCTGCATTTCTCTGCTCTTCTTGGTGGTTCAGGAGGAGCTGCCAAAATAAGGCCTTACCCCTTAGTCTGGGCATCGATGTTGGAGCTAACAGCATGTTGTTTTGGCAGCTATAGCTGCATTCATGATGGGATGTAGCAATTTTCCAGCCTTACTCACTGGTTCTGCTGTGCGAATAGTCTTTGCCTGTGACCAGAACCTCTGGATGGAGGAAGTTGTATGTGGGCATCAAGAAGAGATGGGTCTAAGTTGCAATCTTCCTGACAATGCAGTAGCTAATCGGACAAATGATTATTGAGGTGATACCCCAACAGTGAGACAGTGTGCAGACATAATTAAGAGAAGGCAGCATGAGGAACAATATGATCTGGATGGTCAGTTGGCAGTTTGCTTAAGAGCTACAGTGTGGAAACAGGCGTTTCGGCCCACCGAGTCCACATTGACCATCGATCCCCCCTACACTAGTTCTATGTCCTACACACTAGGGGCAATTTACAGAGGCCAATTAAACTGCTAAACCATGTGCTTTTGTGATGTGGGAGGAGATCGGAGCACCGCGGGAAGTCCATGTGGTCATAGGTAGAACGTGCGAACTCCACACAGGTAGAGGTCAGATTGCACGCACACACTAACACTATCCTACACACCAGGTATAATTTACCATTTTTACCGAAGCCAATTAACCTACAAACCTGCATGACTTTGGGATGTGGGAGGAAACCGGAGCACCCGGAGAAAACCCACCCAGGTCACGGGGAGAACGTACAAACTCCGT
This sequence comes from Malacoraja senta, assembly GCA_038087875.1. NCBI lineage: Eukaryota > Metazoa > Chordata > Chondrichthyes > Rajiformes > Rajidae > Malacoraja > Malacoraja senta. The sequence continues at coordinate 71,331,872 of CM075981.1, forward strand.
ACACACAGCGCCCATAGTCAGGATCGAACCTGCGTCTCTGGCGCTGTGTGGCAGCACAATAGCGGAGAGTGCAAACCCTCCTCCAAGTTCCTGGCAATGTTCCCTCCGTGGGATGTTGACCATTTTGCTGAATGTTTGCACTTTATTCTGCTTTTGTTTGCATTAAAGACTGCTTTGAGTTCTCATCTCCGCTGAACAAACCCATTGGGAGATTTACAGATGCAGCGGATAAAAAGCCGAGAAATGAAATGGCAAAGGACCTAAAATAAATTAAACTATTAGAGACCACCCAGGAGCTGACATCTTTCATGACTTTATAAAACGAAGCCCTTGTTTACCTAAAGGTTTACACATCATCGGCTGTATAAGTGCAGCCCTTTTTTCCCGCATGCTGGCTTGTCGTCATTCTCAGTACACAGAGAGACAAAAGGTGGAGCTCAGGAACTGTTCGGATGAATCAAAGAGCAAACCGAATTGAAGGCTGTAACTGGCAGGTCGGACGGGGAAAGACAGATGGCTGGGAATACTTCACATGCCCAAGAAAATATTGAATTTGGATGACTGCATAAACTTCACTATTTAAAAGCTTATCCTTATCGGGCGGCACGGTGCCTTAAAGCGCCAGAGACCCGGGTTCAATCCTGACTACGGGTGCTCGTCTGTACGGAGTTTGTAGGTTCTCCCCGTGACCGTGTGGATGTTGATGATGATGTTGGGAAAGTCCAGAACAAGGGGTCACAGTTTAAGGATAAAGGGGAAATCTTTTAGGACTGAGATGAGAAAAACATTTTTTACACAGAGAGTGGTGAATCTCTGGAATTCTCTGCCACAGAATGTAGTTGAGGCCAGTTCATTGGCTATATTTAAGAGGGAGTTAGATGTGGCCCTTGTGGCTAAGGGATCAGGGGGTATGGAGAGAAGGCAGGTACAGGATACTGAGTTGGATGATCAGCCATGATCATATTGAATGGCGGTGCAGGCTATAAGGGTCGAATGGCCTACTCCTGCACCTATTTTCTATGTTTCTATGTTTCTCCGAGGTTTTCAGTTTCCTCCCACACTCCAAAAGACATGCAGGTTTGTCGGTTAATTGTCTTGGTATCAAAGTAAAATTGGACCTAGTGTGTGTAGGGTAGTGTTAGCGATCGGGGATCGCTGGTCGGTGCGGACTCGGTGGGCCAATGGGCCTGTTTCTGCTCTGTATATCTGAACCAAACTAAAGATACTGTAAACCTGTTGCACACAAGCCACACACACCCAGCCACCTGTTATTCTTTGCACAATATGCAACCTGTCTTAAGGCCAGGCTAAAAGATTGGTTCCTCCACGGTGCAGAGCACACGGGGACTGTAGAAATGGATCAAGTAATTATCCTGAACAGATGTTGATGGCATTAAATAATCAGGCAAGATAATTTGTGTTATCTAATAGCTGCTCAGGGGATTCCGTTTTCCATCAGCAACGCTGGAAAGAGTTTGGACATGTCTGTGTTAACGGCTGAAAGGAAGATGGGTTATTCTTACTTTATCTTTAAACCACGTTGTACACAAGAGTGCCAGAGCAACTCAGTTCAGTTTAGTTTATTGTCATGTGTACCAAGGTGCATTGAAAAGCTTTTGTTGCGTGCTGACTCTGGAGAACATGGACCGGTGTGGGACGATAGACTGGAGCAGGGGTAGAGTTGCTGCCTTGCAGCACCAGAGGCCCGGGTTCAATACTGACCATGGGTGTTGTCAGTACGGAGTTTGTACGTTCTCCCTGTGACCGTGTGGGTTTTCTCCGGGTGCCCCGGGTTTCCTCCCACACTCCAAAGGCGTGTTGGTGTGTAGGTTAATTGGCTTCTGTAAAGTGTCCCTGGCGGGTGTAGGATAGAATTAATATACGGGTGATTGTTGGTCGACATGGACTCAGTGGGCTGAAGGGCCTGTTTCCATGCTGTACCTTTAAAACTAAAAGGAAAACTAAAACTAACAAGCCTGCTCATAAAGTTGCCGCAATAAAGCAGGCTGCCTCCGCCCTGATCACTTTGGCACCACATTCCCGCCGCCTCCATGGTGGAAGTCAATCATCCACCGGATCAGATATCCCAACAACACCCCACATAGTGGCGCAGCGGTGGAGTTGCTGCCTTAAGGGCCTGTCCCACGGGCATGCGACTCCATGCGGCAAGCGCGACCTAACCGGAAGCGGGGGCCGTGCGGAGGTCGAGTGATCCCCGTACAGGGCCGGTCCCGCCAGCATGCGGCTAGCGCGACCAAACCGGAAGCGGGGGCCGCGCGGAGGTCGAGTGAGTGACGCGGGAAGTTCGCGAGTGACGTATGGCTTCAAGAAGCTGCGTACGGCGTCGAGACGCTTCGCATGCCCATCGAGGCGGTGCGCGCGGCGTCAAGGCGGCCACGGGCCGGCAGGCCGTCGCCGCGCGGAATTTTTGAACACTGTCAGTTTTTCGGAGCCCCGCGCGATGTCGGGACCAGCTCCGCACAACTCCATACTGCTCCGGCGATCGAAGTGGGACCGGCCCCGTGAGGCCGTACGGCTCAAGCAACCACTTTAGGTCGCGCTTGCCGCATGGAGTCGCATGCCCGTGGGACAGGCCCTTTACAGCGCCAGAGCCCCAGGTTCGATCCTGACTACAGGTGCTGTCTGTATGGAGTTTGTACGTTCTCCCCGTGACCACGTGGGTTTTCCCCGGGTTCTCCGGTTTCCTCCCGCACTCCAAAGATGTACAGGTTTATAGGTTAATTGGAGTCAAGGAAAATTGTAAATTGTCCATGGTGTGTGTAGGATAGTGTTAGCGGGGATCGTTGGTCAGCACGGACTCGGTGGGCTGAAGGGCCTGTTTCCGCGCTGAATCTCTCAACTAAACTAAACTAAACTCACGTTGTCTTTCCAGGGCTACTTATCATATCACTCTCCCATTCCGCACAAATTAATAAGCCAGAACCAATTAAGATGTGGGAACATTTGCATGGTTCTAATCAGGACCAAACCGTGTAGTTTTACATCTATACACAAACTTAAAGCACATGGCATTGGGGGTTCAGTATTGATGTGGATAGAGAACTGGCTGGCAAACAGGAAGCAAAGAGTAGGAGTAAACGGGTCCTTTTCACAATGGCAGGCAGTGACTAGTGGGGTACCGCAAGGCTCAGTGCTGGGACCCCAGCTATTTACAATATATATTAATGATCTGGACGAGGGAATTGAAGGCAATATCTCCAAGTTTGCGGATGACACTAAGCTGGGGGGCAGTGTTAGCTGTGAGGAGGATGCTAGGAGACTGCAAGGTGACTTGGATAGGCTGGGTGAGTGGGCAAATGTTTGGCAGATGCAGTATAATGTGGATAAATGTGAGGTTATCCATTTTGGTGGCAAAAACAGGAAAGCAGACTATTTTCTAAATGGTGGACCCCGTCTCGGAAAAGGGGAGATG
>CM075981.1:71335504-71408004 GCA_038087875.1 Malacoraja senta
AGGCCCAGATGTACAGCTCAGCTCATGCAAGGATGAGATGAGGAAAGTGAGGAAGCACAGAGGGGGCGGGTGCATCACGGACTTTAGCGACTTCATTGAAACAAATGTGAAGAATTTCAGTTTTCATGTGCAGAGATTTCCTCAATTGCTGGACCCAAGATTGGCAGTGAATGGGTTAAAGGGCAGGACCACGAGTGAAGGTGTTCACCTCGGCTTAGAATACAAGCTGGTGTGTGAGACCACGACAATTCACGGGATGGTGAAGTGAGCATGGTCCCAGCGATAACCTCTTCATCGCCAAACTGGTACCACTCCAGCAAGCGAGATGTACCTACCTGCCCTTATGGTGAAAAACTCTCCCAATGCTCAGGTTACAATGCAACATGCTAATGGAGTGAGGGGACTGTCGGAGAGCCAGGAGAGCCGTTGGAGAGCAGGGGGGGGGGCGTAGGAGAATGAGGGGGGCCGTCAGAGAGCAAGGGGGGCGTCAGAGTGCAAGGGGGTTGTCGAGAGCGAGGGGGACCGTGGGAAACAAGGAGAGCCGTCGCTGAGCTGCCCGGCAGGGGGAGTGCTGCGAAGAAAGGGTGGACCTGGCCGGGGGGGGGGGGGGGGGGGGGGGGGGGGGCAGGGAGGGGGGCAGCAGGCAATAGATGCGAGTGTTTGGTGAACCTTTGTAGCTTTGTCAGACACGTGCAGGGCCAAGATGAGGTCTGCTGTATGATTTTACCGGGTTGTGTGAAAAACAAAGCATTTCACCGTCCCTAGGTGCACGTGACAGTAAACCATCATTGAATCATTGGAGCATTCAATCCTCCACTGAGAGGATTCAACGATTTAGCACCTGGCTGCCTAATTCCCAAAGATCGGGTAGGTCATCACTCTCGAGGCACACAGGCAGCACCAAAGTGCTGGAGTAACTCTGCAGATCAGGCAGCATCTGTGGTGGGAATGGAACGGTGACGTTTTTGGGTCAACACTCTTCTTCGGACAGATTCGGTCTGAAGACGGGGCCCGACCGGAAACGTTACCTCTCCATCCCACCAGAGATGCTGCCTGACCCGTTGAGTTACTCCACCACTTCGTGCTTTGCTGAAGATTTCCGCATCTACAGGTCCTTGTGTCACCATAATATATTGCTATATATAGCTTATCTCTTTAGATAACTGTATCGATAGTCTATAAATCTGTATAAACCTACCTGTCTTCCACTAAAATGAATCTCATCATCATCATTGTTGAAAACATCAACGGGCACGGTGCCTTACAATGCCGTATACGACAGTGATCGCAACTTCTACTGAAGTGTGGATGGCCGTTGGCTCACTAGGAGCTCATCCGCCCTTTGACAGGTCTTGTATTTGGTCCTCCTGGGGTCCACAGCCCCCTCCTCACCTGGCAAACCAGGTGGGGGAGACGGTTTAGTCACCGACTATCCGACCCATGGAGCAGGTAGCGCGGATTACATGGTACCGTGGCGGGGGGGAACTCCCTCCCCCACACCGATCCAAAACGTCACCAATCCATGTTCCCTAGAGATGCTGCCTGACCTACTGGGTTACTCCAGCACTTTGTGTCCTTTTTGTGCATCAACCTGTGTATAATGTGCATTTTGTGTGTTAAGTTGTGCAGTACTTTGTTTCTACATCTGGATGTATTTACCTGTCGGCCTCAACCAGTCTTACACCCTGGTCCATCTATCTATGCACTGCTTGTTAAACATCAGATAAATGCAGAGGCTTGAAATCTGAAATAAAAAGCATTGGAAACACTCAGCAGGTCAGGCAGCATCTGTTGAGAGACAAAACAGTTAACGTTTCAGGTCAATAATTTTTCATCAAAATTGACCTAAAAATGTTAGCTCTGTTTGCTTTTCTGCCGTTTGATCAGGTGAGTAGTTCCAACAGTTTCAGTTTATTATATCCATTCCTGTCCACTTTGTCTTGACAAGTCTTGTTTAACTTTCATTTCTATTGAATCTTTCACACCAACGCACTCACCTATCGATTCACCGAACAATGCAGGTTGATCTGTCTCGCACATCCTTTCAACATGTTCATCTATCTGCGTGTCGGGGTCAATGAAGGCATTATATCGGATGCACACTGCTGGAATTTACCCAGCCATTTGACAAGGCACGGGGCAGACTGGTCAAACAGTGACGGCACGTGCGATCGGAGAGAGAGTGGCAAGTTGGTTTCAAACTGGCGCAGTAACAGGAGCAGGGGGCAATCATTGAAGGGTGGCTTTATGAAACTGGAAATTGTTACCACTGGGGATCCGCATGGGGCTCATCACTTGCTCCCTGGCATTTGGCCCACACAGTAATGATCTAGACCTCAATGCAAGGGTACAGGTTTAAAGGGAACAACATATAGTGCAAGATAAAGTCAGGTCAATCTGATTAAAAATAGTTTGACGGGCCCCAATGAGGTAGATGGTAGCTGAGGACCGCTCTCTAGTTGTTGATAGGATGTTTCAATTGGCCTGATGGCAGCCGGGAAGAACCTGTCCCTGAAGCTGGAAGTGTACGGCAGGGTGCGACCCGTCCTTGATTCTGCTGGTGGCCTTGCGAGACATCCGTGACGTGTAGATGGCGTCAATGGAAGGGAAGTTGTTTGTGTGATGGTCTGGGCTGCATCCACAATTCTCGTAATTCCTTGCGGTCTTGGATGGATGTAGGTGACATTTCAGGTATTCTGAAAACCTCTTCTGCATCCTCTCCAAACTGATGAGAAATGGGGTGGCCATAACTTTATGGGCCCAGGTGTGGAATGCAAGGACCCAGTTTTGGATCTAGTTTGTCACCCACCTTAGGATCATATGGGCTTTTCTCTTTTTTGAACCTTGTTAAAAGCCTCGTTAAAACCTATAGACTACATTTTACCACACCTCGTTCTTCAGCATTCTTCATGCAGGAAAGCTGTACGTTAGAACAATATACAACACTGAGGAAAGACACTGAAGTATCTCAATGGGTCAGGCAGCATCCCTGGGGAAAATGAATAGGTGACATTCTGGGCCAGGACCCTTCTTCAGAGTGAATGGTTCAGAAACGCCACCTATCCATGTTCAACCAGGGATGCTGCCTGACCCACTGAGTTATTTATCATCTTGTGATTCCAGGGGGCTAACCAATAGCCTAAGTCTTGCCCCAGTGAGTGGAGATCACAGTTGAGTTTGGTGTGATTACTTCAATGCAAGCATGGCTTTTTGTGCATGGAGAGCAAATATTTGATCACATTCAGATCGACAAACGCATCACTATTGCCCAGATTGGCCAATTCTGCGAAGAATGTGTCTCCCTGAGTTTGACTGAAGCTTTTTACTCACACTAAGAGAGCCACGTTAGCACGGCATCCCACCGAGACGCAATTACTTTGGTCTTAGATTTGCTTGATGTTAGAAGAGATGCTGGCTCATAAAAACTCAAGTGTTCTTCGGGGAATGGAATCTGCATCTTAACCCTGTTTGATTTATACGTGACTCCCGTCCAACATTGCACCATATCTGTTTGATCATTAAGGGGGCAACTGGAATGGGCAATATTGTGACCTTTCACTTCCACATCGAAAGACATTTACGTAATCGATAATAGATGCACAAAGCTGGAGTAACTCAGTGGGTCAAGCAGCATCTCTGGAGAAAAGGAATAGGTGACCTTTCTTCAGTCTCCGCTCGAAACATCACCCTATTCCTTCTCTCCAGAGATGCTGCCTGACCCTATGGGTTACTCCAGCTTTTTGTGCCTATCTTCGACGTAAACCAGCATCTGCAGTTCCTTCACACACACACAGAACCGATAACGTGGAACTATTCAAATTGAATCAATGCTGCGGCAATAATCTCCGTTCCGAAGTAATCTGGTATTTTTCACAAAGATCGCTCTGTGAACCTACACACGGGAATTTTCTGACAGAAGTGTGAAGCTGGAAGCTCAACTAATTAATGTCTGGCAGAGTTAAATTAGAAAACTTCCAGCTATGAGTTTCTGTGATTGAAACCACGTGCCACCTGCTCATCATAGCCAGTGCCATTGATCATGCTGTGTGCTTGGCTTCTGCCCATTCCAGGCATGTGGGCGAATTCCATTATCCATCAATTACTGCCCCTGAGAAAGTTGTGGTGAGCTGCCCTCTTGTCTGCCAGCCCTGACTGGTGAAGGTACTCCCTCAGACAGGGGAGCTCCAGGAAACCATGCCAAGTAACAACAAAGGAACGCTGGTGCATTTAGTTTTTAGTTTAGTTTAGAGATGCAGCGCGTCAACAGGCCCTTCGGCCCACTGAGTCCGCACCGACCAGCGATCGATCCCCGCACACAAATACGTTTACGTTTACACCATGCCAATTTAACCTACAACCTGTAGGTCTTTGGAGCGTGGGGGGGGGGGGGGGGGGGGGAGCCGAAGGTCTCGGACAAAACCCACGCAGGTCACGGGGAGAACGCACAAACTCCATACAGACAAGCACCCGTGGTCAGGATTGAACCTGGTTCTCTGGCGCTGTCAGGCAGCAGCTCTACCGCTGCGCCACCATGCTGCCCCTTACACCACCGGGCCACCCCTGCCACTTGAGAACAAATGGTGGACTTGGAGGTGAATTTACTATTGGTGGACGCTCCCATTCACCTGCATTTCTCTGCTCTTCTTGGTGGTTCAGGAGGAGCTGCCAAAATAAGGCCTTACCCCTTAGTCTGGGCATCGATGTTGGAGCTAACAGCATGTTGTTTTGGCAGCTATAGCTGCATTCATGATGGGATGTAGCAATTTTCCAGCCTTACTCACTGGTTCTGCTGTGCGAATAGTCTTTGCCTGTGACCAGAACCTCTGGATGGAGGAGTTGTATGTGGGCATCAAGAAGAGATGGGTCTAAGTTGCAATCTTCCTGACAATGCAGTAGCTAATCGGACAAAGATTATTGAGGTGATACCCCAACAGTGAGACAGTGTGCAGACATAATTAAGAGAAGGCAGCATGAGGAACAATATGATCTGGATGGTCAGTTGGCAGTTTGCTTAAGAGCTACAGTGTGGAAACAGGCGTTTCGGCCCACCGAGTCCACATTGACCATCGATCCCCCCTACACTGTTCTATGTCCTACACACTAGGGGCAATTTACAGGGCCAATTAAACTGCTAAACCATGTGCTTTTGTGATGTGGGAGGAGATCGGAGCACCGCGGGAAGTCCATGTGGTCATAGGTTAGAACGTGCGAACTCCACACAGGTAGAGGTCAGATTGCACGCACACACTAACACTATCCTACAACCCAGGTATAAATTTACCATTTTTACCGAAGCCAATTAACCTACAAACCTGCATGACTTTGGGATGTGGGAGGAAACCGGAGCACCCGGAGAAAACCCACCCAGGTCACGGGGAGAACGTACAAACTCCGTACACACAGCGCCCATAGTCAGGATCGAACCTGCGTCTCTGCGCTGTGTGGCAGCACAATAGCGGAGAGTGCAAACCCTCCTCCAAGTTCCTGGCAATGTTCCTCCGAGGGATGTTGACCATTTTGCTGAATGTTTGCACTTTATTCTGCTTTTGTTTGCATTAAAGACTGCTTTGAGTTCTCATCTCCGCTGAACAAACCCATTGAGAGATTTACAGATGCAGCGGATAAAAAGCCGAGAAATGAAATGGCAAAGGACCTAAAATAAATTAAAAATATTAGAGACCACCCAGGAGCTGACATCTTTCATGACTTTATAAAACGAAGCCCTTGTTTACCTAAAGGTTTACACATCATCGGCTGTATAAGTGCAGCCCTTTTTTTTCCGCATGCTGGCTTGTCGTCAATTCTCAGTACACAGAGAGACAAAAGTGGAGCTCAGGAACTGTTCGGATGAATCAAAGAGCAAACCGAATTGAGGCTGTAACTGGCAGGTCGGACGGGGAAAGACAGATGGCTGGGAATACTTCACATGCCCAAGAAAATATTGAATTTGGATGACTGCATAAACTTCACTATTTAAAAAGCTTATCCTTATCGGGCGGCACGGTGCCTTAAAACGCCAGAGACCGGGTTCAATCCTGACTACGGGTGCTCGTCTGTACGGAGTTTGTAGGTTCTCCCCGTGACCGTGTGGATGTTGATGATGATGTTGGGAAAGTCAGAACAAGGGGTCACAGTTTAAGGATAAAGGGAAATCTTTTAGGACTGAGATGAGAAAAAACATTTTTTACACAGAGAGTGGTGAATCTCTGGAATTCTCTGCCACAGAATGTAGTTGAGGCCAGTTCATTGGCTATATTTAAGAGGGAGTTAGATGTGGCCCTTGTGGCTAAGGGATCAGGGGGGTATGGAGAGAAGGGCAGGTACAGGATACTGAGTTGGGATGATCAGCCATGATCATATTGATGGCGGTGCAGGCTATAAGGTCGAATGGCCTACTCCTGCACCTATTTTCTATGTTTCTATGTTTCTCCGAGGTTTTCAGTTTCCTCCCACACTCCAAAAGACATGCAGGTTTGTCGGTTAATTGTCTTGGTATCAAAGTAAAATTGGACCTAGTGTGTGTAGGGTAGTGTTAGCGATCGGGGATCGCTGGTCGGTGCGGACTCGGTGGGCCAATGGGCCTGTTTCTGCTCTGTATATCTGAACCAAACTAAAGATACTGTAAACCTGTTGCACGCAAGCCACACACACCCAGCCACCTGTTATTCTTTGCACAATATGCAACCTGTCTTAAGGCCAGGCTAAAAGATTGGTTCCTCCACGGTGCAGAGCACCCGGGGACTGTAGAAAGGATCAAGTACTTATCCTGAACAGATGTTGATGGCATTAAATAATCAGGCAAGATAATTTGTGTTATCTAATAGCTGCTCAGGGGATTCCGTTTTCCATCAGCAACGCTGGAAGAGTTTGGACATGTCTGTGTTAACGGCTGAAAGGAAGATGAGTTATTCTTACTTTATCTTTTGAACACGGTCAGTTTTTCGGAGCCCCGCGCGATGTCGGGACCAGCTCCGCACAACTCCATACTGCTCCGGCGATCGAAGTGGGACCGGCCCCGTGAGGCCGTACGGCTCAAGCAACCACTTTAGGTCGCGCTGCCGCATGGAGTCGCATGCCCGTGGGACAGGCCCTTTACAGCGCCAGAGCCCCAGGTTCGATCCTGACTACAGGTGCTGTCTGTATGGAGTTTGTACGTTCTCCCCGTGACCACGTGGGTTTTCCCCCGGGTTCTCCGGTTTCCTCCCACACTCCAAAGATGTACAGGTTTATAGGTTAATTGGAGTCAAGGAAAATTGTAAATTGTCCATGGTGTGTGTAGGATAGTGTTAGCGGGGATCGTTGGTCAGCACGGACTCGGTGGGCTGAAGGGCCTGTTTCCGCTCTGAATCTCTCAACTAAACTAAACTAAACTCACGTTGTCCTTCCAGGGCTACTTATCATATCACTCTCCCATTCCGCACAGATTAATAAGCAGAACCAATTAAGATGTGGGAACATTTGCATTGTTCTAATCCAGGACCAAACCGTGTAGTCTTACATCTGTAATTAATTTGCCTCGTGCACTGCCTTTTGCCCAGGCTACTACCTCCCGGCACGGCTACTACCCCCCTGATGCCAGCGCCAGGCTGTGCAATGGTTGCACTCTCACTGGGGTTGCCAAGAGAGGGCGGAGGAGCCCTGGAAACACCTGCTCTGCTTCAAAATGGCACCTCTTAATCAGCAGCAAAATGTGGGATGGGCCGCCCATCAGAATCTACTGGGCAGCAACGGTGGGAGAGAGACTGGAGCCAGGCAGAGGGAGAACAGACTGGGTATATTCCACAAGGCCACAGCCATTCCTGGAAGCAGCATGGTGGGCTCAACGGTGTAGTTGATGGCCTTTGCAGCACTAGAGACCCGGGTTCAATCCCTGACTGAGGGTGCTGTCTGTAGGGTTTTAGGTCAATTAGCTTCGGTAAAATTGTAAATTATCCCTAGTGGGGTTAGATAGTGGCTAATGAACTGGGTAATTGCTGGTCGGCGCGGATTCGGTGGGCGGAAGGGGCTTGTTTTCAGCGCTGTATCTCTAAAGTCCGAAGGCTAAAGTCTACAGCACTAGTCCTGGAATGACTGCCCCCATCTGTAGCCTTACTGCAGGCAATATCTTCACAAAGAAGGGATGCATTGGGACGAGCTGTTGACCTTTCTTGAAGCGGCCAGGAAAAGGTTCAGCGCCAGTGCTCTTCCGAAAATAATATTCCCCTTTGACGGAAGAAACAAGCCACATTTATCTTTGTTTCCTGTCTGCGTGATATTTCCCCACCCAAACACACAGCTAATTTAAGACGCCGTCTCAAAGCGATTCTGTTGTACTGCGTCCGGGATAGTGCTGAGTGGGCAAGCTGGGCATTCCGTTTGCTGCAGCACCATGTGTTGCAGCAGGCACAGCAGCAGCGATGCTGGATGTTAGAACAAGGCCTGCACTCACACCCGAGACTACACTCACACCCAAACCAGCTGAATGCAAACCCCAAAAAATCTAAAAATGTACAATATGGTGTGAAATTCCACTCCACACCATGGTGCAACTTGTCGAGCTGCTAGCTCACAGCTCCAAGGAACCCTGGGTTCAATTATTGGCCTCCCACACAGCTGTCTGTGTGGAGTTTTCACGTTCCCCCCATTGACCATCTCTGTGGGCCTCCTCCATGGAATTTCAGTTTTGTCCACATCGCAGAGATGTGCAGGCTGGGCGATTAATTGGGCACTGTAAATCACCCCATGGTCTGTAGGTGACTGGAAGGATCTGGGACTGTGCGGATAATAAGAGATGGGATTGAAAGTGTAGAAAGGAACGGTGGATGCTGGTAGATACCGAAGATAGACACACCAATCTGAAGAAGGGTCCCGACCAGAAACATCACCCATCCTTTTTCTCCAGAGGTGCTGCCAGACCCGCTAAGTTACTCCAGCACTTTGCGTCTATCTAAAGATGGGATTGATGTGGGATTAGTGAGACATTATTCCGTTTAGGTCATAAGGATTAAGAGTAAATTAGGCCATTCGGCCCATCAAGTCTACTCCACCATTCAACAATGGCTGATCTATCTCTCCCTCCCAACCCCATTCTCCTGCCTTCTCCCCGTAACCTCCGACACCTGAACTAATCAAGAATCTATCTATCTCTGGCTTAAAAATATCCACTGACTTGGCTTGCACAGCCTTCTGTGGCAAAGAATTCCACAGATTCCACCATCCTCTGACTAAAGAAAGTTCTCCTCATCTCCTTCCTAAAAGAATGTCCTTTAATTCTGGGACCATGACCTCGAGTCCTAGACTCTCCCACTAGTGGAAACATCCTCTCCACATCCACTCTATCCATGTTTGATTCTCTGCAGGGACTTGGTGGGGCCCAAGTGACTGCTTTCATGTTGGAAGACCATGACTTCATGATCTGACATCACCCACTGAATTGCTACACCAACTATATCTTCCATTTATATAGCGCTCTAATATAGTGGCAATATGTGGGAGGGTTATCAACCAGGAGAGGTTGGAGCTGATGGACAATAGAGATGTTAGGACGGATGGCGTGAGTGCCGCAGAGGTAAAGTTGCTGCCTCACAGCTCCTGAGACCCGGGTGTGATCCTGACTGCGGGTGCTGCCTTTACAGCGTTTGCACGTTCTCCTAGTGACCTGTGTGAGTTTTCTCCGGGTGCTCCGGCTTCTTCCCACACTCCTAAGATGTACAGGTTTGTACGTTAATTGGCTTGGTAAAATTGTAAATTGTCTTTTGTGTGTGTAGGATAGCATTAGTATGCGGGGATCTCTGGTCGGTGCGGACTCGATGGGCCGAAGGGTCTGTTTCCAAGCTGTATCTCTGAACTAAACTAAACTTTAAAAAACTATGACGAGAATTAGACTGTATTCCAGTCAGGTGAACGTTTTTGACCCAAAATGTTGATTGTCTATTTCCCTCCATAGATGCATACATTAATTTAGTTTAGGTTAGGTTAGTTTAGTTTAGTTTAGTTTAGTTTATCATTGTCGCCTGTGCCAAGGCAGAGTGAAAAGCTTCTTTGCTTTGTGATATCCAGTCAGCGAGAAAACTATACATGTTTACAATCAAGCCGTCCACAGTGTACAGATACAGGATAGAGGGTATAACGTTTAGTGCAAGATAAAGTCCAGTAGGTCTGAAACATAGAAACATAGAAACATAGAAAATAGGTGCAGGAGTAGGCCATTCGGCCCTTCGAGCCTGCACCGCCATTCAATATGATCATGGCTGATCATCCAACTCAGTATCCCGTACCTGCCTTCTCTCCATACCCTCTGATCCCTTTAGCCACAAGGGCCACATCTAACTCCCTCTTAAATATAGCCAATGAACTGGCCTCGACTACCCTCTGTGGCAGAGAGTTCCAGAGATTCACCACTCTCTGTGTGAAAAAAGTTCTTCTCATCTCGGTTTTAAAGGATTTCCCCCTTATCCTTAAGCTGTGACCCCTTGTCCTGGACTTCCCCAACATCGGGAGCTAGCTTCCTGCATCTAGCCTGTCCAAACCCTTAAGAATTTTGTAAGTTTCTATAAGATCCCCTCTCAATCTCCTAAATTATAGAGAGTATAAACCAAGTCTATCCAGTCTTTCTTCATAAGACAGTCCTGACATCCCAGGAATCAGTCTGGTGAATCTTCTCTGCACTCCCTCTATGGCAATAATGTCCTTCCTCAGATTAGGAGACCAAAACTGTACGCAATACTCCAGGTGTGGTCTCACCAAGACCCTGTACAACTGCAGTAGAACCTCCCTGCTCCTATACTCAAATCCTTTTGCTATGAAAGCTAACATACCATTCGCTTTCTTCACTGTCTGCTGCACCTGCATGCCTACTTTCAATGACTGGTGTACCATGACACCCAGGTCTCGCTGCATCTCCCCTTTTCCTAGTCGGCCACCATTTAGATAATAGTCTGCTTTCCTGTTTTTGCCACCAAAATGGATAACCTCACATTTATCCACATTATACTGCATCTGCCAAACATTTGCCCACTCACCCAGCCTATCCAAGTCACCTTGCAGTCTCCTAGCATCCTCCTCACAGCTAACACTGCCCCCCAGCTTAGTGTCATCCGCAAACTTGGAGATATTGCCTTCAATTCCCTCATCCCGATCATTAATATATATTGTAAATAGCTGGGGTCCCAGCACTGAGCCTTGCGGTACCCCACTAGTCACTGCCTGCCATTGTGAAAAGGACCCGTTTACTCCTACTCTTTGCTTCCTGTTTGCCAGCCAGTTCTCTATCCACATCAATACTGAACCCCCAATGCCATGTGCTTTAAGTTTGTATACTAATCTCTTATGTGGGACCTTGTCGAAAGCCTTCTGGAAGTCCAGATACACCACATCCACTGGTTCTCTCCTATCCACGCTACTAGTTACATCCTCGAAAAATTCTATAAGATTCGTCAGACATGATTTACCTTTCGTAAATCCATGCTGACTTTGTCCAATGATTTCACCACTTTCCAAATGTGCTGCTATCCCATCTTTACTAACTGACTCTAGCAGTTTCCCCACTACCGATGTTAGACTAACTGGTCTGTAATTCCCCGTTTTCTCTCTCCCTCCCTTCTTGAAAAGTGGGGTTACGTTTGCTACCCTCCAATCCTCAGGAACTACTCCAGAATCTAAAGAGTTTTGAAAGATTATTACTAATGCATCCACTATATCTGGAGCTACTTCCTTAAGTACTCTGGGAAGAAGGGTCTCAACCCAAAACGTCACCCATTCCTTCCCTCCAGAGGTGCTGCCTGTCCCGCTGAGTTACTCCAGCTTTTTGTGTCTATCTCAATCAATCAATCCGTTTTATTCGTCACTTGCACATAAAGTGCAAGTGAAATTAAGTTGCCAGCAGCGGTACAATGATAAAGAACACACAATACACAATAAAAATTGAACACAAACATCACCACAGCATTCATTACTGCGGTGGAAGGCACAAAATTTGGCCAGTCCTCCTCCATTTCCCATTTTCCCCCATGGTCGGGAACTCGACCCTCCACAGTCGCCGCTGCAGGCATCCAGATGTGTAGACAAGGTAAAGTCCAGGTAAATCCTGAATCGGTGCCTCCCCAGGCGGAGACCGCGGCTTCAAGATGGTGTAGGCCGCAGGTCGGCGGTCGAAGATCCAAAGTCCCCGCCGCGCTGCAGCCAGAAGCACCGCAGACCGCAGGGCCGGCGGTCGGAGCTCCTCTCCAGGGATCCCCGGCGAGGGACCCCGCTCCAGATGGTAAGTCCCCGCCGCGCCCGCGGTAGAAGTTGGCCGCGTGCCGGCGGTCGGAGCTCTTCTCCTCCCGGGTCCCCAACGAGGGATCCCAGGCTGCGGACGCTGCGCCAGCTGGAGCTCCGCAGACCGCAGCTTCAGGCTGCCGCGGGCCAGCGAACGGAGCGCTTCCCCCCTGCGACCCCCGGCGAGGGCTCGCCCGCTCCGCGACGAGAGTCCACGCTGCGTCTGCCGCTGAAGCCCCGGACACGTCTCCGGGAAAGGCCGCACCGATCCTCGATGTTAGGCCACGGGGGAGGCGACATGGAAAAAGTCGCCTCTCCATGGAGGAGGCGACCAAAGCAGTTTCCACTTACCCCCCCCCCCCCCCCCCCCCACACAGGACACACAGAGAAACATTAAAAACATGCATTAGGACACACTAAAAAAACAAAAAAAGTGGAAAGAACTAACACGCTGCTGGCAGGGCTGCCGGCTTGCAGCGCCCCCACCGATCTTCGGTTTAAACCAGCATCTGCAGTTCCTTCTTACACTTAAAGTCCAGTAAAGTCTGATTAAAGATAGTCCGAAGATCACCAATATGGTAGATGTTAGGTTAGGGCCGCTCTCTAGTTGGTGATAGGCTGGTTTGGTTGCCTGATAACAGCTGGGAAGAAACTGTCCCTGAATCAGATGCCGCCTGGTCTGCTTAGTACATCTATAGTAGATCTCCTTTCTTTGCTCCAGATTCCAGCATTTGCAGACTGTTGTCTGTCCATTAACTTTCATAATGCTACATGTTCCATCATTATTACTATTCCTTCCATCCTGTTTACAGGGTTGGTTTCCCAGCTATAGGATGGAGGTCATGAGGTTGAAAAGGGTGCAGTAAAGATTCACCAGGATGTTACCAGGATTTGAGGGCTTGAGTTGCTAGGCAGAGGTTGGATAGGTGGGGACTTTTTTCTTTGGAGCCTGGGGGTCTGAGGGGTGATCCTATTGAAGTATTCCGAATCTGACCGTTCTGTCCTGGGCCTCCTCCATTGCCAGAGTGAGGCACAGCGCAAATTGGAGGAACAGCACCTCATATTAGGTAGTTTACACCCCAGCGGTATGAACATTGACTTCTCTAATTTCAGATAGTCCCTGCTTTCTCCCTCCTTCCCCTCCCCCTTCCCAGCTCTCCCAAAAGCCAACTGTCTCCGCCTCTTCCTTTCTTTTTCCCGCCCCCTCCCCCGACATCAGTCTGAAGAAGGGTCTCAACCCGAAACGTCGCCTATTTCCTTCTCTCCATCGATGCTGCCTCACCCGCTGAGTTCCTCCACCATTTTTGTCTTCCTTCAGAATGTTGAATTGGTCAGTTTGGACAGGTTGGGCCGAAAGGCCTGTTTCCATGCTGTATAGCTTTGTGGCAGTATGGCTCGGTCCTATAAAAGGGCTTCAATAAAATGCAATGTGTTCAATACCATAGTTTGAACATGGAAATTTGCTGTGCAGAATCTACCAGACAAGGGAGTGCATGGTGATTATAAATTGCCAGTGAGCGTCAATGTGTAGTGGATACTTTACAATTGGCTTGGGAGAGCTTGTTGGCCCAAACAAATTTGATGATTCTGAATATATTAATCATGCCAAGTTTATTGCATTACTTGACTGACAGCAGCTTCCACAAGATTATAAATGAAATGTTTTTCCAATACAATACAGGAAAATTGATCAGGATGTATGTTTGTATTGAAGCTTTTATTATGATAAGTAATTTTGCTCTTGAGTCGCCTTCCATAAAGCAATTCAGTTAATGAGTGCAGTCTGCTTTTTAATGATCAGCAACTAAATATTGGTCAAAGTACCAATTATCTCACCCCGACATCTATTGGTCATCTTGTTGCTTGTTAAAGGATTAACAATCAAACGTAATCGAATCGTGGAGTAACAGGCTTTCCAATGTCAACAAAGTATCTTTGAGACAGTGGGAGGGGAAGCATCGTTTGATGGCCATTGTGGAAAAAGCTTGTGCCGAAGGGCAACAGGAATAATGCCAACCACCAAAGATTAATCAGTGTAACTCAGAGCTCGACGAATAAAAGATTGATGGGTTGATAATGGCTGGTTGCAAAGAGTTTAAAAACAAAGCCCTTGACCACATCTCAGGGTACAGCAGTGCAGCTGGTAGAGCTGCTGCCTCACAGCGCCTGAGATCCAGGTTCGATCTCGGCCTTGGGTACTGTCTGTGTGGAGTTTGCATGTTCTCCCTGTGACTGCATGGGCTCCCTCCGGATGCTCTGGTTCCCAGAGACGGTGTGGGTTTCTAGGTTAATTCACCTCTGTAAATCACCCTTTAGTGTGTAGGGAACGGATACAAAAGTGGGAACTAGTGTGAAAGGGTGAGCGATGGTCGATGTGGAGTCGTGTACCGAAGGCCCTATTGCCATGCTGTATCTCTAAACATGTCGTGGCACAGCAAGTGGAGATGCTGCCTAACATCACCGGAGATCCAGGTTCGATTCTGACCCTGGGTGGAGTTTGGACATTCCCCTCTGTGACCACATGGGTTTCCTCAGGGTTCCTCCCCCGTTCAAAGACCTTTAGGTTTATAGGTTAACTGGCTCCTGTGAATTACCCCGTGTGTAGGCAGTGGATACGAAAGTGGGATAACATAGAAAGAGTGTGAACGGGTGATTGAGGGTCGGCGTGGACCCGATGGGCAGAGAGGTTTGTTTCCATGCTGTGTCTTTCAATCGACAATCAATCTCATCCACTGCTCATGGTTCTGCTCTTGCCTGACTCGGGATTGAACCCTCCTCAGAGACAGCACCAGCGGGCACATCTTCCTCTTCTCGTCTCCCTCATCCACCTCTTTCATTCCCACCAACCACCCATTCTCTTATGCACTTTCCCTTGTAATCGCAGGTTGTACAACACTTATCCTTTCACCTTTTTCGCTTCCTGCCACCCTGTGATACACTTGCTCTTTTCTACTCCATTGTCCTGTTTTCAGCTCACATACTGTGACCACTGCGTCTATGAAGACCATCAAATCCCATTTACACTTATCTTGCATTAATACTCCATCAACTAACCCCCCCCCCCCCCAGGGTCCACTCCTGATGTCTCTATACTCTATATCCACATTTATCGGCAACATTTATTTATATTATCTCTTTAAGGGTTTCCTTCCACATCCTAAAGATGTGCAGTTTTGTACAGTAGGTTAATTGACCTCTGAATTGCCTCCAATGGTAAAGGAGTGGATGCAAAAGTTGGATAAGATAGTGTGAATGGGGCATCGATGGTCGGCATGGACCCAGTTGGATGTAGTGCCATTTTCTATGCTGTATCTTTCAGAAATAGATAGAATGACGGGCATTCTTTAGTCAGAGGGCGGTGAATCTGTGGAATTCTTTGCCACAGAAGGCTGTGGAGGTCAAGTCAGGGGATATTTTTAAGGCAGAGAGATAGATCTTGATTAGTACGGGGGTCAGAGGTTATGGGGAGAAGGCAGGAGAATGGGGTTAGGAGGGAGAGATAGATCAGCCATGATTGATTGGCGGACTTAATGGGCCAAATGGCCTAATTTTGCTCCTATTCCTTATGACCTTCAGAGAGACAGATAGATGGAATTTGATATGTAGATGGATAAATGTAGATGAATCTACACTCCTGACGTAGATGGCGCCGAACCAGAGTCCGGCCGCAGGGCTCCGACGCCCAGCTTCTTCACGTTGTGTTGTGTGATGATATTGGGTTGCTCACCAGTAGACATTGGGCGGCAGCGTGTAGCTTATCAAAGCCATGGAAAGGGCCTGCAACAGTGAGACAAAGCTGATGGAGGCATCTGTGAAATCCTGATAGTGCTTCTTTAAGAATGTTAGACAACAAACTCTTCACAGATCCAAATGGCTGGAATTAATTTCCATCTGCTGCTGCCTTCTCTGGAAGGATGACGTTCTTGGTGGCGCAGAGGGAAGAACACACGTCTTTTGCGGTGATGACATGCCCTATATATGGACGAATAACATTTCAGACACAATTGAGCCAGTACAGTTTCACGCGTGCCAAAAGAATGGTTTGCAAAGCCATTTTTTTCACACGTAGGGTAGGCAGTGAACCACGTTAGCACGTACATTTATTGCCTGCGCTGTTCCTCTATCCATTACTCTGAATGCAAATATAATCAACCAATGTGCTCAGCAGCTCTCTCTCTCGAGTCGACACTCTTGTTGATGTCATCAGCAAACAATATGCTTAAACATTGAAAATATATATCTCTTCAAACAGAAGGTTATTCAGAATTATGGTCTCCTGGAGTGTACTGCTTCAAGAGGAGTACTTGGTCATGTGTAGCTCGTGTTGAGGGACCTTCCTTAAAAGTGGTTGTGACGAGGACATTTGCTCTTAAGCAAAGAAAGGAGACCTACTGGAGGAGCTCAACAGTCAAACAGTATTGGGCGGCACGATGGCCCAGCGGTAGAGTTGCTACCTTACAGCGCCAGAGACCCGGGTTCCATCCTGACTACGAGTGATTATTCAGCTGTAGTTGCGGTCTGGCAAATTTGCCATTTACATGTCATCTTCGTCCAAACTCAGTTTCAGCTCGTTACCAAAGGAAAACGACTTCACAAAGTTGAATGTAAAGCAAATCAGTTTCCTTGATAACAACAGTGAAAGTATTTCACAAATCTCCCAACCCCAAAAATGACACATTTATTCCAGTCTTCTATTTTCTATTTGTTAATCTACTTTGGGCGGCACGGTGGCACCACGGTAGAGTTGCTGCCATACAGCGCCAGAGATCCGGGTTGGATCCTGACTACGAGTGATGTCTGTGCGCTGTTTGTACGTGCTCCCTGTGACCTGCGTGGGGTTTCTCCGGGTGCTCCGGTTTCCTCCCACACTCCAAAGGCGTACAGGTTTGGGTGTTAATTGGCTTTGGTAAATTGTAAATTGTCCCTTGTGTGTAGGATAGTGCCAGTGTACGGGGTGATCGCTGGTCGGCGTGGACTCGGTGGGTCAACGGGCCTGTTTCCACGCTGCATGTCTAAAGTAAAGTCTACAGTGTCGTTTAGAGAAAGCAGGTTTCATGCGCATCTTCAGAAGCATGGAGGCAGGGAGGTGATGTTGGGAAGGACTTTGGACATCTGCGGAAGATGCTGCCATCAAAGGCAGCGGGATTAAAGACGAGCGATGTGCAGGGGCACCAAACGTGAGGAGCGCAAATATTTCTGGAAAATATACAGGTATAACATCCACACCCACAGACCATAACATACACCACTATATACCACAACCAGAGAGCAGTGCTGAACTACTATCTACTTCTTTGATGTCCCTCGGACTATCCTTGACCGGACTTTGCTGGCGTTACCTTGCACCAAACGTTATTCCCTTATCATGTATCTACACTATAAATAGATTGATTGTAATCATGTATTGTCTTTCTGCTGACTGGTTAGCACGCAACAAAAAGCGTTTCACTGTACCTCAGTACACGTGACAAGAAACTAAACTGAAACTGATACAAGTCTGAGGTAGTAGGTAGCTACGTGAATTAGCCCCATGCCCGCTGCTTATAACTTGTTGCCGTGGGCGATGCAGGGAAATACTTCCGCATGTGAAGAAGACGACCACTGCTAGCAGATCAGCAAATTCAAACGAGCGCTGATGATTCTCGGTGAACCTTGTAAAGAAACTTCCCCACAATTATTTCAGCTATAAAAGTCTTTATTTGATTCTCCACGCTTACTTGTCCAATATTTGGTTCTCCAATTAACCCTCAAGTAACCTCTTCACCCTCTCTAAAGCAGAGGTGGGCAATGGAATCATTAAACACCCAATTAACAATTGTGCAAATCCGTCTAACAATCCCAGTAAAAAACAGATGAACACATACTTACCTTTGACTGCAGCTCTTAGCTGCTAATTACTTATAATCATTTTGCACTCTGCAGAAGGCAAGCCCTTTAAGCCTGATCTAACTCCTGTGAAGTAGAAACAAGGAACTACAAGTGCTGGAACTTTGAGCAAAGAAAGACCAAGTGTTGGGGTAACTCAGTGGGTCAGGGAGCATCTCTGGTGAATGTGAATAGGTGACTTTTCTGGTCGGGATCCTTCTTCTGTCTGAAGAATGGTCCCGACCCGAAATGACACCCATCCATATCTTTCTTGCTATCTCCTGTGAATCTCCATCTGGACTTTGGTATTTTATGAATCAGTATTGTTTGAAGTATATTGTTTTGATGTTTGGTAGACACAAAATGCTGGAGTAACTCAGCGGGTGAGGCAACATCTCTGGAGGGAAGGAATGGGCGACGTTTTGGGTCGCCTGCTACAATGGTAAGTTCATGCCTCAAAGTTAGAATGTTTGTCAATGCTGGGCTCTGTGGAGGCAGAGAGAGTGGAGCATCGTTGGAGGTGCCATCTTGTGGATGAGCTGTTCATTCCATGGTATTCCTTCTTATTATTCCTTCTCTTTTTTATTGTTCCTATCAAATAGAAATAACAATCAGCGGAATTAATTAATTGAACTGCTTTCACCAATCCAAGTCAGAAACGTTTTCCTATGGTGGTAATGTCCAACACTTAGAGGGCATCGCTTTAAGGTGAAAGGGCAAAGTTTAAAGGAGATGTGCAGGGCAGGTTTTATATAAAGAGAGCGCTGGGTGCCTGGAACATGCAGCCAGGGGTGTTTGTGGAGGCAGTTATGACAGCACCGTTTAAGAGGCTTTTAGATAGGCACATGGATATGCAGGGAATGGAGGGATATGGATCACATTTCAGGCAGAGGAGATTAATAGAGTCCTGGAGTCATAGAGTCATACTGCGTGGAAATAGGCCCTTTGGCACAACTTGTGAAGCGAGACCAGACAGGTTGAGTGAAATCGTTTTTATTTACAGAAAAGGAAACTAAAACTTGTGAAAACCACGTGCCTAGCTGAGCTTACAAAACACAGCTCCTGTCGCTGGTAGGAGCGCTGATAACTGGCTAAAAGCCCGCGAACGAACCCCCGCGGTCATGTGACCGTACCGACCAATGACGAGGGTTCTGACTTCCCAGCCCCACCACTAGGTGCCGCTACACTTGCCCATGTCAACATGTCCTACCTACACTAGTCCCACCTGCCTGTGTTTGGACCCTGTCCCTTTAAACCTATTTTATTCATGTACCTATCCAAATGTTTTTTAAACATAGTGATAGTACTCAACTACCTCCTCGAGCAGCTCGTTCCATATACCTACCACCCTTTATTTTAAAAAGTTGTTCCTCAAGTTGGTATTAAATCTTTCCCCCTCACCTTAAACCGATGTCCTTGGGTTCTTGATTCCCCTACCCTGGGTAAAATATTCCGTGCATTTACCCTATTTATTCCTCTTATTATCTTGTACACCTCGATATGATCACCCCTCATCCTCCTGCATTCCAAGGAAGAAAGTCCTAGCCTGCTCAACCCTATCCCATTAGCTCAGGGATCTCGAGACCTAGCAACATCCTGGTAACTTGGCATCAAGTTCAGCACAGACTTTGTGTGCCGAATGGGCCTGTTCCCGTGCTGCACCGTTCTACGTTCAATGTTCTTAAAGCGACAGGCCACATAGTTCAAGCGACTTATTGTGACTGCACCACACTCTGTATCCCATCACTCTTCAAGCTGTGTGACAACGTGTTCACGTTAGAAACTAATTAACTGCTCCGAGATTGATCACAGGCAGTTTGTTGCCAAGGTGCCAACAGTCAAGGAGCTAGTGTACTTGTAGGCTGCGCTGTGTTGTTTGTCTCGGGCCCAGCCTCCCTGCAGTCACTGATAAGGCAGAGACTCTGGAACTCAGGGCCTGCAGAGCCTGCAGAGTAGCCTGGCTTTAAATCAACAAAGTCGTGCAAGTGCTCCCCAGCGCGCAGTAACAAGGTGTTAAAACAAGGGGGTGTAAGAAGGAACTGCAAACGCTGGTTTAAACCGAAGATAGACATAAAAAATGGAGTAAGTCAGCGGGACAGGCAACATTGCTGGAGAGAAGGAATGGGTGATGTTTTTCGGGTCGAGACCCTTCTTCAGACTGGTTAGGGATGAAGGGCAACGAGAGATATGGACGGTGATGTGGAGAGATAAAGAACAATGAATGAAAGGAATGCAAAAAAGTTACGATGATAAAGGAAACAGGCCGTTGTAAGCTGTTTGTCAGGTGAAAATGAGAAACTAGTGCAGCTGGGGTGGGGGGCGGATAGAGAGAGGGAATGCCGGGGTTACCTGAAGTGAGAGAAATCATTATTTATACCACTGGATTTAATATTCATACCACCGTGCTGGATATCTAAACTAAACTTTTTGTTTGGAGATACAGCATGGAAACATGACCTTCAGCCCAACTTTCCCACAGCAACCAACATGTCCCATCTACACTGGTCCCACCTGCCTGCATTTGGCCCATATCACTCTAAACCTGTCCTATCAATCTATCTGTCTGAATGCTTCTTAAACGCTGCAATAGTACCTGCCTCAACTACATCCTCCGGCAGCTCGTTCCATACACCCACCACCCTCCACCCCTCAGGTCCGATAAAATATTTCCCCCCCTCATCTTAAACCTATGTCCTCTGGTTCTTGATTCTGCTACCCTGTGCAAGAGACAGTGTGTCTACCCAAACTATTCCCTTCATGATTTTGTACACCTCTATAAGATCACCCCTCATCCACCTGCGCTCCATGGAATGATAATAAAGGAGCCATTGTACCCAGGGGCGGAAATCCGGGGGGGGGGGGCAGGTGGGACACGTCCACCCCTATTTTGAGAGGTGGGGGACAGTCCCCCCCCCCCCCCATTTTTTGTAATCCGGATTTTTTTAAATGGTGAAATCTCTGTTTTCCGCGAGATAGTGGGGGTGGGACTGCTGATCTAGGGCGCTGATTGGACGAGAGAGACGTCGGTCAGCAGGCAATGGGGGCGGGGCATGATAATTCAGCACGGTGATTGGAGGAGGGAGACGAGCCCAAAACACTCTCGGCACAGACCTGCGCCTCATCCACAGTCAGGATCGATCCCGGTTCTCCGGCGCTGTCCCGTCCCCACCCGAGTGCCCCCCCCCCAATGCCCGGGGGTGACCAGAGACGTCGGTAGTCAGACGGGAGCGGTGCCCTCAGGCCCACATCCAGCGCAGACAAGCAGCGCTAAACCCAGCTCAACCCTGCCTGTCCCGCCAGGTTAACCTACAGCCCTGCCTGGACTTGCGGCAAATATGGCCCAGGCTTACAGTCAGCGTGGAGAAGCAGCGCTGGTGTCCCGTCAGTCCAGGCAGGGCTGTAGGTTAACCCGGCGAGACAGGCAGAGTTGAGCTGCATTTAGCGCCGGATTGAGCCTCCGAAGCCTCGCGCGTCTGTGTGTGAGTGCGCATGCGCGCGCTGCCGCCAAGAAATTGTGTCCCCCCCGCCCTCCGGTCCCCTCCATATTTTGATAGCGATTTCCGTGCCTGATTGTACCCCATTTTCTGAGACTCTGGCCCCTGATTGGTGACTCCTGCATCCATCCTGTCAAAGAATTCTGTATACTTCAATGAGATCACCTCTCATTTTTTTGTTTAGTTTGGTTTTATTTACTTTCGAGATACAGTGCGGAAACAAGCCCTTCGACCCTCCGAGTCCACACTGACCAGCAATCCACTATCCTACACACACTTTTTACATTCATACCAAGCCACAGGTCACGGGGAGAAGGTACAAACTCCATACAGACAAGCACCCATAATCAGGGTGTCTGGCACTGTGAGGCAGTAACTCTGCCGCTGCCCCACCGTGCCTGGAGAAAGTACAGTTTTGTCCACTCAATCCCTCCTTCTGTTATAATCTGCCATCCCAGGACTACATCTAATGAATCTTCAGTGCACTCCAACTAGGGAAAGTATACCGGCCGTCCAGTAACGAGACCAAAACTGTACACAACACTTTGGAGAACAAAGAATGAGATCAAATGCAAAATCTTTGAAACAATGATTTTTGGTTCCATTTCAAACAGGAGAGGATTTTCTTTCATTAATTGTTTGGCTCTGTAAAAAAATCCATCTTGGTCAACCTCTCTGGACCGGGTAAAGTGATTTTCCATTCAGGTACTTTCCTCATCTGGTGAATTTGGAAAGGCAAGAATTGTAATAACTTTATTTAAAATATTTCTGGATTCTATTTATTTTTCATGACAGTTTACAGCAGGCCCAACTAATAGCCCCAATAACAACCAGAAAATCCGTTATGTATAATTGCCTTCTTCAACATTACCAGTCCTGCGTGTTTGGTGATGGTATGTACAAGTATGCTGTACTGGCACCTCTGAAGGGTTAAACATCATCCTTTTGTTTTCCAACAACATGACGTATGTTTATTAACGGTGCATATTGCTACCTTTTTGTCTGCAAAAAAAAAAAGCATTGGTTATTTGTATGATATGTGACTGTGTATTGCATTGGGTCTCATTAATGCCTACACAATTACAGTAAGTCCTGTATCATAGGCACAAAGTGCTGGAGTAACTAAGCGGATCAGACAGCATCTCTGTAGAAAATGGATAGGTGACGTTTCGGGTTGGGATCCTTCTTCAGACTGAAGATTTCTTTAGACCGAGGAAGGGTCCCAGACTGAAGCCTGTGTCTACCTATCACCTGTGATGATGCTCTCCCCTTTTCCTGCATTCTTCACATAAGGTCATAAGGTAAAAAGTAATAGGAGCAGAATTAGGCCATTCGGCCCATCACGTCTACTTCGCCATTCAATCGTGGCTGATCTTTCTCTCGCTCCCAACCCCATTCTTCTGCCTTCTCCCCATAACCCCTGACACCCGTACTGATTAAGATCTATCTATCTCTGCCTTAAAAATATCTATTGACTTGGCCTCCACAGCCTTCTGTGGCAAGGATTTCCACAGATTTGCCACCCTCTGACTAAAGAAATTCCTTCTCATCTCCTTCCTAAAGGAAAGTCCTTTAATTCGGAGGCACTGACCTCTAGTCCTAGACTCTCCCACTAGTGGAAACATCCTCTCCACATCCACTCTATCCAAACCTTTCTCCTCCCCTACAATCAGTTTGAGGAAGAGTTTCGACCCAAAACATCACCTATCCATTTTCTCCAGAGATGCTGCCTGACCCGCTAAAATTACTCTGCCATTTTGTGTCGGTCTTTGGTATAAAACAACACATGCAGTTCATTATTTTTACAATTAAGTCCAGTGTCAAACCTTCTCCTAAAAGAGGCCAGTATACTATTTGTTTTTTTTCGATTGCTTGCTAAACCTGAATGTTGGCTTTCAATGACTGGTGAACAAGAACACCCAGGTCCTTTTGCCTGATTTCCCCGATTGTTTGTTACATGAAAGATGCGGTGACCGGGAGTGAATGTTGTGGGGAGGAAGCTGTTCTTTTTTTTTTTAATTTTTATTTTATTAGAAGTAAGTACAATTGTTTTTTTTTTTTTAAATTTTTATTTATTAGAAGTACATTACATCACAGCCACATACATTAATACTCGTCATTTATATCTTCTTACAATTAATGTACTCCCTTTATTTATTTTTTTACACTAAAGAAAGAAAAGATTGAAAGAGAGAAGAAAGTGAAGGAAAAAGTGCAAGTGTAGAAAAGTGTAGAAAATGTAACAACAAAAAAGGACGAAGACCCTATGAGAGCGAAATTAAAAACAAAAAGAAAAAGAGTTAAGAAATAGGCCCTAAGAAAAGAAAAGAGAAAGAGAAAAAAAAAAAAACAAATATTTATTTTTTTTTGAGCATCACGTAAATAGGACATACCAACTCTTCAACTATCATCCCCCCTTACCCGACCTCAATTTTTTATTTTTTTAAAGTACTTTTGCACCCTATGTTTGTAATAATTCTATAAATGCAGACCACGTCAGGTGGAAGTGATCTGGTTTACCTGCTAGGAGGAGTCTTATCTCTTCAAGGTGTAGTGTTTCAAACATATTTGAAATCCACATATTTATAGTTGGTATTGGAGCCTTCTTCCAAAATTTTAGAATTAGCTTTTTTCCAGTTATTAACCCATAATCCATTAATTTCTTTTGAAACACATTTAGTTCTGGATCATCTTCCGTTATTCCGAAGATAATCCATTCTGCTTTGGGTATCAGTCTTGTTTTAAATAACTTTGTAAAGATTTCAAAAATTTCATTCCAAAATTTTTGAATTTTTGTACAGAAGACAAATGAGTGCGCTATAGTTGCTTCTTGGGATTGACATTTATCACAAATAGATGATACGTTTGGGAAAATTTTATGAATTTTAGTTTTCGAATAATATAATCTATGTAAAATTTTAAATTGTATTAAAGTGTGTCTTACATTAATCGAGCATTTATGTACTTTTAATAAGTATTCATTCCAACTTTCCTTTGAAATTTTAATAGCTAACTCTTGTTCCCAGTCTCTTCTGATACCCTCCGTAGATGGTATTTGTACATTTAAGATAATATTGTACAAATATGATATTAAGTTTGCTGATTCCGCTTTTATCTGCATTGCCTCGTCCAGTACATCTGCTGGGTTATTATGATGATCTTTTATATATTTTTTCAAATAGTCGCATATTTGAAAGTATTTAAAATGTTGATTATTTCCGAGTTTATATTTTATTTGTAATTGTTGAAATGAAAGTAATTTTCCAGTTTCATACAAGTCACCAAGCGTTTTAATTCCTAGTCTATCCCATTGTGTATAAGCTTTATCTATAATAGAAGGACTAAACGAAGGGTTATTGACTATAGGTAATAAAAGTGATAAGTTTCTTAATTTTAAATTTTGTTTTATTTGTTTCCAAATACGGATTGTACTATGAATAATTGGGTTCTTATTATAGTTTATGTTATTCAATTTCATTGGAGAGAGGAGGATCGCTCCAATGTTTCTAGAGGAGCAATCCTCTTTCTCCATTACAATCCAGTCTACTTGCTGGGCGGAGTTATCCATCAGTTGAATCATGTTTTTAATATTTACTGACCAATAATAATACATAAAATTGGGTAGTGCTAGACCCCCCAATACTTTAGATTTATTCAGATGGGTTTTTTGTATTCTATGTGATTTATAGTCCCATATAAAATTAGTGATATCTGAGTCCTGGGTTTCCTCCATGGCCAGAGCGAGCAACACCGGAAATTGGAGGAAATGCAACTCATATTCCGCTTGGGGAGTCTGCATCCTGGGGGCATGAACATTGAATTCTCCCAATTTTGTTAGCCCTTGCTGTCTCCTCCCCTTCCTCAGCCCTCGGGCTGTCTCCTCCCATCCCTCAGCCCTCGGGCTCCTCCTCCGCCTTTTTCCTTTCTTCTCCCCACCCCCCATCAGTCTGAAGAAGGGTTTCGGCTCGAAACGTTGCCTAAATCCTTCGCTCCATAGATGCTGCTGCACCCGCTGAGTTTCTCCAGCATTTTTGTGTACCTTCGATTTTCCAGCATCTGCAGTTCCTTCTTAGACAAGTTATTGAGTCAGGGTGGAGTTTCAGTACATGGAACTCTGCTACCGGAATCCCACAGTAGGAATACCAGCCCCAGCGCTAACAGTCCATCTTCGACCTCTCTCGGCCGGTAACAACGCTTCCAATGTAAACGACACCCGCGGCAGTGACACCGATCCTGGCGCTCCCTGCACAAGATGCTGCTCCCAGCGGAGAGAAACCATCCTCACTTTAAAGGCGAACCCTCTCTGCCTCTCCACTCATGCTTCACATTCGTAGCTCAGGGACAGGATGTGCGCAGAGAGGGATAAACAAACACAGGAGGAATCATCTCACTGGGGAGCGTGAGGTATCTCACAGAGCATCTATGATCTTTGTCACAGATAGCGGAGAGAGAGTGGGAGGGAGGAAGGGAGAGGGAGCAGGCAGGGAGAGAAGGTGGGAGGGAGCGAGAGAGAGAGAGTGAGATGGAGGGAAGGGGAGAGAGGGGAGGAAGCCGACAGGAGGAGAGGGAGAGAAGGGGAGGATGGGCAGGGAGAAAGGGGGAGAGAGAGGGAGGGAAGGTGAGAGAGAGGAGGGAGAGAGGAAGGGGGAGAAAGGGTGGAAAGGAGAGAGGGGGACAGAGACGGGGAAGGAGAGAGGAGTGAGAAGGGGAGGGAGAGGAGAGAAGGGAGAGGGAGGGAAGAACGGACAATAGGAAGAGGCGAAGGTGGACACTGCGAGACAGAGGGGAGTGGAGAGCGGCCACGGAAGGAAAGAATGGGGAGGAGAAGGGGGGAAGAGCGAGGGAAAGGACGGTGCCAGCAAGAGAGAGGGTAGAGGGAGAGATCGGGGGAGGAGAGAGAGAAAACTGGGGGGACTAGAGGGTCAGAACGCGAGGTCGTGAGAGGAGAAAGAGAGGGGGCGGGTGAGTCGGGGAGAGGTGGCAGACGGAGAGACTGAAATGAAACAGGGAGAGATAAAGTAGCGAGTGAACGAGAGAGAGAGGCCGAGAGGAGGGACCAAAAAAAAGGCGATTTGTGTAGTATTTGGTAAAATAATAGCAATATGAAGACGCCTTGACCAAAGCAAAGATATTAGTGCGGAGACAGAAGCCGGTTACGGAAATGGCGCTAAAGATTACCCATGACCTACTACGGCTTTTTCGTCGAGTGGACTACATTACTCCGCTCTATGATCTTTGCTTATAGATCCCTAAGCACAGCAGCCCCTTGACATTCAATCTCCTAAGTAACACTCTGCCTTGAATAATGTACATAATATCAGTGAGAAGTCCACGTGTCAGAGGTTACGGGGAGAAGGCAGGAGAGTGGGATTAGGAAGAGATAGATCAGGCATGATTGAATGGCGGAGTAGAGTTGATGGACCAAATGGCCTCGTTCTACTCCTATTCCTTATGATTTTTCAGTGTCACGGCTAACACATCCCCCGCTGGCTAAAAACTCCAGGGACTGTCATATGAGGAAAGATTGAAAAGACTAGGCTTGTATTCACTGGAGTTTAGAAGGATGAGGGGGCATCTTATAGAAACATATAAAATTATAAAAGGACTGGACAAGCTAGATGCAGGAAAAATGTTCCCAATGTTGGGCGAGTCCAGAACCAGGGGCCACAGTCTTAGAATAAAGGGGAGGTCATTTAAGACTGAGGTGAGAAAAAAAATTTCACCCAGGGAGTTGTGAATTTATGGAATTCCCTGCCACAGAGGGCAGTGGAGGCCAAGTCACTGGATGGATTTAAGAGAGAGTTAGATAGAGCTCTAGGGGCTAGTGGAGTCAAGGGATATGGGGAGAAGGCAGGCACGGGCTATTGATAGGGGACGATCAGCCATGATCACAATGAATGGCGGTGCTGGCTCGAAGGGCCGAATGGCCTCCTCCTGCACCTATTTTCTATGTTTCTATGAAGTTTTCCCCTAAACCCACTGCAGGTACTGGGCAGTTCCACTTCATGCAGCCAGCAAAAAAATAACAAATAAAAGCACTGAATAAATGATTAAAAATGTAATTGCAAAAGAGTTTGAATTTCTCTTTTGAAGGAGACGGGTTTGAAACGTTGCCAGCTTTCAGGGTGTGAGTTTGAGGGTTGTAGATAAAGTCGATTATTGAGCCAGCATCTGCTGTTTACAGGCCATGCTAACACCCTTCCCCAAACACAATTACACACGTTTGGCCCATTGTCGAAGGTCAAGTCAATTATTTTCCAATTAGCAGTGCGGAGTCCATGAGGTGAAGCGTGGAAAACAGATGGCTGGTCCACTGATCTGTGTCCTGCGCAGAGACTTCTTGCTGCCCCCATCTTACTGCAGGTTTGCGGGTGTTTTAAACCAACGGACAACAACACCCCCTCCCCCTTCACAACTTCACGACACATCATGTGCAATGGTTCAACGGTACTTTATTGTCACATGTACCGAGGTACAGTGAAATTACGCTTTTTTGTTTAAAGTTCAGTACAAGTATCACCGAAGAGTGGGTGGAGAGTAACTTTGACACTGGATCTGGGTCATTGAATCCACAGGTAAAGATAGAAAATAATTTGTCTTCAAACATCTAAATGTGAACCACTGGATGGCTTTCTTGCAACAATTTGATGTTAAATACATTATGATTATTGTTACAACAATGTAGGATCATAACTTCATTTAGATATCATACTCTGTAGTAGCACCTAGTGGTGGGATGGAGAGGGCAGAGGGCGGTGGAGGCAGGTTCTCTGGATGCTTTCAAGAGAGAGCTAGATAGGGCTCTTAAAAATAACAGAGTCAGGGGATATGGGGAGAAGGCAGGAACGGGGTACTGATTGGGGATGATCAGCCATGATCACATTGAATAGGCTCAAATGGCCTGCTCCTGCACCTACTGTCTATTGTCTATTGTCTATTGGCAGAACCCTCTTCATTGGTCGGTGCGGTCAAGTGACCGCAGGGTGTTGGTTTTCGCGGGCTTTTGGGGTGTGTCGGTTAGTTAGTCAGCGCTCCTCCCAGCAACAGGAGCTATTATTGTCCGACACGCGGGCTTCACGGGTTTATGTTCGTTTTTTTAAATTAAAAATAAAAAACATTTCGCTCAACCTGTCTGGTCTTTCTCACTACAACTCTTTTGGTTTGTGTACAAGTTCAAACACACAGAATTGAGGTAATCATCAACCTGAAATGTTCTCCCTTGAGTAGACCAAAAATGCTGGAGAAACTCAGCGGATGCGGCAGCATCTATGGAGCGAAGGAAATAGGAAACGTTTCGGGTCGATACCCTTCTTCAGACGGATTTGAGGGTGGGGGGGGGGCGGGAAGAAGAAAGGAAGAGGAGGAGCCAGTGGGCCCAGCATTTTTGTCTACCTTCGATTTTCCAGCATCAGCAGTTCCTTCTTAAACAAGTTCTCCTGTGATCCCACCACTAGTCACATCTTCCCAGCTCCACCTCTTTTGCGTTTCCACAGAGACCGCTCCCTCCGCAACTCTTTGGTTCACTCATCCCTTCCCACCCTAACCACACCCTCCCCAGGTTCCTCTGCAACCGCAGGAGATGTAGCGCCAGTTCCTATACCTCCTCCCTCGCCTCCATCTGGGACCCCAGCAGTCCTTCCAGGTGAGTCAGAGGTCCACGTGCAACTCCTCCAAACTCGTCTACTACATGCAAACTGGAGGAACAGCAACTCACATTCCGCTTGGGCAGCTTACAACCCAATGGTATGACCGTTGAATTCTCTGATTTAGGTAACCTGTAACAACCTCCCTCCCCCCAAAACATCCCGTCTTTTCACCCCCCATTCCCTGTGCCCACCACAACTTCCACATTAATTCTCCCCTCCACACGTGTCTCCTCCACCCCCCCCCCCCCCCCATTACCTTCCATCCTCTGGCTTCACAATCTGGAACTCTTCAAAACTGTCTGATACCTTCTGTTCTTATCACTGGCCTTTGTACCAATCATCTGCCTGTCAACCTCCCCCCCACCCCTCCCCTGTGTCTATCCATTACCTGCCAGGCTCTGTCCCCGCCTCTCCCCTCTTCCAGCTTTCTTCTCCTCCCTACAATCAGTCTGAAGAAGATTTCAACCCAAAATGCCACCTATCCATGTTCTGCAGAGATGCTGCCTGACCTGCTGTGTTACTCCAGCACTTTGTATCCTTGAATATCCTCTGTTTCTTTAGACTTTAGACTTTAGAGATGCCGTGTGGAAACAGACCCTTCGGCCCACCGAGTCCGCGCCAACCAGCGATCCCTGTACACTATCCCACACACTAGGGACAATTTGCAACTTTACCAAAGCCAATTATGTCTTTGGAGTTTGGGAGGAAACCGGAGCACCCAGAGAAAACCCACGTGGTCACAGAGAGAATGTACAAACTCCTGTACAGACAGCATTCGTGGTCAGGGTCGAACTGGGGTCTCTGGCGCTGTAGGGCAGCAACTCTAACGCTCCTCCCTGTCTCTCTCCATTGATGCCGCCCGGCGTGTCGAGTATCTCCAACATGCTTTGTTTTTGCACTGAATTACACTCGAGCTTCCATTTCAGCGTTTTCCTTCATTCATTACATTTCCTGCAAGCAGTTTGAAGCAGAATTACTTAGAAGCAACAACAGAATTAAATCGCAAATGTGAATCTAGTAAAATGTGTCCGGGTCTTTCTCATCTGCAATCGTTTTATTGCCCTCTAAAATTTTTCAACTGTTTTATTGCTTCAATTACCCTGTGGAAATACATAGAGCTTCAATTCCATAACGTAATACACAGCTTGCAATAGAAAGTTATTTCAACTCTTGTGTACTGATTTTCCTGACTGCCAGGACATTGAGCTACTCAGTTAGGTAGGTGTCTATTGGTCTATACGTGCAGGGAGGAACTGCAGATGCTGGTTCACACCAAAGATGCTGGAGTAACTCAATGGGAAAGAAAGATAGAAAGATAGAAAGAAAGATAGAAAGATAGATAGAAAGAAAGATAGATATAAAGAAAGGAAGACATAGAGAGATACATAGAGAGAGAAAGAGATACATAGAGAGAGAAAGAGATACATTGAGAGAGAAAGAGATAGATAGATAGATAGATAGATAGATAGATAGATAGATAGATAGATAGATAGATAGATAGATAGATAGATGGATGAATGGATGGATGGATGGATGGATGGATGGATGGATGGATGGATGGATGGATGGATGGATGGATGGATGGATGGATGGATGGATAGATAGATAGATAGATAGATAGATAGATAGATAGATAGATAGATAGATAGATAGATAGATAGATAGATAGATAGATAGTTAGTTAGTTAGTTAGTTAGTTAGTTAGTTAGTTAGTTAGTTAGTTAGTTAGTTAGTTAGTTAGTTAGTTCGTTCGTTCGTTCGTTCGTTCGTTCGTTGGTTGGTTGGTTAGTTAGTTAGTTAGTTAGTTAGTTAGTTAGTTAGTTAGTTAGTTAGTTAGTTAGTTAGTTAGTTAGTTAGTTAGTTAGTTAGTTAGTTAGTTAGTTAGTTAGTTAGTTAGTTAGTTAGTTAGTTAGTTAGTTAGTTAGTTAGTTAGTTAGTTAGTTAGTTAGTGATACATTGGGTGCTTGGCCTTTACTGGAACATGAGGAATGTACACAGAAGCTCTGTTCATTCGCCAACGCGTCAACTGACTAAAGACTAAACATTTCAAGAAATCTGTCCGGAATTATCCTCTCGAGCTTCTGCCGGATTCTTACATCCACCCAATACAAGAGCTCACCCGAGGGAAGGGCTTTAATAATTGTCAACAGGAGATGAATGCAACAACAGCAGATTGTATTTATATTGTGCATTTAATAAAGTACCGTGTCCCCAGAGACCTGACAGGTTCCCATTCAAGACAATCGAGGAATAATTAAGGCAGGTGATCATGACTTGGGTTAAAGACAGCAGCGCCAAGCCCTGCATTAAAGAAGGATGTCGGGGTGGGGGGGGGGGGGGGGGTAGAAGGTTACAACAGGCTAAAGTTTTATAGGTCAATATTTCCACATTTTCTTTAGAAATTCTTATGTTCCCCATTAACATATAGGTGACATTGTAAATTGATATTCCGACTGAGTGAGGCTTCAGGCAAGTGAGGTAATGAGAAACTAATGTCATTCCGCACACACTGTTAAAAGCTAATAAAAACGTCAAGCATATAAAGCATTCATTATATATTTTATCATTATTTAAATTCTCTCTCTCTATTACAATGCTCTCTTTTCCTTGTCTTTCCCATCTTTACCATTGGTTACTAAATGAGTCCAACTGTCTCCATTTAAGCAATGGACAGTTTCCCGGGTAAAGAACGGAGTGAACCACCAGCGAAACCGTCTCCCAGTCTACGCTTGGTCTGGTGATGAATAAAACGCCATATGAGGCAGCACAGTGGCGGCACAGACACTGCAGTGGTGCAGCGGTAGAGTTACTGCCTCACAGCGCCATAGACACGGGCTCCATTCTGACTATGGGTGATGTCTGTACAGAGTTTGGACGTTCTCCTTGTGACCACGTGGGTTATCTCCGGGTGCCCCGGTTTCCTCCCACGCTCTAAAGACGTACAGGTTTGTAGGTTAATCTGGTTTTGGTAAAAATTGTAAATGTCCCCTGGTTTGTAGGATACTGCTGGTGTATGGGGATCGCTGATCGGCACAGATTTGGTGGGCCGAAGGGCCTGTTTCAGTGCCGTATCTCTAAAGTAAACTGAATCAGGAGCACCGATTAGATTAGAGGTGGTGCTGAACCTCTGTCTCGCCTCAAAGGGCTGCTGAGGTTCCTGGGCGGAGGTGAGGGAGGAGGTTTTTAGTTTAGTTTAGAGATAAAGCACGGAAACAGTCCCTTCAGCCCGCAAAGGCCGCATTGACCAGCGTACCCCACACATTAACACTTTCCTCCACACACTCTGGACAATTTGACTTTTATACCCAGCCAATTAACCTACAAACTTGTACATCTTTGGAGTGTGGGAGGAAACTGAAGATCTTGGAGAAAACCCACGCAGGTCCTGGGGAGAACGTAGAAACTCCGTACAAACAGCACCCGTAGTCGGGATCGAACCCGGGTCTCTGGCGCTATAAGGAAGGAGCTCTACCGGGATTAGGGGGCATCCTCTAGAAGGAGAGAAGGAATGGCTGACGTTTCGGATCGAAGAAGGGTCTCAACCAGAAACGCCACCCATTCCTTCTCTCCAGAGATGCTGCCTGCCCCGCTGAGTTGCTCCAGCATTTTGTGTCCATCTTCAGTGTAAACCAGCATCTGCAGTTCCAACCTACATGGCTACAAGGAAAGGTTGAACAGACTTGGATTGTTTGACTGTAGAAGGTGGTGGAATCTAGAGGCAGTTGATGCTGAGGGGGGTGACCTAATAGAAGTGCATAAAATTATGAGAGGCCTAGATAGGGTAGACAGTCAGAACCTTATTTTCTCAGGATGGAAATATCAAATACGAGAGGGCGTGGCTTTAAGATAAGAGGGGCCAAATTCAAAGGTGATGTAGGTTGGGCGGTCACAGTGGCACAGCGGAAGAGTTGCTGCCTTACAGCGAATTCAGCGCCGGAGACCCAGGTTCGATCCTGACTGCGGGTGCTGTCTGTACGAAGTTTGTACCTTCTCCCTGTGATCTGCGTGGGGTTTCTCCGAGATCTTCGGTTTCCTCCCACACTCCAAAGACGTACAGGTTTGTTGGTTAATTGGCTTGGTAAAAGTAGAAATTGACCCTAGTGGGTGTAGGATAGGGTTAATGTGCAGGGATCGCTGGTCGGCGCGGACCCGGTGGGCCGAAGGGCCTGTTTCCGCGCTGTATCTCTATATGTATCTCTATATATGTGGGGGTCAAAACCTTTACACAGTGGGTGGAGTGTTCCACCCCTCACTAGTATACAATTTCCAATACCAATCTCTCTTCATTAAAACTAAAATTCCACCACCCCACCCCTCACCAATATTCCACTTTCAACACAAATGGTTTTGAAATCCGCTCCCCAAATCACTCTGCCCCTTGTGAGAATCTCCTTACTGAAGCCTGCCTCCATATTGAAGCTTTGAACTGCACAATGTCTTCACGTATGGCCCGGGTGATAATTCTGCTTCATAACATCCGTGTGACCTGCCTTGGAACATTTTGCCACCATAAAGATGTCACATAAATACAACCTCCTGTTATTGTTCTCTGACATCGGCATTTAAGTCCTCATTTATGACTGGACGCATAAAATCAACTGTCATTTGGAGAGCAGTGTTTCTGCTGAAATGGTTGTACACACTTCCGCTCTGCTGCACAAAAGCAACTCGCCGAGTCCCACTCGCCCCCCCCCCCCCGAGTCCCCCTCCCCCCCCCCCCCCCCCACTCTGAGCTTTCAACAGGACAAGCCTCGTCCCCCTTCCCCTGGACACGACAGGTTGTCAAAGAGCAAATGATTCCATTGCCACTGATTTACAGCTGAACAATAGCGGGGAGAGAGAGAGCCACCAATAACTGCTCTGACATCTGTCTAAACACTGGCCTAGAGGAAGTGGCAACACGCTTATAATGATCATTTAACACTGGGGATAAAATAATGGACAGAGCTGCAGAAACACACTAACTGCTTGGCAGCTCGTACATCCAACTGTGATTTTCAAGATTTTTTTTAGCCTTCTCCAGTGTAGGATTTAGATGATAAGATGAAAGAATAGGAGGAAGCCAGTCCTGGCCTTGATCCTTCTCTCAGGCCTATAACTCACCCGTCACCCACTTTCACTGCAAATCCCTTTAGTTTAGTACAAAGATACAGCGTGGAAACAGGCCCTTCAGCCCACCGAGTCCGCACCGACCACTGATCACCCCGGACACTAGGACTATCCTACGCACTAGGGACAATTTACAATTTTTACCGAAGTTAATTAACCTACAATCCTTGGAGTGTGGGAGGAAACAGGAGCATCCGGGGAAAACCCACGCAAGTCTCCTATCCCCAGTAATTGTTATATGGTTATATGGGGAGAATACGTGTTCGGCACGGACTAGAAAGGTCGAGATGGCCTGTTTCCGTGCTGTAATTGTTATATGGTTATATGGGGAGAATACGTGTTCGGCACGGACTAGAAAGGTCGAGATGGCCTGTTTCCGTGCTGTAATTGTTAAGTCACGAAGAGAATGTATAAAACTCCATACAGATAGCACCCGTAGTAAGGTTCGAACCGGGGCCTCTGGCGCTGAAAGGCAGCAACTCTATTGCTGTGCCACCACGCTGCCCAATTCTCCGCATATCCATGTAACTATCCAAAAACATCGTAAATGCCTCTATTCTATCTGCCTCCACAACCATCACTGGCAATGCGTTCCACTCACCACTCTCTGTGTAAAAAACTTGCCCTATATATACAGTATGTCCTGCAAATGTTCCCCTCTCACTTTAAAGCTATGCCCCACAGTATCGCTGGAAGCAGGTCTGTACTGAGAGGGTTAACAGAGCCTACACCTTCAAGGCCACACTATTTATACAATATCAAGGCAACCTCTGAACCAAGGTACCATTCACAAAAGACAGACACAAAATGCTGGAGCAACTCAGCGGTTCGGGCAGTGTCTCTGGAGAAAAGGAATGGGTGACGTTTCAGGTTGAAACCCTTCTTCAGACTGAGAGTCGGGGGAGAGGGAAACTAGAGGTATGAAAAGATTCAGAACAAAGCAGAGGTGGCACCGATGACGAATGAAAGGTGGAGCCCACAATGGTACATTGTTGGCTGTGGAAGAAGTGATCACAAAGAGAGATATGGATGTGAACAGTGGAACTGGCAGGATGAATGGGAGGTGACGGAGAGAGTGGAAATGCAGCGGTTATGTGAAATTAGAGAAATCAAAAGTCACACCCGGTTGTAAGCTGCCCAAGCGAAAGTCTGAAGAAGGGTCTCCACCCGAAATGTCGCCAATTCCCTCTCCCCATAGATGCTGCCTCACCCACTGAGTTTCTCCAAGTTTGTCTACCAAGCAAAATATGAGGTGCTTTTCCTCCAATTTGGGTGTGGCGTCGCACTGCCAGTGGAGGAGGCCGGGGACAGAAAGGTCAGTGTGGGAATGGGAAGGGGAGTTCAAGTGTTTGGCTGCCGAACAAAACATTCACAAACCTTGGTGGCAAACTGTCCAGAGGACAAGTCTATGAAACCGTCTTGAAGACGACGAGCAAACCACAGCAATTCACAGACACTCCAGGACAACAGCTGTGCTACTAAAAGAGTCCACAAACAAGGTGAGAAGCAAAGGGTTTCACACAAGATGTCAGCGAGAGGCGATAGCAATTAATTCTGGGGAAAATGATAGAGAGAAGCTGTGACCCTGCAGAGTCTGGGGAAGAGAGGTTTCCGACTGGCACGGTGGCGCAGCGATAGAGTTATTGCCTCACAGCGCCAGAGGCCCAGGTTCAATCTGACTCCTGGTGCTGTCTGTACGGGGTTTGTACCTTCTCCCAGTGATCGCGTGGGTTTTCTCCGGGTACCCCTACGTTTTCCTCCAGTACTCTAAAGATGCGCAGGTATGTAGGTTGGTTTGCTTTTCTAAAATTGTCCCCAGTGTGTGTGGGATAGAACCAGTGTATGGATGATTCCTTGTCGGCGCAGACTCAATGGGCCGAAGCGTCTGCCTCCATGCTGTATCTCTAAACTAAAAACTAAAAGTAGCCAAGTTTACCTTCTCCCATCGCCCAGGCCAAGGAGGTAAGTCACGTTAAGTCAAGTTTATTGTCATATAGCACAGGTATGGAGAGATAGAGAGAGACGAACGGTGAGGTGAGGTAGATTTTAGGGGGTGACTAACCATTGAACACCCTCCTAGTGTCATAGAGTGATACAGCATGGAAACAGGCCCTTCGACCCAACTTGCCCTCACCGGCCAACATGCCCCATCTACACCTGCCCCACCTTCCTGCGTTTGGCCCGTATCCCTCGAAACCTGTCCTATCCATGTATCTGTCTCAATGTTTCTTAAACAATGCGAAAGTACCTGCCTTCAACTACCTCCTCCGGCAGCTCGTTACATACAACCACCACCCTCTGACTGACGAAGGCCAATGTACCAAAAACCTTTATGGCCACCGTATCACCCTGTGGTGCCACTTTCAATGAACTATGTACCTGTACTACTAAATCCCTCTGCTCTACAGCAGTCCCCAGAGCTCTGCCGTTCACTGGATGGGTTCTCCTGAACTATCACCTCCTGTGGAGTCACCTCCTGCCACTCCTCCTCTTGGGTGGGCAACACCTCCTCTTGGGTGGGCAACACCTGCATGGCCGGGTTTTTTTAGGGTTGTGCCCTCCCCCTGCGCTGCTGCCTTTTTGGTGCCATCTCTAAAACACAAGTCTCCTCTCCAAGAAAACTCTCCAGCTATGAATGAACATGCCTTGGAGTGACGTTCTGCTGTTTAAATAACTTTTTTTTTCTACTGACCTTTTTTTTCACCCCGGAACTATTACCTTCGACTGCCTCCGACCACCTACGACTACCTACGACTAGAATCACGATCTACTATGACCTACCTACGATCTACCTACCAGTAAAAAGTATCGATTTTGTCCAGCCACCCTTTTGTTTACTCGTGGACATTTTTTATCAGGCTAGAAAAAACGCCGTAACTTACTTGATGCCACGAGTACCTACGACTAGCATCACATAGAAACATAGAAACATAGAAATTAGGTGCAGGAGTAGGCCATTCGGCCCTTCGAGCCTGCACCGCCATTCAATATGATCATGGCTGATCATCCAACTCAGTATCCCGTACCTGCCTTCTCTCCATACCCTCTGATCCCTTTAGCCACAAGGGCCACATCTAGCTCCCTCTTAAATATAGCCAATGAACTGGCCTCGACTACCCTCTGTGGCAGAGAGTTCCAGAGATTCACCACTCTCTGTGTGAAAAAAGTTCTTCTCATCTCGGTTTTAAAGGATTTCCCCCTTATCCTTAAGCTGTGACCCCTTGTCCTGGACTTCCCCAACATCGGGAGCAATCTTCCTGCATCTAGCCTGTCCAACCCCTTAAGAATTTTGTAAGTTTCTATAAGATCCCCTCTCAATCTCCTAAATTCTAGTGAGTATAAACCAAGTCTATCCAGTCTTTCTTC
Organism: Malacoraja senta; assembly: GCA_038087875.1. NCBI lineage: Eukaryota > Metazoa > Chordata > Chondrichthyes > Rajiformes > Rajidae > Malacoraja > Malacoraja senta. The sequence continues at coordinate 71,373,222 of CM075981.1, forward strand.
ATAAGACAGTCCTGACATCCCAGGAATCAGTCTGGTGAACCTTCTCTGCACTCCCTCTATGGCAATAATGTCCTTCCTCAGATTTGGAGACCAAAACTGTACGCAATACTCCAGGTGTGGTCTCACCAAGACCCTGTACAACTGCAGTAGAACCTCCCTGCTCCTATACTCAAATCCTTTTGCTATGAAAGCTAACATACCATTTGCTTTCTTCACTGCCTGCTGCACCTGCATGCCTACTTTCAATGACTGGTGTACCATGACACCCAGGTCTCGCTGCATCTCCCCTTTTCCTAGTCGGCCACCATTTAGAAAATAGTCTGCTTTCCTGTTTTTGCCACCAAAATGGATAACCTCACATTTATCCACATTATACTGCATCTGCCAAACATTTGCCCACTCACCCAGCCTATCCAAGTCACCTTGCAGTCTCCTAGCATCCTCCTCACAGCTAACACTGCCCCCCAGCTTAGTGTCATCCGCAAACTTGGAGATATTGCCTTCAATTCCCTCATCCAGGTCATTAATATATATTGTAAATAGCTGGGGTCCCAGCACTGAGCCTTGCGGTACCCCACTAGTCACTGCCTGCCATTGTGAAAAGGACCCGTTTACTCCTACTCTTTGCTTCCTGTTTGCCAGCCAGTTCTCTATCCACATCAATACTGAACCCCCAATGCCATGTGCTTTAAGTTTGTATACTAATCTCTTATGTGGGACCTTGTCGAAAGCCTTCTGGAAGTCCAGATACACCACATCCACTGGTTCTCCCCTATCCACGCTACTAGTTACATCCTCGAAAAATTCTATAAGATTCGTCAGACATGATTTACCTTTCGTAAATCCATGCTGACTTTGTCCAATGATTTCACCACTTTCCAAATGTGCTGCTATCCCATCTTTAATAACCGACTCTAGCAGTATCCCCACTACCGATGTTAGACTAACTGGTCTGTAATTCCCCGTTTTCTCTCTCCCTCCCTTCTTAAAAAGTGGGGTTACGTTTGCTACCCGCCAATCCTCAGGAACTACTCCAGAATCTAAAGAATTTTGAAAGATTATTACTAATGCATCCACTATTTCTGGAGCTACTTCCTTAAGTACTCTGGGATGCAGCCTATCTGGCCCTGGGGATTTATCGGCCTTTAATCCATTCAATTTACCCAACACCACTTCCCGACTAACCTGGATTTCACTCAATTCCTCCAACTCCTTTGACCCGCGGTCCCCTGCTATTTCCGGCAGATTATTTATGTCTTCCTTAGTGAAGACGGAACCAAAGTAGTTATTCAATTGGTCCGCCATATCCTTGTTCCCCATGATCAACTCACCTGTTTCTGACTGCAAGGGACCTACATTTGTTTTAACTAATCTCTTTCTTTTTACATATTTATAAAAACTTTTGCAGTCAGTTTTTATGTTCCCTGCCAGTTTTCTTTCATAATCTATTTTTCCTTTCCTAATTAAGCCCTTTGTCCTCCTCTGCTGGTCTCTGAATTTCTCCCAGTCCTCTGGTATGCTGCTTTTTCTGGCTAATTTGTACGCATCATCTTTCGCTTTGATACCATCCCTGATTTCCCTTGTTATCCATGGATGCACTACCTTCCCTGATTTATTCTTTTGCCAAACTGGGATGAACAATTTTTGTAGTTCATCCATGCAGTCTTTAAATGTCTTCCATTGCATGTCCACCGTCAACCCTTTTAGAATTAATTGCCAGTCAATCATGGCCAATTCATGTCTCATACCCTCAAAGTTACCTTTCTTTAAGTTCAGAACCATTGTTTCTGAATTAACAATGTCACTCTCCATCCTAATGAAGAACTCAACCATATTATGGTCACTCTTGCCCAAGGGGGCACGTACAACAAGACTGCTAACTAACCCTTCCTCATTACTCAATACCCAGTCTAAAATAGCCTGCTCTCTCGTTGGTTCCTCTACATGTTGATTTAGATAACTATCCCGCATACATTCCAAGAAATCCTCTTCCTCAGCACCCCTGCCAATTTGATTCACCCAATCTATATGTAGATTGAAGTCACCCATTATAACAGTTTTGCCTTTGTCGCACGCATTTCTAATTTCCTGTTTGATGCCATCCCCAACTTCACTACTACTGCTAGGTGGCCTGTACACAACACCCACCAGCGTTTTCTGCCCCTTAGTGTTTCGCAGCTCTACCCATACCGATTCCACATCCTCCAAGCTAATGTCTTTCCTTTCCACTGCGTTAATCTCCTCTCTAACCAGCAACGCTACCCCACCTCCTTTTCCTTTCTCTCTATCCCTCCTGAATATTGAATATCCCTGGATGTTCAGCTCCCAGCCTTGGTCACCCTGGAGCCATGTCTCCGTGATCCCAACTATATCATAGTCATTAATAGCTATCTGCACATTCAACTCATCCACCTTATTACGAATGCTCCTTGCATTGAGACACAAAGCCTTCAGGCTTGTTTTTACAACATTCTTACCCCTTATACAATTATGTTGAAAAGTGGCCCTTTTTGATTTTTGCCCTGGTTTTGTCTGTCTTCCACTTTTACTTTTCACCTTGCTACCTATTGCTTCTACCCTCATTTTACACTCCTCTGTCTCTACGCTCACACATTTAAGAAACCCTTTCCCTTTAACTCCATCCTCCACTATCCCATTCGAAACCCCACCCCCCTTATTCAGTTTAAAACCATCCGTGTAGCAGTGGCAAACCTGCCTGCCAGAATGCTGGTCCCACACCTGTTAAGATGCAATCCGTCCCTTTTGTACAGTTCCCCCTTACCCCAAAACAGATCCCAGTGATCTAAAAATCTAAATCCCTGCCCCGTGCACCAGTTCCTGAGCCACACGTTCAGGTCCCGTATCTCCCTGTTCCTGCTCTCGCCAGCACGAGGAACTGGAAGCAAACCGGAGATAACAACCCTGGAGGCCCGCTACGACCTACCTACGACCTCCTATGACCTCGTTGCGACCATGCTGCGAGTCAAGGGCAAACTCGGCAGAGGTCGTGGATTAGGTCGTGAAAGTGGGACAGGGGCTTAAGTGCTCCCAAAGTCCCTCTGTATTAAATTCCAACAACCGTTTTCCCAGCCCTGCTGAGATCAAGGAGAAACCATTTTGAGAAGAATCTCTCACTCGCAAAGCTCAGGAACTGGTCAATGCTTAACACAACCTCAGCAGAAAAATACTTTTGTCAGCTATCAGATAGAGGATCTGTGACAAATTCAATTAATTCCTTGTCCTAATGCAGCAACTAAAGATCTTGCCGACACTGGCCAACCCTCATTAATCCATCTAATTATTTTGTGACACACAATTAAAACGTAAATTGCCGTATTGCAGTAAACCTTTTCGGCACCATTAAATCTGAAAATTAAATTTAATTTGAATCTTCGAAAATCATATGGGCATCACCTTTTTTTTTAAAGAAAAAGTAATTGAATGTGGGAGGAGTGAGACCTTTCAGTCACTCCAACATTGTTCACTCTTCACACAGACCTTGGCTGATCTGTCACTTTCCACTGGCACCCCTCCACAACACTCATCTCAGTCCTTAAAGGTTCATTAGCAGCAGCAAACTGAGGGCGAAGATTCAGGGTTTCTCTCCTTCCCCCTCTCTCCCCATCGCTCTCCCACTCTATCCCCTTTCTCTCTGTCCCTGTCCCACTTTGTCCCAACCTCATTCCCACCCTCTCTCGCTCTGTCACCCTCTCTCTCTGTCCCTCTCTCGCTTCCACCCTCTCTCACTCTGTCCCCTCTCTCTCTGTCCCTCTCTCACTCCCACCCTCTCTCACTCTGTCCCCCCCTCTCTCTCTGTCCCTCTCTCACTCCCACCCTCTCTCTCTGTCCCCCCCTCTCTCTCTGTCCCTCTCTCACTCCCACCCTCTCTCACTCTGTCCCCCCCTCTCTCTCTGTCCCTCTCTCACTCCCACCCTCTCTCACTCTAACCCCCTCTCTCTCTCTGTCCCTCTCTCACTCCCACCCTCTCTCACTCTGTCCCCCTCTCTCTCTGTCCCTCTCTCACTCCCACCCTCTCTCACTCTAACCCCCTCTTCTCTCTCTGTCCCTCTCTCACTCCCACCCTCTCTCACTCTGTCCCCCCCTCTCTCTGTCCCTCTCTCACTCCCACCCTCTCTCACTCTAACCCCCTCTCTCTCTCTGTCCCTCTCTCACTCCCACCCTCTCTCACTCTGTCCCCCTCTCTCTCTCTGTCCCTCTCTCACTCCCACCTCTCTCACTCTAACCCCCTCTCTCTCTCTCTGTCCCTCTCTCACTCCCACCCTCTCTCACTCTGTCCCCCCCTCTCTCTCTGTCCCGCTCTCACTCCCACCCTCTCTCACTCTGTCCCCCTCTCTCTCTCTGTCCCTCTCTCACTCCCACCCGCTCTCACTCTGTCCCCCTCTCTCTCTGTCCCAGTTCAGGGGGGGGGTATGGGCCAAAAGCAGGCAGGTTGGGCTAGTGTAGATGGGACACAAAAATGCTGGAGAAACTCAGCGGGTGCAGCAGCATCTATGGAGCGAAGGAAATAGGTAACGTTTCGGGCCGAAACCCTTCTTCAGACTGATAGGGGGTGGGGAGAAGAAAGGAAAAAAGGAAAAAGGCGGAGGAGGAGCCCGAGGGCTGGGGGAGGGGAGGAGACAACCAGATGGCTGATGAAGGGGAGGGGACAGCAAGGGCTAGCAGAATTGGGAGAATTCAATGTTCAGTCGTAGAGTTGGAGGGCAGGGGGGATCACAGAGATGGGGCAGTTAGAGAGTTGGTTGTGGAACAGTCTCCGGAGAGAGGAGGAGAACTTCTTCAAAGTAGGTCAGTGTGGTCAAGTTGAGCTGAAGGGCCTGTTTCCACGATGTACGACTATGACATTTTATTTCCCTTATCCCCTCTCTCTCACACACATGGACTTCAGCTTCTCTTCCCAATACATTAGTTATGTTTTGCCCAGAAACACATGCAAGTCTTCACATGTTGTGAATGTAAATATCACCGCAATGCCAACAGGAAGAGTTGCCGGGGGCAGGAAGGTCCCCCCTTACTGAGGGCCAGGTTGAGTTGCTGATGTCTCTATGTAGCGATACAATGATTGAGGGTTTCTTCACCAGCTCAATGAAAGCAACAGCTGTGAGTAATGGACATGAAATCCATACATCGATATATTCAGCCACCAATCATCCTGTCATTTCTGTAAGTGTCTGCAATGTGTGTTAACTGTGAATAGAGTCCAGCAAAAGACTGAGCTAAAGAATCTGAGGGAGTGTGGAGAAGGGTCCCTAGCCGAAACACCACCTATCTGTGTTCTCCAGGGATGCTGCCCGACCCGCTGAGTTACTCCAGCACTCTGTGTCTTTTCTTTTGAGCTAAGGACCGACTCTTGCTTCTAGGAATCAGCATGTGTATTCAGGGAGAAGAAGTCTGAAGTAGGGTTTCGGCCCGAAACGTTACCTATTTCCTTCGCTCCATAGATGCTGCTGCACCTGCTGAGTTTCTCCAGCATTTTTGTGTACCTTCGATTTTCCAGCATCTGCAGTTCCTTCTTTAACACAGAAGTCTGCACTAGATGGACAAACTGAAGCTAAGAGGAACACAGGATGAGTTACTCCAGCTTTTTGTGTCTATCTTCAGAGGAACACAGGAATGGGATGAAGTGATTTAATAACGTCTGAAGAAGGGTCTCCACCCAAAACATCACCCATTCCTTCTCTCCAGAGATGCTGCCTGACCCGCTGAGTTTTGTGTCTACCTTCTTTTAATAAAGTCATGGTCGATCACGTTCTACACAAATCTTCCCACATTCTTCCATACCTTCAATGTTTTCATGGTTGGTTAGATCTACTCAGTGTAGGGGCTTCTACTATTTAAAAGATAAATAGATTGGGGCGGCACGGTGGCGCAGCGGTAGAGTTGCTACCTCACAGCGCCTGAGACCCAGGTTCGATCCTGACGACGGGCGCTGCCTGTGCTGAGTTTGTACGTCCTCCCTGTAACCATGTGGGTTTTCTCCGTGAGCACTGGTTTCCTCCCACGCTGCAAAGACGCACAGGTTTGTGGTTCAACTAGCTTCAGTAAACATTGTAAATTGTCCCCAGGGTGTGTAGGATAGCTTTAGTGTGCGGGGATCTCGGTGAGCCAAAGGCCCTATGTCTCTCAACTAAACTACACTTTATTCAAATGATGGACAATGGCAGCAAAGGTACGGTTGCTAAGCATGCTGATAACGCAGAGTAAGGTCGAGAACGAGGTGGGTGAAGAGAAGATGGGAAGATTACTAATGCGGCGGCATTAAGTAGAGTTGCTGCCTTACAGCGCTTGCAGCGCCAGAGACCCGGGTTCGATCCCGACTACAGATGCCGCCTGTACGGAGTTTGTACCTTCTCCCCGTGACCCGCGTGGGTTTTCTCCAAGATCTTCAGTTTCCTCCCACACTCCAAAGACGTACAGGTTTGTAGATTAATTGGCTTGATATTAATGTCAATTGTCCCTAGTGTGTATTGGGTAGTGTTAAGGTGCGGGGACTCGGTGCAGGCTCGGTGGGCCGAAGGGCCTGTTTCCGCGCTGTATGTCTAAACTAAACGAAACTAAATTTGACATAGGGGCATACAGATAGGTTAGGTACTGGGGATGGGACTGGACTTTGCTGCCTTCCCCCTCAGTGGGAACCATTGTGGGGGGGTGTTTTTATGTTTATTGTTAAATTCTTGGATGTTGTGTCTTATCTTCATCTTTATTTGTGTGCTGCAATGGCAAGTTACATTTCACTACACCAATTGGTGTATGTAATAATAAATGTCCTTTGTCCTTTGTCTCGCAAATAGAGTATATTGAGGGGAAAATATGAAATTGTCCATTTGGCTGGAGAAGTAGCAATTTTTGTTAATGGTAAGAAATTGCTGAGTTCTGAGATGTGGAGGGATCAGAGTATCCCAGTGCATGGTTTGTAAAAGGTTAACATACTGCTGTATACATAAGTAGGGAGAGTTTTGGTTCAGGTATGAGGGGAAGTAGTGAGATGAAATCTGAAGTACTGTTCACAGTTGGGGTTTCTTTATTTGAAAACACAATGTCAATGCATTAGCAGTAGCTGTGAGAACATGTATTACATTCTGCGTCTTCTTTACGTGTCCATCCTGTTACAAATGTTGACCTCGCTGTCATCGTCCGTCCCGAAAAGGACGCGGGCTTCCGGCGACAATCAGTGGGAGCCATCACTTGTCGCAGTAGATGATGGTGGTAGCAGAATTAGCTCGGGATACTTCCAGTTTCCAGCCCCGCGACGTGGACGCTTCTGCTAAGGGGCTATTTATTGCATTAACACCTGGAATGTGCAGATTGTCTAATGAGGAAAAAGTGGATAAGCCAAGCTTGTGTCGTCTGAAGTTTACAGGGTGAGAGGGGACTTGAATCAAACTTGTAAGAGACTTAAGGAGACTTGAGGTTGTGGGCTTGGGAAGATGTTTGTGATTCTCTAGCTATGGGTCGCTGTTTCACAACAAGGTGTTTGTTATTTAAGACAGAGACAGGGCAATGTTTGTCTCTCAGCATGTTGTGAGTTAATCACTTGGATCCCTCGTCCTCATAATGCATTGGAAGCTGTTTCTTTGAATAGTTAAGGATATAGTCTCAAAAAGCAAAGGGGGTGAAACGTTATCATGGGTTGTGTGCAGAATTGAGATTACAATCCAACCAACCATGATATTTTTAAATAATGGATCCAGTTCAAGGGGCCAGGTGGTTTACTCCTGCTCTGAGTTCATGTGTTCTGCTGACAAAACTCTTCATTAGATGTAAAATTACCATTTGTCCTCAATAAGAGTTCCAAATACATCCTCTGATCGTAGAAATGTTTCCAAACTTCACTTCTGCAATGGAAAAAACAAGGAACTGCAGATGCCAGTTTCCATAAAAAAGACAAAAAGTGCTGGAGTAACTCAGCGGGTCAGGCAGCGCCCCCTGGTGAACATGGATAGGTGATGTTTTGGGTCGGAATGTCTAAAACATCAACTAACCATGTTCTCCAGAGATGCTGCCTGGCTCATTGAGGTTACCTCAGCACTTTGTGTCTATTTTCATTTCTGCAATAACTGGTTCTAATGTTTATTCCATTACCCTACCCCCCCCCCCACCCCCCCACCCCCCCACCTCCCCCCCATTTAAAATCTCCAAACAACAGGAACAGTTAATCAGCTATCCTCTCACCTTTGAGTCTCTCTTCATATCTTGCAAATTTCAGTCAGCCGTTAACCTTCTAACTTGCAGGGGATATCTCCTGAGATGCCGTGGTATTTAAATGATTGGAATCAAAGTCTCAACATGACAAATCAACACAGGGATCCTTCCTTCCGCCACGTCCTTCAGTCAGACTTCCTCAGCTATGGATAGACACAACATACTGGAGTAACTCAGCGGGTCAGGCAGCATCTCTGGAGAGTTACTCGAGCATTTTGTGTCCATTCAGTTTAGGGATACGGCGCGGAAACAGGCCCTTCGGCCCACCGAGTCCGCGCCAACCAGTGGTTGCCGCACACTAACACTATGCTCCACACACTGGGGACAATTTATAAATTCACCAAACCAATTAACCTACAAACCTGTCTTTGGGATGCGGGAGGAAAGGGGAGCACCCGGAGAAAACCCACGCAGGTCACGGGGAGGACGTGCAAACTCCATACGAACAGCAACGATAATCAGGATCGAACCGGGGTCTCTGGCGCTGTAAGGCAGCAACTCTACTGCTGCACCATACCTACAGTATCTTTGGTGTAAACCAGCATCTGCAGTTCCTTCCTACACATTTCCTCAGGTGTGATCTGTCTGTGCCTTAAATCCCTGTACACTGCAAATGAAAGCTGAGGAGAGGTCAAAATAGTCTATATCTTTTTCAAAGCAGCAGCAATGTGTGTTAATCTGCTCAGCGTGATCCTTAATTAGTTATCATTCTCATGCCCCCATCTAATATTTTTCCCTTGAGGCGTCTGAGTAAGAATAAATTTTTAATGTCACATCCAATTAAACTTTCACGTTTAAAATGAAATGTGGTTTTTCTCCCCATTAAAACTTGTCACAAATTGTAAGCTTTAAAGAAGAATTAACTTCACAACAAATCAAATCGCAGGGACTAAAAGAACACTGAATGGATAACTCAGAAATAAATGATTGTTGAAGTACTTTTTTGTGTTCTGAGCAGTGAAGTATTAGTATCATAGAAACGTGGTCACCAATCCTTTGAGACAGCACAAAGAACCATTTGGGTGGCACGGTGGCGCAGCGGTAGAGTTGCTGCCTTACAGCGCCAGAGACCCGGGTTCGATCCCGACTGTACCGAGTTTGCACGTTCTCCCCGTGACCTGCGTGGGTTTTCTCCGAGATCTTCGGTTTCCTCCCACACTCCAAAGGCGTACAGGTTTGTAGGTTAATTGGATTGGTACGAATGTAAAATGGTCCATAGTGTGTGTAGGATAGTGTTAATGTGCGTGGATCGCTGGTTGGTGCCGAAGGGCCTGTTCCCGCGCTGTATCGCTAAACTAAACTAAACGAAATTTAGTTCATCACACAACTATGACAGAGCCACCCATTTAATCCCCCACCCCTCCTTCTCTTTCTCCGAGCCCCACAATAGGTGGAAACTATTATTTTCCTCTTCACATACCTAAAAATGCTTTTACTATCCTCCTTTATATTCTTGGCTAGCTTACCTCTGTACATCATCTTTTCTCCCCGTATTGTCTTTTTAGTTATCTTCTGTTGCTCTTAAACATTATCCAATCCTCTTGCTTCCCGCTCATCTTTGCTACGTTGTACTTCTTCTCTTTTATTTTATACTGTCCCTGACGTCCCTTGTCAGCCACGGTCGCCCTTTACTCCCCTTGGAATCTTTCTTCCCCCTAGGAATCAACTGATCCTGCACCTTCTGTAATATTCCTAGAAATACCTGCCACTGTTGTTCCACTGTCATCCCTGCTAGGGTATCTTTCCAGTCAACTTTGGCCAGCTCCTCCCTCATGGCCCCATAGCCCCCTTTATTCAACTGTAACACTGACACCTCCGATCTACCCTTCTCCCTCTCCAATTGTAGATTAAACCTGACCATGTTATGGTCACTGCCTCCTAATGGCTCATTAACCTCAAGTTCCTTTATCAAATCGGGTTCATTACATAACACTAAATCCAGAATTGCCTTCTCCCTGGCAAGCTTCAATACAAGCTGCTCTAAGAATCCATCACGAAGGCACTCTACAAAGTCCCTTTCTTGGGGTCCAGTACCAACCTGATTTTCCCAGTCTACCTGCATGTTGAAATCTCCCATAACAACTACAGCATTACTTTTGCTACATGCCAATTTTAACTCCTGATTCAACTTGTACCCTATGTCCAGGCTACTGTTTGGGGGGCCTGTAGATTAGTCCCTTCGGGTCTTTTTACCCTCACAATTCCTTAGTTCTATCCATACTGACTCCACATCTCCTGTTTCAATGTCCACCCCTTGCAAGGGACTGAATTTCATTCCTCACCAACAGAGCTTCCCCACCCCCTCTGCCCACCTGTCTGTCTTTTCGATAGGAGGTATACCCTTGGATATTCAGTTCCCAGCCCTGGTCCTCTTGCAGCCATGTCTCTGTAATTCCCACAACATCATAGTTGCCAATTTCTAACTGATCCTCAAGCTCGTCCACTTTATTTCTTATACTTCACGCATTCATATACAGCAATTTGACCTCCGTATTCACCTCCCTCCTCGCACCGCTCGCAATTGGCCCTGACCTTACTCTTTTATCCCTTCTCGAACTTTCCTTCCCTTAATTCGAGATCTTTTGTAATTTTCCTGTACTCACTCCCCCTTTTTATCCATCTTTATACTCCCAATTTGTCAATCCCTCTCCCCCACTATTTAGTTTTAAACCCACACGTGTAGCCCTAGCAAACCTGCCTGCCAGATTGTCGGTCCCCCTCCAGTTAAGGTGTAACCCATCCCTTTTGTACAGGCCACCCCTACCCCAGAAGAGATCCCAGTGGTCTATAAATCTAAATCCTTGGCTCCCTGCACCAGCCCCTCAACCACACATTCAGATCCCATATCTCCATGTTCCTGTCCTCACTAGCATAAGGTACCAGAAGCAATCCAGAGATAACCACCCTAGAAGTCCAGCATTTCAGTCTACTTCCCAACTCTCTGAACTCATGTTGGAGAACCTCCTTCCTCTTCTTTCCGATGTCGTTTGTGCCTACGTACACAACCACTGCCGGCTGTTCACCTTCTCTCTCTGAGGATGTTCCAAATTCAGCTCGTGACATCCTGAACCCTGGCACCAGGGAGGCAACAGACCATCCTCGCATCTCGTCTGCCGCCACAGAATCTCCTGTCCGCTCCCGGACAATGGAGTCACCCACCACTAGGGCTCTGCCCGACGTCGTTCGAGTTCCATCTCTAGGATCGGAGCCCCCGACGTGTCCGCCGCTCGGACTGGAAGCATCGTCTCCCCGACAGTTCCCAAGAGGGCGTACCTGTTTTGAGCTATCCACGGTGTCCAGATACATGAGAAAGGGAATCATGTGAATTACGTTTAGTGCCAGATAAAGTTCAGTGAAGTAGGATAGTGTACGGTCTGTAGGTGGTGGTGTTCCTTTACACCTACTGCCTTGTCCGTAGTAGTGTCAGAGCTTGGGACTTAGATAGTGCTAATGGAGCAATGAACAAGTACCTGCAGTGCGTCATGTAGATGACACAACTGCAGCCTCTGAGCACACTGGAGATAGAGAGAATGAACCCTTCATGCAATGGAGAAGCCCAGTCAAGTGGGCTGCTTAATGCGAGATGATCTCAGGCTTCTCGAGTGTTGATGGATCTACACTCATCTAGACAAGTGGAGAGTAATCTATCACACTCCTGATTCATGCCTTGTAGATGGTGAAAAGGGTGGTGAGTCCCTGGCCATAAGATGCCCCGCCGTCTGATATGTTCTTGCAGACAGAGTTATTTGTGTTTAGTTTAGAGTTTGGTTTTAGAGATGCAGCACGGAAACAGGCCTTCGGCCCACTGGGTCCGGGCCGACCAGCGTTCCCCGTACACTAACAGGATCCGACGCACTAGGGACAATTTACAATTTTTACCAAAGCCAAATTGACCTACAAAACCTGAACGTCTTTGGAGTGTGGGAGGAAGCCGGAGCGCCCGGAGAAAACCCACCCAGGTCACGGGGGAACGTACAAACCATGTCCAGACAAGCACCCGTCCTGGTCAGGATCGAACCTGGGTCTCTGGCATTGTGAGGGAGCAACTCTATCGCTGCGCCACCATGCAGCTGAAATGTCAGCTCAGTGTCCCCCCCCCCCCCCCACCCCCGCAGATGCTGCCTGACCTGCTGAGTATTTCCAGCATTTCATGCTTTCAAATCAGTACCCAGTTATTGGCTCAACATTACATTCAGCTCATGCTTGAGTGTGCTGAGACAGGTTACTGTACACTGCCTTATCAGCCTGACTCATTACAGAGTGAGAGAGAGCCAGGCCAGACAAGATTACATCTTGGATTTTTCTTTCTGTGTGAGAGCCGAAGAATTGATGAATTTGTTCATGTGCTGAGCAACGTGTGCTCCCTCTGATCCATGAAATAAGCTGTCTGGAGAACAGACTGTATGCCACACTTGAACTCCAATTATCGATCGCACTCTAATATAACACACTGTTCAACAGGGAAACTGCAGCGGTCTTCCTTGGCCTCAAGGAGCTTTGCTTCCGTTAATCCAGTGATGGAGAGAAAATATTAGTGAGCTTCTCCTTCTGCTGACTGATGAACATTCAGACGATCGCATCAGAGTCTCCCGCCGCTCCGCTGTATCTGCAGAAAAATGGACCTGCCTTTCTCTCACTATTGATTAACCATTTCCTTCATGTGCCAGCAAGTGGCTCCTTGTGAGCCAGTGATTGATGACGTTCCCAGGGATTGGTAGAGGGAAGATATCCAGGGCTGTGCGCGTCTTACTAAAGGTCCCTCGGCGGATATTTAGTTTCGTTCATTGTGGCGTGTGCTGAGGTACGGTGAAAAACCTTTGTCTGCGTGCTATCCAGTCAAAGAAAAGAGTATATATACAGGGATACAAGCAAACTGTCCACAGAGCACAGAATAAAGGATAAACGGTACAACGTTTAGTGCAAGATAAAGTCCAATTAAAGGAAGTTCAAATGTCTCCGATGAGGTAGATGGGAGGTCCGGACTTCTCTCTCGCTGATGAGAGGACTGTTCTCATATTATATAGTTATTATATTTAGCCATTGAAGAAATATAAATTGTTGTAATATAAAACATAAATATGATATTAGTCCATGCCCCAGTATTAATCTTGGATCTTGCTGAGTTTTCTGATCTGACCTGGAGTATCAGAAAGGATGTAACCTTCGGATTGAGCTTGTCTGAGCAACAAAGTGAAAATTGCTCGTTCAGACTTGATGGTTGGCTCCAAGGTGCCGACATATTGGGTTATGCCGTGATGACCAGCAGGGGGTTGGCAAGAATCACGGCATCGACACCTGGACGACACCACGACAACCCTGGTGGTGCCATGGCGACTAACACTCTTCAAAGGAGCCGAGGTGCCAAGGGCGGCACGGTGGAGTTGGAGCAGCGGTAGAGTTGCTGCCTTACAGCGCCAGAGACCCGGGTCGATCCTGACTACTGGTGCTGTCTGTACAGAGTTTGTACGTTTTCTCCGGGTGCGTTGGCTTCCTCCCACGTTCCAAAGATGTACAGGTTTGTAGGTTAATTGGCTTCAGTAAAGTTGTAAATTGTCCCTAGTGTACAGTATGTAGGATAATGCTACTGTACATGGCGAATGCTGGTCGGCACGGATTCGGTGGCCGAAGGGTCCCCTTTCCACACTCTATCTTTATAACCATATAACCATATAACAATCTTTAGAATCTAAAGTAAAGTTATTAACACAACTATCAGTGTATCACCCTGGGGTAAAGTACTAGTGGGGACAGGTCTGTCACTGTATAACTCTGGGGTACAGTACTAGTGGGGACAAGTCTGTCACTGTATAACTCTGGGGTACAATCACGGTAGGGACAGGTCTGTCACTGTATAACTCTGGGGTACAGTACTATTGGTGAGAGGTCCATCAGTGTATAACTCTGGGATACAGTATTGGTGGAGACAGGTCTGTCAGTGTATAATTAGAATACAGTACTGGTGGGGACGGGTCTATCAGTGTATAACTCTGGGATACAGTATAGGTGGAGACAGGTCCATCAGTGTATAACTCTGGGATACAGTATTGGTGGGGACGGGTTTGGCATGTGGAAATGCGCTTCCAGCCTTTGAAATGTTGTGCTTCGACAATCATGTGTAAGTGAGTAAAGCGTGGAGAATAATCACAAAAAAGTCTTTAAACATCAGTAAGAAATCTGGCAACATTTTGCTAAAACTTACAATGCTTGTTGTGAGTGGTCCTCAGATGTATAAACCCTGCACTCCCGGCAAAATTGTTGGCCCCCCTATCCACTCTTCCATTGCACACAGTGTCATCGTAAGACAATAGCCCAGTTCAATCATGATATCTAGCACTGTCAATGTGATGTTTGCATGTTCCCCTGTGACTATACCAGCTTCCACGAGATGCTCTCGCTCCCACCCACACGCCATCGACACCACATCAACCGGCCAGTCCCACTCTCACCTTCTTTTAGTTTCGTTTAGTGATACAGCACTGAAACAGGCCCTTCAGCCCACAGAGTCCGCACCGACCAGTGATCCCCGCACATTAACACTATCCTACACACCCAAGGCACAATTTACATTTACTGTATATCAAGCCAATTAACCTACAGACCTGCACGTCTTTGGAGTGTGGGAGGAAACCGAAGATCTCGGAGAAACCCCACGGGGAGAACGTACAAACTCCGTACAGGCAGCACCCGTAATCGGGATCGAACCCGGGACTCTGGCGCGGTAAGGGCGGTAAGGGCTGTAAGGGCTGTAAGGGCTGTAAGGGCTGTAAGGGCTGTAAGGGCTGTAAGGGCTGTAAGGGCGGTAAGGGCTGTAAGGGCTGTAAGGGCTGTAAGGGGCTGTAAGGGCTGTAAGGGGCTGTAAGGGCTGTAAGGGCTGTAATGGGTAAGGGCTGTAAGGGCTGTAAGGGCTGTAAGGGCTGTAAGGGCTGTAAAGGCGGTAAGGGCTGTAAAGGCTGTAAGGGCTGTAAGGGCTGTAAGGGCTGTAAGGGCTGTAAAGGCGGTAAGGGCTGTAAAGGCTGTAGGGGCTGTAAGGGCTGTAAGGGCTGTAAGGGCTGTAAGGGCGGTAAGGGCTGTAAGGGCGGTAAGGGCTGTAAGGGCTGTAAGGGCGGTAAGGGCTGTAAGGGCGGTAAGGGCTGTAAGGGCTGTAGGGGCTGTAAGGGCTGTAAGGGCTGTAAGGCGCCATCTTTGCTGTGTGGCAACAGGACAACCGGCTCCGGCAGCAGCACCTCCATTTTCTCCTTTCGTTGCACAGCTATTGGTCCTGAGCCAGTCAGCTACAGAGGAGTGTGGAATGGATTGCATCTGACAGCTTGTGCAAGGGCGTCTTTCCCCACATGGGTGTCACGGCCAGTCTTTGGTCTTCCCCTGCCTCAAGCTAAACAACCAGCAGTTTCTCAAGGGTGACGGCCAGCTCTGCTGCCTGCAGTCGAGGCCCTGGGTTCCCTGGTGAAGTTTGAGGACAGACCCATTGAGTCCTTGAAAAGCGCTATATAAATAAAATGTATTATTATTATTATTATTGTTCCTTATCTCACTGGCAGCAGATGGTCCCTGCCTTGTTGCCTCCAATTTATGAGGCCCCTCGTGTCCGGTACAATGAGAATAACTTCCCCAGTTATGGTTCCGCTGCTTTGTGAAGCCGAGCAATATAGTCCCTTATCACACACTGGTTTGGTTCCAGACAGTGATCATGTTTATTTAACTGAGTCTTAATTGCCACAGATTCCCTCTCCAGGCAATTCCTCGTTCACAATCCTGGGATCAGTCAACATTGGGGATTCATTCCATCAACTAGAATATTATCAATTTCTTGCTTGTAATTTTTTTTCAACCTTCTCAGAGAACTTCACACACCATTGACCGTCCCTTGTACAGAGCAACCTCCAAGCTCTGCTTAAGGTTGTACAGATTGTCCCTTCTTTGATAGACACAAAATGCTGGAGTAACTCAGCGGGACAGGCAGCATATCTGGATAGAAGGAAGGGGTGATGTTTCTGGTCGAGATCCTTCTTCGGACAGAGTCATGGGAGAGAGAGATATAGAGATAGGAAGGTCAAGGTGTGAAAACGAGAGGTCAAAGGGGATGAGGTTCAATTAAAATGTAGAATGCAAAGATCCTATAGCAAGCAAGTTAGATCACTCGACGAAAAAGACGTAGTACGGTCATGGACAGATTCATGGGTAATTTTCGGCCCCATTTCCGTAACCGGCTTCCGTCTCCGCACCAAAGATACCATAGCAGAGCAAAAATAACTAGTGCGGAGATGGAAGCCGGTTACGGAAACATCCTCGTAAAAATAAAAGTTCTTTTGTAAAAAATTTTCTCCTCATTTTCAGAATTATAATTTAGTAACACAAACTGTTCCCCCGCAACGTTGATTACACTGCGAGTCGGGTCGGGTCGGGTCGGGTTACTGAAATGGATGAAAAAAAGGCCCACGTTCGGCTCCATTGGGTACTACACGTCAGCCCATTGCATTTAGAAGGAGTGGTCTATCTTGCTTCGCTATAGGATCTTTGGTAGAATGGATCATTGGTAGAATGGTGACAACGAGGCATGTAATCAGTAAAATTTAATCAGGAGGACAGGAAAACTAGTTGGAGAACTGGGATGGAGGAGGGATGGATAGAGGGGGAAAGCAGGGGTAACTTGAAGTTAGAGAAGTCAATATTCATATTTTTGATTCAAAGAGTCCACTCTTTGATTATGTTATGGCAGCTTTAATTCCCTTTCATGTAAACGTTCATGGACACACACATGGACTTTGTCCCTGGAATGCCTTCCATCCATGGATGTTCTGGGATCTCCGGTATGGACCGCCTCTGCCTCACGTCACCTGCTGCCTGACACCCCATATCAGTCCGCTTTGCCATTTGACCCCACTGAACTTTGGGCGGCACCATGCCGCAGCGGTAGAGCTGCTGCCTCACAGCGCCAGAGACCCGGGTTCGATCCTGACTACGGGTGCTTGTCTGCACGGAGTTTGTGCATTCTCCCCGTGACCTGCCTGGGTTTTCTCCGAGACCTTCGGTTTATCTCCCACACTCTAAAGACGTACAGGGTTGTAGGTTAATTGGCTTCGTGTAAATGTTAAATTGTTTTGAACTTTTAAAGACCTATACTATACCCAGTGAGGAGGGAGATTAGCACAGGCGTCAGGGATTATGGGGAAAAGGCAGGAAAATGGAGTTAGGAGGGAGAAATAGATCAACCATGATTGAATGGTGGAGTAGACTTGATGGACCTAATGATGCTCCGATCACCTATGGCCTTATGATCTTATGAGAGACAGGACAGACAGTCAGTCTGTCTTAAGCCCCTGTCCCACTTTCACAACCTAATTGGCGACCTCTGCCGGGTGTGCCCTTGACTCATACTCGCTACGAGGTCGTAGGAGGTCTTCGTAACTCTTCCTCATGCTCGTGAGTGGTCTCCGCGTACTCGTGGTCTCAAGTGGGTCGCGCCGTTTTTTCCAGCCTGATAAAAATGTCCACGAGTAAAAAAAAGGTTGGCATGGAAAAAATTGATACTTTTTACTCGTAGGTACGTCGTAGGTAGGTCGTAGTAGGTCGTGATGGTAGTCGTAAGTAGTCATAGGTAGTCGTAGGTAGTCATAGATCGGTAAATGGCCCGAGAAAATAAAAGCAAACATGACATCATTTTAGCATGTGATCATGTTCCACTCATAGCTAGTCGTAGTTGGTCTTAAGTGTGGAAGACTGAGGTCGAGGGGGTAGTAGGAGGTCGTAAACATAGCCGTAGGAGGTCGTAGACGAGGTCGTAGGAGGTCTTTTACTTCGGCGAGTCAACACGACTTGACATTTTTTTCAACTCGTCTGGGGTCTTCTAAACTCGTGGATTAGGTTGTCCAAGTGGGACAGGCCCTTTAGGCCCGCTGGCTGAAGTGGTCAAACATGGAGCCAAGCAGTGGACAATTAGAGGTCCCATCCATCCTGTCTGCCTGCCCCACTTGCAAGGTTATGCTGTGCAAAGGTGACCATGGAGAGGGAGAACATGGAGAACTTCCACGGCACCGAGGTACCTTAAGGCTGGAGAGCATCCCCGGATAGTAAGAGCAGCATTTTAATTTTCGTTTAATAAAATGATGTAAATAAAAGCTCTGACAAAACAGGACCCCTGGGACAGGGACAGTTTCTTTCCAGCTGTTATCAGGCAACTGAATCATCCTACCACAACCAGAGAGGCAGCGTTTTAGTTTTAATTTAGTTTTAGAGACACAGCGCGGAAACAGGCCCTTCGGCCCACCTGGTCCGCGCCGACCAGCGATCCCCGCATATTAACACAATCCTACACCCACGAGGGACAATTTTTACATTTACCAAGCCAATTAACCTACAAACCTGTACGTCTTTGGAGTGTGGGAGGAAACCGTAGATCTCGGAGAAAACCCACGCAGGACATGGGAAGAACGTACAAACTCCGTACAGACGGCACCCATGGTCGGGATCGAACCCGGGTCTCCGGCGCTGCATTCGCTGTAAGGCAGCAATTCTACCGCTGCCCCACCGTGACTGCCTTCGTTTGTAGCTCAGTGCTGAGCTACTATCTACCATATCGGTGACCCTCGGACTCTCCTTGACCGGACTTTGCTGGCCTTACCTTGCGCTTAAGGGTTATTCCCTTATCATGTATCTATACACTGTAAATGGCTTGATTGTAATCGTGTACCGTCTTTCTGATGACTGGATACCCGGCGTCAAAAGCTTTTCACTGTAACTCTGTACAAACAAAACTCAACTGGATACAAAGAGTAAAAATAAAAGGAAATGTGTTGGATGCAGGCTAAAGCTTCCCCGACACGGAACGAGCTGTGAACCACCGGGGAACAGGCCCTCCTGCATCGTGGCCTTGCATGGTCCTGGGCACTGGTAGCATGCAGTGACCCCCAAGGAAGCGTTCCACTGCAATTCCCCACCATCGCAGCCCTGCATCAACGGTGAAAGGAGGAGCAAAGCGAGCGGATTGTTTGCCAGCAGCCAAAACTGAAGGTCAGCTCCCTCCTGACACACTTCTCTCATTAGTTACTGGTTCCAAGGTTGCTTTTGTTTTCTTTTCTGTATTAACGGTTAATATCGCAGCATTTGATTCAAGCACGAGCATTCACTCCCTGAGGCATCAGAGAATGATTTGAAAGTCTACGCTAGACGATTTAATATCAAGTCAACTCTTCGTAGAATAATGTCCAATCACTTCCCTCTGGAAGGCGACTCCGGACTGTCAAAGCTGCCACAGCCAGACATAAAAACAGTTTTTATCCACGAGTAGCTCTACTCAACAGCCAAAAATCTGTAGCCTCCCTTTGATCTGGTATTTTGTTGGTTCACATGCTTGATCAATGGTGTTTTATCATTAATGTTTTATTATTATTAATGTTTAGTGTTTTCTGAGTCATTCGTAACTGTCACTGTATGTCATGTTGTTACTTGTGGGCGGAGCACCAAGGCTAATTCCTTGTATGTGAATACTTGGCCAATAAACTTACTTACTTACTTACTTACTTACCCATGTTCAGAATGGATACCATAGAGTCATAGAGTGATACAGCGTGGGAACAGGCCCTTTGGTTCAACTTGCCCACATGGGCCAACATGGCCCAGTTACACTAGTCCCACTTGCCTGCGTTTATCCCATATCCCTCTAAACCTGTCCTCTCCACGTACCAGTCCAATTGCTTCTTAAACTTGGGTGCACTGTTACTACAGGTGCCTCACGCACCATCTACCTAGGTTCAATCCTGATATTCAGCGCTGCCTATGTGGAGTTTGCACGTTTCCTCTGTGACCTGCCTCTGTTGGCAGAGATAGATAGATTCTTGATTTATACAGGTGTCAGAAGTTATAGGGAGCATGCAGGAGAATGGAGTTAGGAGGGAGAGATAGATCAGCCATGATTGAATGGCAGACTTGATGGGTCGAATGGCCTAATTCTACTCCTGTTCCTTGTGACCTTACGACCCTATGACCAGTTGAAATGCTCCGGTTTCATCCCACATCGCAAGGGTGTGCTTATTGGTGGGTTAATTGCCCGCTGCCAATTGCCCTTGGTATTGACCCGGTGGCATAGTGGCACAGCTGGTAGAGCTGCTGCCTTACTATGCCAGGAAACCAGGTTCATGTGCTGACTTTGTGAGGTTTGCACGTTCTCCCTGTGATCGCGTGGATTTCATGCGGGTGCTCCGGTTTTTCACCCACATCCCAAGGATAATTGGCCTCTGTAAATTACCCCTAGAGCGTATTGTATTGTATTCAATTTATTGTCATTATCTCATAAGAGACAACGAAATGGATTTTCCTTACAGTCATGTGTCATAAAAATAAATAATAAATCAATAAAAAAATAAAAAATAAAAAAGCACATACACAGAAGTCCACGACAGAACATAACCTCACAGCGGCACCAAAGTTAAGGAAGGTACCATAGTCCAGCCAGGCTCCCCGCCGATCTTCCCAGATGTTCACCCGTGGTCGGGGCCTCCCGAGCACCCGCAGTTGCCGCCACGGGCGGCCCGATGTTCAGGCCCTCTCGCCGGGAACGGTGGAACCCCGACGGAGAACATCCTCAGCGGCCCGGACCTCCAAATCAGCCGCCTCCCACCGGAGTCCACGGCTCCCGAAGTCCATAGACCGAGTAGGGAGTGGATGCAAAGGTGGGATAGGGTAGAACTAGTGTGAGCAGGTAATGAATGTCAGCATGGACTCGGTGGGCCATAGGGTCTGTTTCCATGCTGTATTTTCCAATACAATTCAATTCAGCGTGTAGATGAGTGGTAGAATCTGTTGAGAGTTGTTGGGAGTTTGGGGAGAACAGGTCGCAGGGAAAATCAATGGGGAATGTGAATGCTGATAAAGGTTCAATGGGCCCAAAGGCATCCTTCAATGTTGTAAGGAAAGTATGGAATTCAACAACGCCATTACAACCTCCATCCATTGGAAGTGCTTACACATAGATTTAGTTTAGTTTAGTTTAGAGATACAACGCGGAAACAGGCCCTTTGGCCCCCCGGGTCCACTCCGACCGATGATCACCCGTACACAAGCACCATCCTCCACTCTAGGGACAATTTGCAATCTTTACCAAAGCCAATTAACCTTCAACCCTGCACGTCAATGTTGATTCCGGATCCAATATCCTCTCCCTAGTCTGGTTCAGTAAAACTACTGAGTGGAACACTGGAGTCCAAACCCTTCTTTATTTGTATACAGCACTGCGGGGCCAGCCTCAGATCCACTCACTCGAGCCCTCAGCAGCCTCGCGTAAACAGAACAGAAGGAAGGACAACCGACGAATTACCCACCCTTTTATACCCCTATGCAGCGGCAGGAAAACTAACGGTGCCGCCCTTAGGTATAAGGAGAAAATGGGCGTGATTCTAAAGGCAACCTCCCTTAGAAAGATGGGCATTGGTGGTGAAAAAAGAAATCAGAATTATAAGGGCAGAAAGTAAATTAAAATGACAGGACAAAACTCTAATGTGTTCTGATCCAATTCACTCACCTCTCCCTCCCCTGCCGTGTGCAACCATGCAAATAACTCACATGATTAGAGGGTACAGTGATGCCAGTACCTGTACATATTAGATGTTAGCACCACTAGGAGGGAGCTCCTTGCTGTTAGAGTTGGAATAAACACATTTGTTCAGAGCTCCACAAACTGTTATTGCAACAAAAGCCTTCCAGCCAAGATCCGTTTTAGGATACATTATAATTGGAGAAGAGGATGATTGAAAACAGCATGAAAACAAAAATCGCAACAACAAAAAAAACGTGTTGTATCTTTGAAGCAGCATCCTCACCTTGTTGATCTCGGCGAAAACTCCAAGGCTGTGATCAAAGCATCAAAAAGCTGCAGAAAACAGGACCTGCAGGTCCAGTGACCCTGGTGTACGCTCGGCAAGTCCAGTTTGTGCTGTTCCCAGGAGTCGGATCAAAGGGAGAAAGGAGAGCTCCAGGCAGCTGCTGCTTCCAACTCTAGAGCAGAGCAGCACTTGTTCTTAAAGCTGCAACGGCCGACTGCGAAAGTTAAAGTGAGGAAGACAGCGAGTCTGCCATCAGTGGAGCGAGATGAACATCAAGGAGAAGACACAAAATGCTGGAGTAACTCAACCGGGACAGGCAGCATCCCTGGAGAGAAGTGAAAGGGCGACGTTTCGGGTCGAGACCCTTCTTCAGACTTCAGAGAGTCAGGGGATGGGGGGAGATTAGAGATACGGAAGGATAAGGTGTGAAAATGATGAATCAACACAGACGATGATCAAGGATGAAGGATGTTTAAGGGATATGGGGAGAAAGCAGAAACGGGGTACTGATTTTGAATGATCAGCCATGATCATATTGAATGGACGTGCTGGCTCGAAGGGCCAAATGGCACCTATTTTCTATGTTTCTATGGAATGTAGAACGGTTCATTGTTTGCTGTGGGGAAGGTGACAACGAGGCATACAAACAGTAAAATTAAGCAGGAGGACAGTGAAACTGGTCAGGGAACTAGGGTGGGCGAGAGACAGAGAGAGAGGGAAAGCAAGGGTTACTTGAAGTTAGAGTACTCAATATTCGTACCGCTGGGCTGTAAGCTGCCCAAGTGAAATATGAGGTGCTGTTCCTCCAATTTGCATTGGGCCTCACTCTGGCAGTGGAGGAGGCTCAGGACAGAAAGGTCAGTGTGGGAATGGGAGGGGGGAGGTAAAGTGAACATCAGAGCAGAGGTTCAGCATTGCTACAGTGCTCTGGTGGGAATGGGGAGAAAACTATATGTCAAACGCAAACAGGGATCGTCAAAGATGCATGAATCACACAGCTAGAGAGGTTTCCCAAGACCAATGACGTTCTCGGGGAGGAAGGCAGCTCTCAAAGTTCAGAGGCACTAACTACAGCAATGGGAGCGTTAGCGAGCAGTATTACTGGTGGGGATAGACTGGTGGGAATATCACACACTCGCCAACCCTACAGCTTCTCAGAACTCTGCAGACCTCTCCTTTCCAGAGGAAGGAAAAATACTTTAACACACAGCTGTACTCCAAGATCTTCATCGTACTCCAAGATCTTTTCGAAGAAACTGATTGTGAGTGGGGTCGAAGAGAAAAAATGATCCAGTCAAACCTGGACCGTGGATCTGAAAGGCAACTCACCTGCTATCCCAGCGGCATGAACATTGACTTCTCCAATTTCCGGTAGCCCTTGCTGTTTCCTCCCCTTCTCAGCTCTCCCTCAGCCCTCTGGCTCCTCCTCTTCCTTTCTTCTCCCTGCCCCCCCCCCCCCCCAACCCTACATCAGTCTGAAGAAGGGTTTCGGCCCAAAACGTTGCCTATTTCCTTCGCTCCATAGATGCTGCCTCATCCGCTGAGTTTCTCCAGCACTTTTGTCTACCAAAGTTGGACAACTTATTTGTGTGGGAAGGAACTGCAGATGCCGGTTTAAACCGAAGATAGACACAAAAAACTTGAGTAACTCAGCGGGACAAACAGCATCTCGGGAGAGAAGGAATCGAGACCCTTTTTCAGACTGGTAACTTATTTAACGGGGGATGCCTTACTTTCCCTACTTTCTCGAACTAAACCCAAATATCCGAGAAACATGACTTTAATCTCAGTAGTAATTGTAACGGCTCAAAGAGCCTAGGTTTCATTGCTGAGCCACACTTTAGTTTATTTTATTTTTAGTTTAGAGATACAGCGCGGAAAAAGGCCCTTCGGCCCACCGGGTCCGCGCCGACCAGCGATCCGCACATTAGACAATCCTACACCCACTAGGGACAATTTTTCCATTTACCAAGCCAATTGACCTACAAACCTGAACGTCTTTCGAGTCTGGGAGGAAACCGAAGATCTCGGAGACAATCCACGCAGGTCACGGCGAGAACGTACAAACTCCGTACACACAGCACCCGTAGTCGGGATCAAACCCGGGTCTCCGGCGCTGTATCGCTGTAAGGCAGCAACTCTACCGCTGCGCCACCATGCCACACTTTACCAAGATTCACTGTCCAATTTCCTCTTTTACAATCCAAGGCAGGATTGCACGGGTGTCCCTGAAGAGACCCTGCAACCTCTGGGATAAAGAGGAGGTAGTACATGATGTAGGTATGTTACAATACTTACCTTCAGCGGCGCTGTAATTCTACCACTGGCCGTGTGCGCGATTTTGGCGCCTTTAAGGGGGGGGTGGGTTTAAAACGCGGGTTTCTCCTACCTTGTCCTGTATTATATTTCGTTGGAGGACAAGCGTTTGCTGAAAAAACGTTCCTAGGGCCGTTTTGTGAATTTTTTATTTTTATTAAATCGACAATGTCAGCGCTGGAGTCATTTTAAAATCAGCTTCTGAAGCCGTCGACGCCGACAACGGAGACGGATTTCACGTACGGGACAGGTAAACGAAAGTGGTTTATTTTAATGTATAAAAGTGCTTCTTAAGAAGCCTTTAATTCACATTTTTTCATGCGAAACGGTGATTTTATTCCCCGAACTAACGGCAGCATTTTTCATGCCGATACGGGGTTAAATTCACCGCAAATCAACGTTCCAAATGATCGCGTTCCAGAAAACCTCACTCGCAAGATGATTTAAATGCCCATTAATTTACAGGTATTAAACATTCAATTCCTTCCATTTGGCCTGTAAATCCATGACAATGAGATTTAAAAATTATGTTATATTGTGAATTCTTGTGTGAATGTTATTTGGACACTTAGGCTATTTAAAAATGTTAATCTATTCTTAAGAAATTGATAGATGTTTAGATCTAGTAATTGAATTTTGTAATTAGCTACAATTAGGTAACTAACTAATTATATGCTTTAATTTCATGTCTTCTAAGTAAGATTGTTTCATATTTGTTTCAGAATGCTTCAATCTATAATAACTGAAAATTTCTTTCAGTTCTCTTAATTTTTAAGAAAGTTATGGGCTTTTGACTGTCCTCGATCACAGCTTTTGTGTTAAGTCAATGGAAAAGCAATAGGGAACAAGATGCTAATTTCCGAGTATGAAAATGGCCATAACCTTTTTAATACTGAAGTTATGAAAGTGAATTAGGTGTCAAATTAAACTTCTTTTTATGCTTTATTGTAGAATTTATTTTTAAAATCTCAACATTTTGTAACATTGCTACATGTCCTGTGTGGTGGAAGGTGGCCCTGAAGTGTAGGGGACACACCGGAGGGGATTTGGCTGCATGGGGAGGTGGTGGGGGGTAGGCGGTGGGGGTGGGGGAGGGGGAGAGGGTTTTGCAGAGATGCTGCAGCCCAGAAAATCTTTGGTGGAAGAGGACGGAGCAGACAGGTCCAGGAGCTGGGGGGAACTCGCACTGAACTACATCCCACCAGCAGGAACAGGTAGCCAGGCCCAGGAGACCACAGCCTACAGCACAGCGACACCACTGTATCCACTGGCTCTCAGGAGGTCCTCTGGGACTAATGGTCGCCACAAGGACTGGGCTGCTCCTTGGAAGCAAAATTTTTGTTTAGATTTAGTTTGGTTGAGTTTATTGTCACGTGTACAAAGGTACAGTGAAAAGTTTTTTTGTTGCATGCTATCCAGTCAGCAGAAAGACCATACATGATTACAATCAACCTGTCTACAGTGTACAGTGTACAGATGCAGGACAAAAGAAATAAGGTTTAGTGCAAGATCAGCCATGATCACAGTGAATGGTGGTGCTGGCAGTGCCTACTCCTGCACCTATTGTCTATTGTCTATTGTCTATTGTCTAATGTCCAGTAAAGTCCAATTCAAGATGGTTCGAGGGTCTCCAATGAGGTAGACGGTAGGTCAGGACCTCTCTCAGTTGGTGACAGTAAATATTATAAATGTGTCAATTAACCCTTTGTTGGAAAAAGAAAAGCAGGTTAGATGTAGAGTACAGTTCCCGAGTGACTGCTCCATGAAGCGGTCCAAGGCTGCATGTAGCCTCAGGTGAGGATAAACAAGGACAGCCCATTGCAGTGTATTAGTGGGAACAATCAGTACAGTAGGTTAAATCAACAAGGATAGTGATGCAGTGTATTATGGAACATGGAGCATAGAACAGTACAGCACAGGAACTGGCCGTTTGACCCAAAATGTCTGTGCTGTATATGATGCCAAGATCAAAATGAAGAAGGGTCTCGACCGGAAACGTCACCTCTCCATGTTCTCCAGGGATGCTGCCTGACCCGCTGAGGTACTCCAGCACTTTGTGTCTCTTGTTTTTTGATGCCAGGATAAACTAATTTCCTCTGCCTTCACATGATCCATATCCCTCCAGAATCTGTATATCGACAAGCATGTCTAGTATCTGCCTCCACCACCACCCCTGGCAGTGCATTTCAGGCACCCACTACCCTCTGTGTTAAAAACACTTGCCCCGCGTATCTCCTTTAACTTTGGCCCCCTTTCACCTTAAAGCCACTGACATTCCCAGTAAGAAATTTTTCGGTAAGAAACTTAAAGAATAAACTTAAGCTACTTTCACTCTCATGTACAACTCCGAGTATGTACAGAAGAATGCAAGAATACAGAGTGTACATAAAAAATAAAAGGCCTTTTATCCACCTGAGCTGGTTCTGTGATTCTTTAAACTCACAGCAGATCTGAGTCCTAACTCCAAACACCCAATTACTCTCCATTTCCTTTAAAACAAAAATCTATCCGAGTAAACTTTAAAGTCAACAACTGATCTAATATCAACTTACATCATCTGAGGAAGATCTCAGATTTCTATCACATGAAGAAGCGTGTCCTAACTTCACTGCTGAAATACCTAGTTCTAGTTTATAGACTGTCGCCATGGTCTAGAATCCCCAAATAACTGAAGTCGTTCCTATCCACACCATCGCCAGGTTTCAGACTACTACAGACTACAGACTACACTAAAGCACCTTATTCCTGCATACACACTCTATCTATTCAGCAGAGCGCACAAAAACATAGCTATGCTCCCTCCACACCGTACCCTGACAGTAGAGGCTGAACACCAAGTGGGAATTGTATAATAAGACCATAAGACACAGGAGCAGAATTCGGCCATTCAGCCTCCCGCAACCGCTTTGCCATTCAATCATGGTTGATCTATTTTTCCCTCTCTACCCCATTCTCCTGCCTTCTCCCAGTAACGTTTGACACCTTTACTAACCAAGAACCCATCGATCTCCGCTTTCAAAACACCCAATGACTTGGCCTCCACAGCCGTCTGTGTCAATGAATTCCACAGATTCACCACCCTCTGGCTCAAGAAATTTCTCCTCATCTCCATTCTAAAGGTACGGCCTTTTTTTCTGCAGCTGTGCCCTCTGGTCCCAGACTCTCCCACTACTGCTACAGATGTGTAGGAAGGAACTGCAGATGCTGGTTGAAACCGAAGATAGACACAAAAAGCTGGAGTAACTCGGCGGGACCGGCAGCATCTCTGAAGAGAAGGAATGGGTGACGTTTCGGGTCGAGCCCCTTCTTCAGACTGTGAGTCAGGAGAGAGGTCAAATGACAGATCAAAGCAGAAGATCTTCAAGGAAGTGTAGAATGGTTAATTGTTAGCTGACGGGGAGGTGACAAGGAGGCATACAAACAGTAAGAAGAAGGGACTCGACCCGAAACGTCACCCATTCCTTCTCTCCAGACATGCTGCCTGTCACGCTGAGTTACTCCAGCTTTTTGTGTCTATCACTGCTATAGATGTACTGGGCTGTAAGGTTTTGCTATAATGTCACTGCGCTGGGAATCTGTGCCAGTTTTATCAAGGGCTGCTAAGGAGCAATCTTCCTACAAGCACAACTCGCGTGAAGTAATTATTGTGAATTACTGTGAACCATGGGAGAAGTGGAAAGATTAAAATATGACTTTCCGCCAAGATCATGGCTCTCGATGGGAACTCCATCTGCAAATAGTGAAGCCATTTAGGGACAGCGCAGTCTTCACGTGGTGAATGGAAAGTGAGAGTACAAGCTTACACATCTTCACTACACCATTGACATCTGGGCAAGAACTTATGCATTAGGGTTACACCATTGATTATTCTCCAGTCTTCTTTAGTTTCAATTCACTGGATGTTTTCAAGAGAGAGTTTAATTCAGCTCTTACAGCTAAAGGAATCAAGGGAAATGGGCAAAAAGCAGGAACGGGGTACTGATTTTAGATGATCAGCCATGATCATATTGGATGGCGGTGCTGGCTCGAAGGCCCGAGAGGCTTACTCCTGCATCTATTTTTCAGGTTTTTTTCTATGTTTCTAGTTTATTTAATTATTGTCACATGTACACAGGTACAGTGAAAAGCTTTTTTTGTTGCGTGATATCCAGTCAACGAAAATCACACAATTACAATCAAGCCGTCCACAGTGTACGGGATCATGGGAATAACGTTTGGTGCAAGATAAAGTCCAGTAAATTCTGATTAAAGATAGATCGAGCGTCTCCAATGAGGTAGATGGTCGCTCAGGACTGCTCCCTAGTCGGTGATAGGATGGTTCAGTTGCCTGCTAACAACTGGGAGGAAACTGTCTTCTGAGACCTCGCCTGAGGCTAAAGAGGAGGCAAAGATCTCTACAATGGCCCCCAACAATAGAGAGGCCTGTGGTGAAAGATGCTGATCTGTGAGTGTTGTTTTACTCAATCTATGGGAATGTTGCCGACTGGCCCGCTGCAGACAGCAGGGGTAAGTGCTGAGGTCAAAAAGTATTACAAAAATTTCAACTGGGGGAGAATTTTATTCTATGGATCAAGTTACTATATAACAAACCTACAGCTAGAATACTAACTAATAACATATTATCCTCGAAATTCCAACTATCGGATGATATATTATTGTATATTACAAAACCTCAAATCACTATACCAAATATATTAAATTTAATTGAAGACTTCGGATCTTTTTCTGGATATAGAATAAATTGGAATAAAAGTGAAATTATGTCAATAAAACCGAAAGATTCAACACATCTTTTAAAATTCCCTTTTAAAATAGCTACAGAAAAATTTAAATATTTGGGAATCGAAATTACCAGAGCATATCAAGGTATGCTCAGGGCAAATTTTGACCCCCTACTTAATAAACTGAATACATTAATTAAATTCTGGAAAACGCTTCCGATGTCTTTAATAGGCCGAATAAACGCAATAAAAATGATCTTTTTACCACAAATTTTATACCTATTTCAATCAATTCCTATATACTTACCTAAGAAGTTTTTTAAAAAACTCGACTCAGATATCACTAATTTTATATGGGACTATAAATCACATAGAATACAAAAAACCCATCTGAATAAATCTAAAGTATTGGGGGGTCTAGCACTACCCAATTTTATGTATTATTATTGGTCAGTAAATATTAAAAACATGATTCAACTGATGGATAACTCCGCCCAGCAAGTAGACTGGATTGTAATGGAGAAAGAGGATTGCTCCTCTAGAAACATTGGAGCGATCCTCCTCTCTCCAATGAAATTGAATAACATAAACTATAATAAGAACCCAATTATTCATAGTACAATCCGTATTTGGAAACAAATAAAACAAAATTTAAAATTAAGAAACTTATCACTTTTATTACCTATAGTCAATAACCCTTCGTTTAGTCCTTCTATTATAGATAAAGCTTATACACAATGGGATAGACTAGGAATTAAAACGCTTGGTGACTTGTATGAAACTGGAAAATTACTTTCATTTCAACAATTACAAATAAAATATAAACTCGGAAATAATCAATATTTTAAATACTTTCAAATATGCGACTATTTGAAAAAATATATAAAAGATCATCATAATAACCCAGCAGATGTACTGGACGAGGCAATGCAGATAAAAGCGGAATCAGCAAACTTAATATCATATTTGTACAATATTATCTTAAATGTACAAATACCATCTACGGAGGGTATCAGAAGAGACTGGGAACAAGAGTTAGCTATTAAAATTTCAAAGGAAAGTTGGAATGAATACTTATTAAAAGTACATAAATGCTCGATTAATGTAAGACACACTTTAATACAATTTAAAATTTTACATAGATTATATTATTCGAAAACTAAAATTCATAAAATTTTCCCAAACGTATCATCTATTTGTGATAAATGTCAATCCCAAGAAGCAACTATAGCGCACTCATTTGTCTTTTGTACAAAAATTCAAAAATTTTGGAATGAAATTTTTGAAATCTTTACAAAGTTATTTAAAACAAGACTGATACCCAAAGCAGAATGGATTATCTTCGGAATAACGGAAGATGATCCAGAACTAAATGTGTTTCAAAAGAAATTAATGGATTATGGGTTAATAACTGGAAAAAAGCTAATTCTAAAATTTTGGAAGAAGGCTCCAATACCAACTATAAATATGTGGATTTCAAATATGTTTGAAACACTACACCTTGAAGAGATAAGACTCCTCCTAGCAGGTAAACCAGATCACTTCCACCTGACGTGGTCTGCATTTATAGAATTATTACAAACATAGGGTGCAAAAGTACTTTAAAAAAATAAAAAATTGAGGTCGGGTAAGGGGGGATGATAGTTGAAGAGTTGGTATGTCCTATTTACGTGATGCTCAAAAAAAAACATTTGTTTTTCTTTTTTTCTCTTTCTCTTTTCTTTTCTTAGGGCCTATTTCTTAACTCTTTTTCTTTTTGTTTTTAATTTCGCTCTCATAGGGTCTTCGTCCTTTTTTGTTGTTACATTTTCTACACTTTTCTACACTTGCACTTTTTCCTTCACTTTCTTCTCTCTTTCAATCTTTTCTTTCTTTAGTGTAAAAAAATAAATAAAAGGAGTACATTAATTGTAAGAAGATATAAATGACGAGTATTAATGTATGTGGCTGTGATGTAATGTACTTCTAATAAATAAAAATTAAAAAAAAAAAAAAAAGAAATTCCAACTATCAAGGGGAAATAGACAAGGATGCTCATTATCACCACAGCTGTTTGCTCTCATTATTGAACCGCTAGCAGAAAAAATTAGGATACACCCTGATATCCATGGATATAATACTAAAGATTCATATAATAAAATATCTTTATACGCGGATGATATATTACTGTACATTACAAAACCTCAAATCACTATACCAAATATATTAAATTTAATTGAAGACTTTGGATCTTTTTCTGGATATAGAATAAATTGGAATAAAAGTGAAATTATGTCAATAAAACCGAAAGATTCAACACATCTTTTAAAATTCCCTTTTAAAATAGCTACAGTAAAATTTAAATATTTGGGAATCGAAATTACCAGATCATATCAAGGTATGTTTAGGGCAAATTTTGACCCCTTACTTAATAAATTAAACACACTAATTAAATTCTGGAAAACGCTCCCGATGTCTTTAATAGGCCGAATAAACGCAATAAAAATGATCTTTTTACCACAAATTTTATACCTATTTCAATCAATTCCTATATACTTACCAAAGAAGTTTTAAAAAAAACTCGACTCAGATATCACTAATTTTATATGGGACTATAAATCACATAGAATACAAAAAACTCATCTGAATAAACCTAAAGTATTAGGGGGTTTAGCACTACCTAATTTTATGTATTATTATTGGTCAGTAAATATTAAAAATATGATTCAACTGATGGATAACTCCACCCAACAAGTGGACTGGATTGTAATGGAGAAAGAGGATTGCTCCTCTAGAAACATTGGAGCGATCCTCCTCTCTCCAATGAAACTGAATAACATAAATTATAATAAGAACCCAATTATTCATAGTACAATCCGAATTTGGAAACAAATAAAACAAAATTTAAAATTAAGAAATGTATCACTTTTATTACCTATAGTCAATAACCCTTCGTTTAATCCTTCTATTATAGATAAAGCTTATACACAATGGGATAGATTAGGAATTAAAACGCTTGGTGACTTGTATGAAACTGGAAAATTACTTTCATTTCAACAATTACAAATAAAATATAAACTCGGAAATAATCAATATTTTAAATATTTTCAAATATGCGACTATTTGAAAAAATATACAAAAGATCATTATAATAACCCAGTAGATGTATTGGACGAGGCAATGCAGATAAAAGCGGAATCAGCAAACTTAATATCATATTTGTATAATATTATCTTAAATGTACAAATACCATCTACGGAGGGTATCAGAAGAGACTGGGAACAAGAGTTAGCTATTAAAATTTCAAAGGAAAGTTGGAATGAATACTTATTAAACGTGCATAAATGCTCGATTAATGTAAGACACACTTTAATACAATTTAAAATTTTACATAGATTATATTATTCGAAAACTAAAATTCATAAAATTTTCCCAAATGTATCATCTATTTGTGATAAATGTCAATCCCAAGAAGCTACTATAGCGCACTCATTCGTTTTCTGTACAAAAATTCAAAAATTTTGGAATGAAATTTTTGAAATCTTTACAAAGTTATTTAAAACAAGACTGATACCCAAAGCAGAATGGATTATCTTCGGTATAACGGAAGATGGTCCAGAACTACATGTGTTTCAAAAGAAACTAATGGACTATAGGTTAATAATTGGAAAAAAGCTAATTCTAAAATTTTGGAAGAAGGCTCCAATACCAACTATAAATATGTGGATTTCAAATATGTTTGAAACATTACACCTAGAAGAGATAAGACTCCTCCTTAGCAGGTAAACCAGATCACTTCCACCTGACGTGGTCTGCATTTATAGAATTATTACAAACATAGGGTGCAAAAGTACTTTAAAAAAAAAAAAAAATTTAGGTCAGGTAAGGGGGGATGATAGTTGAAGAGTTGGTATGTCCCATTTACGTAATGCTCATAAAAATATTTGTTTCTCTCTTTTTCCTCTTTCTCTCTCTCTTTCTTTCCTATGGTCTATTTCTTAACTCTTTTTCTTTTGTTTTTAATTTTGCTCTTATAGGGTCTTCGTCCTTTTTTGTTGTCACATTTCCTACACTTTCACTTTTTCCTTCACTTTCTTCTTTCTTTCAATCTTATGTAATGTACTTCTAATAAATAAAAATTTATAAAAATATATATATTTTTTTAAATAAATAAATAAATAAAGTCATAGGGTCATAAGGAATAGGAGTCGAATTGGGCCATTCGGCCCATCAAGTCTACTCTGTCATTCAATTATGGCTGATCAATCTCTCCCTCATAACCCCAGTCTCCTGCCTTCTCCCCGTAACCCCTGACACCCGTACTATTCAAGAATCTATCTATCTCTGTCTTAAAAATATCCATTGACTTGGCTTCTACAGCCTTCTGTGGCAAAGAAGTCCACAGATTCACCACCATCTAAAGAAATGTCTCCTAATTTCCTTCCTAAAAGAACATCCTTTAATTCTGAGGCTATGACCTCTAGTCCGAGACTCTCCCACTAATGGAAACATCCACTCCACATCCACTCTATCCAAGCCTTTCACTCTTCTGTATGTTTCAATGAGGTCCCCCCCCTAATTCTTCTAAACTCCAGCGAGTGCAGGCCCAGTGCCGACAAACGTTCATCATAGGTTAAACGTAGATTAATCAGAGGGACGCCACTGAAGCCCGGTGCAGCCGACGTCAACGTTCTGTGGGGAAGGGCGACAGTCTAGGGTCCTTCCGCTGATGCACATTGTGGGGCAGGCTGTGGTGGAGACGCCCCTCAAACAAGGGAAGGGATGTCATCCTAGGGGGCCACATGAGTGGCAGGGGTGTGGGGTAAAAATGTGTGATTTGGGTAAACAGTATTGAACGAATGTACATAGCCTCCGAGAATGTCGGCTAATTTCTTGCACGGTTCCTGGATTGTATATGTTTATTTACTTGACTAAAGTATACTTTGAAATTTAATAAACAATCTTTGCTTACACTGCACTGAATGCGGCCCCACAGGGGAAAGATCAGCTGCCATTAACCCTCCTTGCTCCTGTACATCTCCATCTCGTTCTGCCTGAGCTCGGAGGCACCTGTCCCTGTCGGAATTACTTACTCCTCTCACCTTGTCCACATTAGGCATTAAATTGTTTGTAAGCCTGAATCAGCCTTTCCAGCAAAGCGCGGACTCACAGGCTCTCGCAAGAAATTATCCTTACCTCAGCACTAACACATGGATTAAACCAGAGCCGCGGTGGACCAGTGCTGAAGGCATCAAAGGCCCAGTTAGCCAAATGGACGTGCACTCACAGTCTGAATCGTTAGACTTCCTTGACAGAACATTCACTCTCATGTCCGGTCCGACCGCATTGAAAACGTGAGGAATTAATCAACCTCCACCCTCCAATTTCAGGTAACACAGAAACATAGAAACAAGGAAAATAGGTGGAGTAGTAGGCCATTCGGCCCTTCGATCCAGCATCGCCATTCAATACGATCATGGCTGATCATCCAAAATCAGTACCCCGTTCCTGCTTTTTCCCCCTATCCATTAGCCCTAAGAGATCAATCTAATGGGCCTGTCCCACTTACGTGACTGTGGCGACCAGAACAAGGTACGACTCTTTGGGCGACTACTCACGACCATCCAGGCTTCACCCCGCGACATGTCGCCTGTATGGTCGTGAGTCGTCTCCTCAGTCGCCCAAAGAGTTGTAGCATCTTTCTGGTCGCTGCTGAATTTTCAATATGTTGAC
>CM075981.1:71413004-71420853 GCA_038087875.1 Malacoraja senta
ACTGATGCACGTTCAGGCAACCGGGGTTTTATAGTCCTGCCCCCCCCCCCCCCCCCATCACGGTGATTGACAGGCGAGAAGACCACTCAGCTGATTTCAAGTTTTTTTTAACACTCATAACTTTTTTATTTTTCATCGATGGGAAAAATCCTCAGGGCTGGCTCAGCGGAGGAGGACTGTGAGTAAGATGGCCAAAAAATCACAGCGATACAGGGTAGCATTTTTTCTAAAATCAATATACAGCGCAGTCAGGAAGTGGTCAAGATGAGACTTTTAATTATATAGATGTCTGAGGTTTCAGTTTCAGTTTAGTTCTCCGTGGATTGTCACCTTGTCGTGGAGGAGAAGCTTGTGTGGTCCTGAAATCCTGAGAGCGATGCCGTCTGGAGCTATGCTCCTGGTAGGGTCACCCATGGCGGTAAGGTCGAGGGGGAGGTCTCTGACAAAGAGCCATCCAACCAAGACCTCAACGGTGGAACAGGCGGAGGATGATGGCTGACTTTAGTGGAGCGTCACAATGGCTGGGAAGGTGGATGAAGGCTGCAACAGAAAAGTGTCCCTGGTTGTCTTGGATTCCATGCCACTGGATCCCAAACCAGATCTGTCAAGGACTGTCTGTGGCTGTCTGTGCACCAGTCTCCCCACGTTAAACAAAGTCGCGCACAGGCGTCCTCCATGAGAGGACAGTCATACACGTTTCGAGTGACCGACGATGAGTTTATTCTAGCAAGGTAAAGTGAAAATCTTTTGTTGCGTGCTAACCAGTCAGTGGAAAGACGTGATTACAATCGAGCCATTATACAGTGTAGAAATGCACGACACACATTTTTAAATCAACAGAAGTAAAATAATGGAGATGACAATAATAAAGTCACTTAAGATTAAACAGTAGCAAAACTTAAAGTCACTTAAATTAAACAGTAGCAAAACAGAATTTCTCCTCATTGGCTCCAAATCAACACTCACTAAAATTAACAACCCCACTCTCACTATCGACGGCACCACTGTCTCCCCATCTCCTCAGGCACGCAACCTTGGCGTGATCCTTGACTCAACCCTCTCCCTTGAGCCTCACATCCGCCATGTTGTCAAAACATCATTTTTTCACCTCCGCAACACTGCAAAAATCAGATCGTCTCTCACACCCCCCGCTGCTGAAAGACTCATCCATGCCTTCATCTCCTCCCGACTGGACTACTGTAACTCTCTTCTTTTCGGAATCAATTCCAGCAGCATCAAACTACTCCAACGGGTCCAAAATGCAGCCGCTCGACTCATTACCCACACCAAATCCTGGCACCACATCACCCCAGTTCTCAAAGAACTTCACTGGCTTCCCATTTCCCACCGGATCACCTACAAAATCCTGGTCCTCCCCTACAAAGCCCTCAACAACCTGGCCCCCCCTTATCTCATTGACCTCCTCTCCCCCTACCAACCCTCACGGTCCCTCAGATCCACATCAGCTGGTCTCCTCTCCACTCCGAAATCAAACCTCTGCACTTTTGGAGGCAGAGCCTTCTCCAGGGCAGCTCCCAGGCTCTGGAATTCCCTCCCACAACCGGTCCGAAATTCTGAGTCCCTCACCATCTTCCAGTCCCGCCTCAAGACCCATCTCTTCACCTCTGCATACCCTTAGTCCCATGTTCCCCTCCCCTCTGTCTTACTGCTCTATTTTGTTTTGTTTATTCCTGACTCTCAATTGTAAAGCGACTTTGAGTCCTGAAAAGCGCTATATAAATAAAATCTATTATTATTATTATTATTAAGACCGGCTAATATCCAACACCTGATGATTTCCACCGCAGGGATTTAGAGGAAGGAGGTAAAACATTGCAGATGCCCCACTTAGAGTTTTGCAGAGTCTTCTCCATTCAGACATCCTACTATGGATCAGACAGAGTTAGATAGAGCTCTCGGGGCTAGCGGAATCAAGGGATATGGGGACAAGGCAGGCACGGGTTACTGATTGTGAAAGATCGGCCATGAACACAATGAATGGCGGTGCTAGCTCGAAGGGCCAAATGGCCTCCTCCTGCACCTATTTTTTTATGTTTCTATGTTTCTAACTCTGCACATCACTGATTTTTTTGAAAAGATGTGAAGGGGAAACCAGGGAATAATAGGCCCGTCAGCCTAACATCTGTTGCCATGAAGTTGCTGGAATCTGTAATTAAGCACAGAGCGACTGAACACCTTGGATTTTGTTTCTTCCCATTTGATCAGAGAGAGCTGGCACGGATTTGTGAAAAGGGTAGGGCGTCCCCAAATGACCTGAGTGAAGTTTTTGAAGTCTGAAGTGCTGTGTGGAGATACGTCTACGGATGATGTATATTTTGACTTCCAAAAGTCATTTCATAAAGTCTTTCATGAGAAACAGTTTTCTCATGCTGAAACACGCGGGATTGAAGGCAATATATTCACTTGGCTAGCCAACATGACTGTGCAGTCACAGGCAGAGATGAGATAATGGTCAGATGCCCCTGTTGGGAGGAGATGATTAGTGAGATTCTCACAAAGACTAGTATCAGGGCTGGATGGATTCACCGTGTTTGTGAATGACGGAAAGGATGCGATGAAAAGATCCACATCAAAGCTCTTGGATACGAACATTGACTTCTCTAACTTCAAGTGGCCCTTGCTCTCCCTCTCTCTCCATCCCCTCCCCTTTCCCAGTTCTCCCACCAGTAGGGGTAGGAGGCGCCGTCCAGTTGGTATGGCTGCCCTGCCTGCCGCTGTCCGTCCTTTCACTTCTTTTTTTAAATATTTAGTACGTTAAAAAGTGTTGTTTGGAGGTCTATCCTTGTTATGTGTGGGGGGTGGGGGGGGGGGTAAGGGGGAAACTGTATTTCTCAGTCCCTACCTGGTCGGAGAGGCAGGCTTTTCTCCGAGCAGCATCTTGACCCATCCTTGCGGCCAACCATCGGGGTCTGGAGCGGCGATTCCTGACGGGACCGACCAGAACCTCGGCTTCGTCGGCGGAGCAGCGCTGGAGTGCTATCGCGGAGCGGAGCAGGCGATGCCTTGCCCGGGTCGCCGTGCTGGAGCTCCGGAATGCTGAGTCCGCCGATTGGAACATCGCGATGCTGCGGGTCTGTGGAGTGGGCAGCCGC
Organism: Malacoraja senta; assembly: GCA_038087875.1. Lineage (NCBI taxonomy): Eukaryota > Metazoa > Chordata > Chondrichthyes > Rajiformes > Rajidae > Malacoraja > Malacoraja senta. Next base: position 71,416,118 of record CM075981.1, read on the forward strand.
GAGCGGCGGCGCTGACTTTAACATCGGGAGCCTGGGATCTTTCGCTGAGCTCGCCAGTGGTGGAGCTCCGTCCAGTGCTTTGGAAGCCGTGGTCTCTGGTAAGGAAGCGGCCGTTCCAGGCATCCCAAGCCACTGAGAGGGTTCTCCCGGCGCCGGAGCACCACCTCCCGGTGAGAAGGGCCTGAAACATCAGGCCCCGTAGCGGCAACTGCGGAGGCCTCAATAGGCCCGACTATGGGTGGACAAGGGGATGAGGACTGGACTCTGTGCCTTCCCTCACAGTGAGAACCAATGTGGGGGGATGTTTTTATGTTTTATGTTAAATTCTTCTTTAATGTTGTGTTGTATTCTTATTAGTGTGCTGCAATGGCAACTTGAATTTCACTACACCAATTGGTGTATGTGACAATAAATGAACCTTTGAACCTTTGTCTTACTACATTCTATCTCTGTACCGCCCACTCCCCTGACATCAGTCTGAAGAAGGGTCTTGACCCGAAACGTCACACATTCCTGCTCTCCAGAGATGCTGCCTGTCCCGCTGAGTTACCCCAGCGTTTTGTGTCTACCTTCAAAGATCTTGGAGATGGACACAAAAAGCTGGAGTGACTCAGTCGGTCAGGCAGCATCTCCTCCTAAAGTCCACCACTAACTCCTTAGTCTTGTTGGTGTTGAGCTGCAGGTGATTCAGCCCACACCACTCAACAAGGTCGTTGACTACACCTCTGTGTTCAGCTTCCCTCCCCTCACTGATGCAGCCCACAATTGCAGAGTCATCCGAAAACTTCTGCAGGTGGCAGGAGTCTTAGTTATATCTGAAATCCGAGGTGTAGATGGTGAACAGGAAGGGAGAGAGGACCGTCCCCTGTGGGGCCCCCGTGTTGCTCACTACCATGTCTGAGACATAGCTCTGTAGCCTGACATAGGAGGAAGGAAATAAAACATTGCAATGTCCCATTTAGAATTTTGCACAGTCTTCGCCATTCAGAGATCCTCCTATGAATCGGACAATTCTGCACATCAGGGTTCAGTTATGATGCAAGGTCAGAAAGACTGGGGGCCTGAGGAACTGCAGGTGCTGGAATCTTGAGCAAAACACAAAGTGCTGGAGGAACTCAATGGGTCAAGTAGCGCCTGTGGTGGGAATGGATGGGCAACATTTTCGGGTCAGGACCCTTCTTCAGACAGCGAGTCTGGGACAGAACATGGTTGAAGAGCATGAGAGAGACAGGCCAAGGAGAAGACATTGAGGTTGGTTCACCTATCCTTCCAGTGAGCTTGAAGGATGTTGTGGACAGGGCATTGATGGCATCATCCCAGTGCCTGAGATGCCTGCGTTGGCAGTTCAGATCTCAGAAGCACACAGAGGACAAAGATTACTGTTCAAAAGGTCTTCAGTCATAAGAGCAGGATTAGGCCATTTGTCCCATTTGAGTCAACTCCGCCGTTCAATCATGGCTGATCTATCTCTCCCCCTCAAACACATTCTCCTGCCTTCTCTCCATAACCTTTGACACCATTATTAATCAAGAACCTGGCAATCTCCACTTTAAAAATACCCAATGATTTGGCCTCCACAGCCGTCTGTGGCAATGAATTCCACAGATTCACCACCCTCTGACTAAAGTAATTCCTCCATCTCCTTTCTAAAGGTACGTCCTTATTTTCTGAGGCTGTTCCCTCTGGTCCTAGACTCTCCCACTATTGAAACACCCTCTCAACATCCACTCTATCCAGGCCTTTCACTATTCGGTAAGTTTCAATGAGGTCCACCATCATGAAACTCCAGCGAGTACAGGCCCAGTGCCGTCAAACGCTCATCATTCATTAACCCACTCATCCCTGGCGTAATACTCGTTAACCTCCTCTGGACCCACTCCAACGCCAGCACATCTGTCCTCTGATTTGGGCCCTTCAGCCCATCGAGTCCACATCGACTATCAACCTCCCATCTACGTCAATCGTTCATTCATCTTTTCTGTCCTGATCGTGCAGAATGGAAAATCCAGGACAAAAATAATAGTATCTGCCCTGTAACCATGGTATCCACATTAACAGGATATGACTAAACTTACAGGTGTTCATGCTTTGCTATGAGGAAACCTTATCTTGGGAAAAAAGGCAAGTTACATTTCAGCAAATGGCATATGCAATAGTGCAAACTAAATTACCTTAAAACCATGACAGAATTTTGTCACAGTGTTGACAAATCTCAGAAAGAGTTTCAATCCAGCTAACAGTTATTGAACTGTCAAAAAAGCTAAGGAGTTAAAATTAAAGACGTTATGTTTGACTGCACAAAGCATTTGTAGCAAAAAAGACACAAATATAGATAAATAGGTCTGGCCTCCCAGGTTACAGTCAAAACTGTATATCAACCAGCGTTGAGGATTACATTTCCAGCGTGTTTGATGTTTAGAAAGAACAGACATTATGGAAATAGTTGATGTGTCGGTGGGGTGGTGGAGATGGGTTGGATTGGAGGAGATAGACCTGATCTATCGCCAGGCTTCCAAGATGGCCCCCAACCCAGGCGACTATTCGTGTGCTCGCCACAGACACAGATCTACAATCACATATCACAATCGCTCCACACTTAAATATTCCCTTATCATGTACCTATACACTGTAAATGGCTCGATTGTAATCAGTTATTGTCTTTGTGCTGACTGGATAGCACGCAACAAAAGCTTTTCGCTAAACTAATAACAAGACAACAAACTAAGACAATAAACTAAACTGAACTGCACTGAACTGATCATAAAGGCTGAAGTGAGAGCAGCAGTGAGGAATGATCCTGGGTTCAGATAAATAAGACGGTGATGGTGGAGATTATACAGCTATACAAGGGACACGCAACACTGCCAGGGGTGATCTGCCAATACCTAACACCAACAGCACTGCTCGAGTGAGAGAGAGAGAGAGAGAGAGAGAGAGAGAGAGAGAGAGAGAGAGAGAGAGAGAGAGAACTAATCAAGAAATTAAAAGAACTTGTAAGAAAAAATAAAACTATAATCCGGCAAGACTTTAATCTTCGTATGAACTTGGCAAATCAAATTAGCAAAAGTAGGATGAGTTCATAAAATGCGCTTGGGACAGCTTCCTCGAGCAATATGTTCAGGTACCAACGAAGGAACAGATTATCTTAGAATTTACCTTGTATAATGAGGTAGAGGTAATTAGCATTCTCCAAATAAGTAGTCTTGCAGAGAATACAGATCATAGATGATAAAAATTTGTAATCATTTCAGTAAAGGCACATGGTTGCTTCTTAATATCCAAGGTAGAGGGTCAGATTTGATCTTTAAGGCAGTTTAATTTATTCAGAGTAAGTGCATGGGACTATAAACAATGTCCCATTGAGATTTAACCATAATGGCCTCTGCCAATGATCAAAGCACCGATATAAGCTCCCAAATCATGTTGCCGCCTGTTGGCCTGGAGAACAACTCCAACTATAAACTTACAATTATACAATTTAAAAAAAATATATCAGTAAAGGCACCCAACGCAAAACACAATCAGTTTGAAGAAGGGTCCCGACCTGAAACACAATCAATCTGAAGAAGGGTCCCAAAACGAAATATTATCTATCAATGTTCTCTGGAGATGCTGCCTGCTCCGCTGAGTTTTACTTTGCTTTAGGCTTTAGAGATACAGTGCAAAATCAGGCCCTTCAGCCCACCGAGTCCACGCCGACCAGCAATCACCCCGTACACTAACACTATCCTACCCACTGTGGGACAATTTGTACAATTTCACCGAAGCCAATTAACCTGCAAACTTGCACGTCTTTGGAATGTGGGAGGAAACCGGAGCACTTGAGAAAACCCACGCGGTCACAGGAAGAGCGTACAAACTCTGTACAGACAGCACCCGTAGTCAGGATCGAACCTGACTCTCTGGCACTGTAAAGGGCCTGTCCCACGAGCATGCGACTGCATGCGGCAAGCGCGACCTAACGTGGTCGCTTGAGCCGTACGGCCTCACGGGGCCGGTCCCACTTCGATCGCCGGAGCCGTATGGAGTTGTGCGGAGCTGGTCACGACCTCGCGCGGGGCTCCGAAAAACTGACACTGTTCAAAATTTCCGCGCGGCAACGGCCTGCCGGCCCGCAGCCACCTCGACGCTGTACGCACCGCCTCAACGGGCGTGCGCAGCGTCTCGACGCCGTACACAGCGTCTCGACGCCGCACGCAGCGTCTTGACGCCGTACGTCACGTGCAAACTTCCCGCGGAGTTCGCTCGAACTTCACGTCACTCACTCGACCTCCGCGCGGCCCCCGCTTCCTGTTTGGTCGCGCTCGCCGCATGCAGGCGCATGCTCGTGGGACAGGCCCTTAATGCAGCAACTCTAGCGCCCTGCCATTGTGCCACACCGGTATATCAGTACGTTTGCATGCATCTGCCCCTAAGGCAATTCAACGTTTTTTAACAAAACCTTCCCCATGCACAGATTTCCTCTCTGGTCAAGCACTTGAGGTGGTGCAGCATCTTTTGCTGACTACTATCTGAGATACAAGGTACGACAGGTAAGATGTCCAGAAGATCTATCGCAAGTACCTTGCCCTGTATTCCTTTATCTGCAAACATCTCTGGCACTGTCAACTGAAAGCACCTACAGTGTATCCTTGGTCTTTCCTGGCTTTGAAAATTACAGTAAATGCCTGCGTTCTCAATGTCAAATCTCATCTTTGAACTGGCATAGTTAACTGGCATTTATGAAAACACTGCAC
>CM075981.1:71421053-71516102 GCA_038087875.1 Malacoraja senta
TCTTGAATCTATTCGCACGGCTGAGCGCGACCTCTCCACTGTGGGGAGTTACGCAATCAGCACTTTCAAGCACAGGCAGGGCAGCGGGCCAAACGACTTATTGCATTATCATTAAGGGCTAACAAATCATTTATTGCAAGTACATTGCAGACTCGGAGTTCAGTTGATTCACAGTTTAGAACGACAGTCGTGGCCTCTCCCTCGCGATCTTGCAGAGTGACTGATGCACGTTCAGGCAACCAGGGTTTATAGTCCTGCCCCCCCCCCATCACGGTGATTGACAGGCGAGAAGACCACTCAGCTGATTTCAAGTATTTTTTAACACTCATAACTTTTTTATTTTTCATCGATGGGAAAAATCCTCAGGGCTGGCTCAGCGGAGGAGGATTGTGAGTAAGATGGCCAAAAAATCACAGCGATACAGGGTAGCATTTTTTCTAAAATCAATATACAGCGTAGTCAGGAAGTGGTCAAGATGAGACTTATAATTATACAGATGTCTGAGGTTTCAGTTTCAGTTTAGTTCTCCGTGGATTGTCACCTTGTCGTGGAGGAGAAGCTTGTGTGGTCCTGAAATCCTGAGAGCGATGCCGTCTGGAGCTATGCTCCTGGTAGGGTCACCCATGGCGGTAAGGTCGAGGGGAGGTCTCTGACAAAGAGCCATCCAACCAAGACCTCAACGGTGGAACAGGCGGAGGATGATGGCTGACTTTAGTGGAGCGTCACAATGGCTGGGAAGGTGGATGAAGGCTGCAACAGAAAAGTGTCCCTGGTTGTCTTGGATTCCATGCCACTGGATCCCAAACCAGATCTGTCAAGGACTGTCTGTGGCTGTCTGTGCACCAGTCTCCCCACGTTAAACAAAGTCGCGCACAGGCGTCCTCCATGAGAGGACAGTCATACACGTTTCGAGTGACCGCCGATGAGTTTATTCTAGCAAGGTAAAGTGAAAATCTTTTGTTGCGTGCTAACCAGTCAGGGGAAAGACGTGATTACAATCGAACCATTATACAGTGTAGAAATGCACGACACACATTTTTAAATCAACAGAAGTAAAATAATGGAGATGACAATAATAAAGTCACTTAAGATTAAACAGTAGCAAAACTTAAAGTCACTTAAATTAAACAGTAGCAAAACAGAATTTCTCCTCATTGGCTCCAAATCAACACTCACTAAAATTAACAACCCCACTCTCACTATCGACGGCACCACTGTCTCCCCATCTCCTCAGGCACGCAACCTTGGCGTGATCCTTGACTCAACCCTCTCCCTTGAGCCTCACATCCGCCATGTTGTCAAAACATCATTTTTTCACCTCCGCAACACTGCAAAATCAGATCGTCTCTCACACCCCCCGCTGCTGAAAGACTCATCCATGCCTTCATCTCCTCCCGACTGGACTACTGTAACTCTCTTCTTTTCGGAATCAATTCCAGCAGCATCAAACTACTCCAACGGGTCCAAAATGCAGCCGCTCGACTCATTACCCACACCAAATCCTGGCACCACATCACCCCAGTTCTCAAAGAACTTCACTGGCTTCCCATTTCCCACCGGATCACCTACAAAATCCTGGTCCTCCCCTACAAAGCCCTCAACAACCTGGCCCCCCCTTATCTCATTGACCTCCTCTCCCCCTACCAACCCTCACGGTCCCTCAGATCCACATCAGCTGGTCTCCTCTCCACTCCGAAATCAAACCTCTGCACTTTTGGAGGCAGAGCCTTCTCCAGGGCAGCTCCCAGGCTCTGGAATTCCCTCCCACAACCGGTCCGAAATTCTGAGTCCCTCACCATCTTCCAGTCCCGCCTCAAGACCCATCTCTTCACCTCTGCATACCCTTAGTCCCATGTTCCCCTCCCCTCTGTCTTACTGCTCTATTTTGTTTTGTTTATTCCTGACTCTCAATTGTAAAGCGACTTTGAGTCCTGAAAAGCGCTATATAAATAAAATCTATTATTATTATTATTATTAAGACCGGCTAATATCCAACACCTGATGATTTCCACCGCAGGGATTTAGAGGAAGGAGGTAAAACATTGCAGATGCCCCACTTAGAGTTTTGCAGAGTCTTCTCCATTCAGACATCCTACTATGGATCAGACAGAGTTAGATAGAGCTCTCGGGGCTAGCGGAATCAAGGGATATGGGGACAAGGCAGGCACGGGTTACTGATTGTGAAAGATCGGCCATGAACACAATGAATGGCGGTGCTAGCTCGAAGGGCCAAATGGCCTCCTCCTGCACCTATTTTTTTATGTTTCTATGTTTCTAACTCTGCACATCACTGATTTTTTTGAAAAGATGTGAAGGGGAAACCAGGGAATAATAGGCCCGTCAGCCTAACATCTGTTGCCATGAAGTTGCTGGAATCTGTAATTAAGCACAGAGCGACTGAACACCTTGGATTTTGTTTCTTCCCATTTGATCAGAGAGAGCTGGCACGGATTTGTGAAAAGGGTAGGGCGTCCCCAAATGACCTGAGTGAAGTTTTTGAAGTCTGAAGTGCTGTGTGGAGATACGTCTACGGATGATGTATATTTTGACTTCCAAAAGTCATTTCATAAAGTCTTTCATGAGAAACAGTTTTCTCATGCTGAAACACGCGGGATTGAAGGCAATATATTCACTTGGCTAGCCAACATGACTGTGCAGTCACAGGCAGAGATGAGATAATGGTCAGATGCCCCTGTTGGGAGGAGATGATTAGTGAGATTCTCACAAAGACTAGTATCAGGGCTGGATGGATTCACCGTGTTTGTGAATGACGGAAAGGATGCGATGAAAAGATCCACATCAAAGCTCTTGGATACGAACATTGACTTCTCTAACTTCAAGTGGCCCTTGCTCTCCCTCTCTCTCCATCCCCTCCCCTTTCCCAGTTCTCCCACCAGTAGGGGTAGGAGGCGCCGTCCAGTTGGTATGGCTGCCCTGCCTGCCGCTGTCCGTCCTTTCACTTCTTTTTTTAAATATTTAGTACGTTAAAAAGTGTTGTTTGGAGGTCTATCCTTGTTATGTGTGGGGGGTGGGGGGGGGGTAAGGGGGAAACTGTATTTCTCAGTCCCTACCTGGTCGGAGAGGCAGGCTTTTCTCCGAGCAGCATCTTGACCCATCCTTGCGGCCAACCATCGGGGTCTGGAGCGGCGATTCCTGACGGGACCGACCAGAACCTCGGCTTCGTCGGCGGAGCAGCGCTGGAGTGCTATCGCGGAGCGGAGCAGGCGATGCCTTGCCCGGGTCGCCGTGCTGGAGCTCCGGAATGCTGAGTCCGCCGATTGGAACATCGCGATGCTGCGGGTCTGTGGAGTGGGCAGCCGCGAGCGGCGGCGCTGACTTTAACATCGGGAGCCTGGGATCTTTCGCTGAGCTCGCCAGTGGTGGAGCTCCGTCCAGTGCTTTGGAAGCCGTGGTCTCTGGTAAGGAAGCGGCCGTTCCAGGCATCCCAAGCCACTGAGAGGGTTCTCCCGGCGCCGGAGCACCACCTCCCGGTGAGAAGGGCCTGAAACATCAGGCCCCGTAGCGGCAACTGCGGAGGCCTCAATAGGCCCGACTATGGGTGGACAAGGGGATGAGGACTGGACTCTGTGCCTTCCCTCACAGTGAGAACCAATGTGGGGGGATGTTTTTATGTTTTATGTTAAATTCTTCTTTAATGTTGTGTTGTATTCTTATTAGTGTGCTGCAATGGCAACTTGAATTTCACTACACCAATTGGTGTATGTGACAATAAATGAACCTTTGAACCTTTGTCTTACTACATTCTATCTCTGTACCGCCCACTCCCCTGACATCAGTCTGAAGAAGGGTCTTGACCCGAAACGTCACACATTCCTGCTCTCCAGAGATGCTGCCTGTCCCGCTGAGTTACCCCAGCGTTTTGTGTCTACCTTCAAAGATCTTGGAGATGGACACAAAAAGCTGGAGTGACTCAGTCGGTCAGGCAGCATCTCCTCCTAAAGTCCACCACTAACTCCTTAGTCTTGTTGGTGTTGAGCTGCAGGTGATTCAGCCCACACCACTCAACAAGGTCGTTGACTACACCTCTGTGTTCAGCTTCCCTCCCCTCACTGATGCAGCCCACAATTGCAGAGTCATCCGAAAACTTCTGCAGGTGGCAGGAGTCTTAGTTATATCTGAAATCCGAGGTGTAGATGGTGAACAGGAAGGGAGAGAGGACCGTCCCCTGTGGGGCCCCCGTGTTGCTCACTACCATGTCTGAGACATAGCTCTGTAGCCTGACATAGGAGGAAGGAAATAAAACATTGCAATGTCCCATTTAGAATTTTGCACAGTCTTCGCCATTCAGAGATCCTCCTATGAATCGGACAATTCTGCACATCAGGGTTCAGTTATGATGCAAGGTCAGAAAGACTGGGGGCCTGAGGAACTGCAGGTGCTGGAATCTTGAGCAAAACACAAAGTGCTGGAGGAACTCAATGGGTCAAGTAGCGCCTGTGGTGGGAATGGATGGGCAACATTTTCGGGTCAGGACCCTTCTTCAGACAGCGAGTCTGGGACAGAACATGGTTGAAGAGCATGAGAGAGACAGGCCAAGGAGAAGACATTGAGGTTGGTTCACCTATCCTTCCAGTGAGCTTGAAGGATGTTGTGGACAGGGCATTGATGGCATCATCCCAGTGCCTGAGATGCCTGCGTTGGCAGTTCAGATCTCAGAAGCACACAGAGGACAAAGATTACTGTTCAAAAGGTCTTCAGTCATAAGAGCAGGATTAGGCCATTTGTCCCATTTGAGTCAACTCCGCCGTTCAATCATGGCTGATCTATCTCTCCCCCTCAAACACATTCTCCTGCCTTCTCTCCATAACCTTTGACACCATTATTAATCAAGAACCTGGCAATCTCCACTTTAAAAATACCCAATGATTTGGCCTCCACAGCCGTCTGTGGCAATGAATTCCACAGATTCACCACCCTCTGACTAAAGTAATTCCTCCATCTCCTTTCTAAAGGTACGTCCTTATTTTCTGAGGCTGTTCCCTCTGGTCCTAGACTCTCCCACTATTGAAACACCCTCTCAACATCCACTCTATCCAGGCCTTTCACTATTCGGTAAGTTTCAATGAGGTCCACCATCATGAAACTCCAGCGAGTACAGGCCCAGTGCCGTCAAACGCTCATCATTCATTAACCCACTCATCCCTGGCGTAATACTCGTTAACCTCCTCTGGACCCACTCCAACGCCAGCACATCCGTCCTCTGATTTGGGCCCTTCAGCCCATCGAGTCCACATCGACTATCAACCTCCCATCTACGTCAATCGTTCATTCATCTTTTCTGTCCTGATCGTGCAGAATGGAAAATCCAGGACAAAAATAATAGTATCTGCCCTGTAACCATGGTATCCACATTAACAGGATATGACTAAACTTACAGGTGTTCATGCTTTGCTATGAGGAAACCTTATCTTGGGAAAAAAGGCAAGTTACATTTCAGCAAATGGCATATGCAATAGTGCAAACTAAATTACCTTAAAACCATGACAGAATTTTGTCACAGTGTTGACAAATCTCAGAAAGAGTTTCAATCCAGCTAACAGTTATTGAACTGTCAAAAAAGCTAAGGAGTTAAAATTAAAGACGTTATGTTTGACTGCACAAAGCATTTGTAGCAAAAAAGACACAAATATAGATAAATAGGTCTGGCCTCCCAGGTTACAGTCAAAACTGTATATCAACCAGCGTTGAGGATTACATTTCCAGCGTGTTTGATGTTTAGAAAGAACAGACATTATGGAAATAGTTGATGTGTCGGTGGGGTGGTGGAGATGGGTTGGATTGGAGGAGATAGACCTGATCTATCGCCAGGCTTCCAAGATGGCCCCCAACCCAGGCGACTATTCGTGTGCTCGCCACAGACACAGATCTACAATCACATATCACAATCGCTCCACACTTAAATATTCCCTTATCATGTACCTATACACTGTAAATGGCTCGATTGTAATCAGTTATTGTCTTTGTGCTGACTGGATAGCACGCAACAAAAGCTTTTCGCTAAACTAATAACAAGACAACAAACTAAGACAATAAACTAAACTGAACTGCACTGAACTGATCATAAAGGCTGAAGTGAGAGCAGCAGTGAGGAATGATCCTGGGTTCAGATAAATAAGACGGTGATGGTGGAGATTATACAGCTATACAAGGGACACGCAACACTGCCAGGGGTGATCTGCCAATACCTAACACCAACAGCACTGCTCGAGTGAGAGAGAGAGAGAGAGAGAGAGAGAGAGAGAGAGAGAGAGAGAGAGAGAGAGAGAGAACTAATCAAGAAATTAAAAGAACTTGTAAGAAAAAATAAAACTATAATCCGGCAAGACTTTAATCTTCGTATGAACTTGGCAAATCAAATTAGCAAAAGTAGGATGAGTTCATAAAATGCGCTTGGGACAGCTTCCTCGAGCAATATGTTCAGGTACCAACGAAGGAACAGATTATCTTAGAATTTACCTTGTATAATGAGGTAGAGGTAATTAGCATTCTCCAAATAAGTAGTCTTCCAGAGAATACAGATCATAGATGATAAAAATTTGTAATCATTTCAGTAAAGGCACATGGTTGCTTCTTAATATCCAAGGTAGAGGGTCAGATTTGATCTTTAAGGCAGTTTAATTTATTCAGAGTGAGTGCATGGGACTATAAACAATGTCCCATTGAGATTTAACCATAATGGCCTCTGCCAATGATCAAAGCACCGATATAAGCTCCCAAATCATGTTGCCGCCTGTTGGCCTGGAGAACAACTCCAACTATAAACTTACAATTATACAATTTAAAAAAAATATATCAGTAAAGGCACCCAACGCAAAACACAATCAGTTTGAAGAAGGGTCCCGACCTGAAACACAATCAATCTGAAGAAGGGTCCCAAAACGAAATATTATCTATCAATGTTCTCTGGAGATGCTGCCTGCTCCGCTGAGTTTTACTTTGCTTTAGGCTTTAGAGATACAGTGCAAAATCAGGCCCTTCAGCCCACCGAGTCCACGCCGACCAGCAATCACCCCGTACACTAACACTATCCTACCCACTGTGGGACAATTTGTACAATTTCACCGAAGCCAATTAACCTGCAAACTTGCACGTCTTTGGAATGTGGGAGGAAACCGGAGCACTTGAGAAAACCCACGCGGTCACAGGAAGAGCGTACAAACTCTGTACAGACAGCACCCGTAGTCAGGATCGAACCTGACTCTCTGGCACTGTAAAGGGCCTGTCCCACGAGCATGCGACTGCATGCGGCAAGCGCGACCTAACGTGGTCGCTTGAGCCGTACGGCCTCACGGGGCCGGTCCCACTTCGATCGCCGGAGCCGTATGGAGTTGTGCGGAGCTGGTCACGACCTCGCGCGGGGCTCCGAAAAACTGACACTGTTCAAAATTTCCGCGCGGCAACGGCCTGCCGGCCCGCAGCCACCTCGACGCTGTACGCACCGCCTCAACGGGCGTGCGCAGCGTCTCGACGCCGTACACAGCGTCTCGACGCCGCACGCAGCGTCTTGACGCCGTACGTCACGTGCAAACTTCCCGCGGAGTTCGCTCGAACTTCACGTCACTCACTCGACCTCCGCGCGGCCCCCGCTTCCTGTTTGGTCGCGCTCGCCGCATGCAGGCGCATGCTCGTGGGACAGGCCCTTAATGCAGCAACTCTAGCGCCCTGCCATTGTGCCACACCGGTATATCAGTACGTTTGCATGCATCTGCCCCTAAGGCAATTCAACGTTTTTTAACAAAACCTTCCCCATGCACAGATTTCCTCTCTGGTCAAGCACTTGAGGTGGTGCAGCATCTTTTGCTGACTACTATCTGAGATACAAGGTACGACAGGTAAGATGTCCAGAAGATCTATCGCAAGTACCTTGCCCTGTATTCCTTTATCTGCAAACATCTCTGGCACTGTCAACTGAAAGCACCTACAGTGTATCCTTGGTCTTTCCTGGCTTTGAAAATTACAGTAAATGCCTGCGTTCTCAATGTCAAATCTCATCTTTGAACTGGCATAGTTAACTGGCATTTATGAAAACACTGCACTCCAAACATGATGGCTAAACTTAATACCAGTACATTTTCTCTGCAGCTAGTGCTGTTCTGAAGGTGTATCTGATCAGCTTTTCAGCACCAGCATCCATTCGAAGGGATAACCTGCCGTGGAGCGGTGCATCACAAGATACAATTACATCTGCCACATCAGCAAAACTGTAGCAATTTTGTGGAACGCAGGCAAAATTACAAACACTCTGGGAAATGGATCCTGTTCTAGGGATGTGACTCGATTGACAGATAACTTGTAGTTTGATTAGTACGGGTGTCAGATGTTCTGGGGGAGAAGGCAGGAGAATGGGGTTGAGAGAGAAAGATAGATCAGCCATGATTGAATGGCGGAGTAGACTTGGTGGGCCCGATGGCCTAATTCTGCTCCTTTAACCTGTGAACTTATGAGCCTCCACAAATCCTGATGGATCCACTGCTCATTCAGAGTACAAGACCTGTTCAGCTATTTTCTCTTTGGGTAGCTTGTCCATTTCTGCTTCCAATTTTAGATACATCGCATATGGTGCTGACCTTGGCTTCAATAAAGGTGGTGAAATGCTGTGATCGATATGAGTTTTGGTCGGGTACCCATCAAAAGGGCAGCACAGTAGCGCAGCGGTAGAGAAGCTGCCTTACACCGCCAGAGACCCAGGTACGACCCTGACTATGGGTGCTGTCTGTACGGAGTTTGCACGTTCTCCCTGTGACCATGTGTGGGTTTTCTCCGAATGCTCCAGTTTCGCTCGTGATGTTCGACTTGATTCCCATGTTCTGCTGCTTGTTCCATGGAATGTACAGTGTTACATGGAATGGTCAGACTCGCTTGCAAGTCCTGAATCTTTGTACTTGCTGATAACACTGTTAGGACAATATTCTGTGAGCTACCGGAGGTCAGATTCACCTCTGAGAACATCCAACTCTTAAAGACGAAGGGTCTCGACCTGAAACGTCACCTATTTATTTTCTCTAGAGATGCTGCCTGACCCACTGAGTTTAGTTTAGTTTAGTTAGAGAGACAACGCGGAAACAGGCCCTTTGGCCCACTGAGTCCAAACCAACCAGCGATCCCCGCACATTAACACTACCCTACACACATCAGGAGCAATTTTACATTTATACCAAGCAAACTAACCTACAATTTCCCCGACTTTAGAGGGTGGGAGGAAACCGAAGATCTTGGAGAAAACCTACGCAGGTCACGGGGAGAATGTACAAACTCCATACAGACAGCACCCGTAGTCAGGATGGAGCTGTAAGGCACCAACTCTACCGCTACGCCACCTACTCCAGCTTTTTGTGTCTATCCAACTCTGGTTAACCTGGTCAACATTAATTCCTCACACCAACCTCTCTCTGCCTTAGCATTTGAAAGAGTATGTTACCATTATTACAATCTGGTTATAACTCCCTTAAATCAGCCACAAACTCAGCACCTGTTTTGTTGAGTTTCCTTAACTGTGAATCAAACTTAAACCTTTGCATGTTCTTGGGTTTAAATAATTCTATGAAAAATCCATCAATTACAGTTTGTTTTTTACTGGGTTTCCACAAGCTCAGCAGCTTTCTCATTAAAACCATACATCAGGGCTCCCACAACACTAATTAGGACAAATCTGTGTTTATTTTCATCATTGATATCATTTGCAGCAAAGAAATGCAACAGTATCTCACAACATTGCTCCCTCTCGGATTAAGAGGCAAATTCTGCAATTGAGTCAAATGTTGTGGTAATTTTCCTTCAGTTATTCTCCTTTTATGAAATAAAATGGCTATTGGTCTTTCCTTCTCTACCCCCAGTTTTTTTTCTCTTGTGAGGAACAGTTTTTTCCTCATTCATAGAGCTCTGCAGCGCAGAACAGGCCCTTCAGCCCACATTGTCCATGGCGATTGTTGGCATACTGGGCTAAACCCATTTAGCCCACAGCCCTCCAGACCTTTACTATCCATATCTTAAAATTAGTTTAGTTTAGAGATAGAGCACGGAAACAGTCCCCTTCGGCGGCGTCCAGCAATCCCGCACATTAACACTATCCTACATACACCAGGGACAATTTACATATACACCAAGCCAATTAGCCAACATACCTGCACATCTTTGGAGTGCGGGAGGAAACCGAAGACCTCGGAAAAAACCCACGCAGGTCACGGGGAGGACGTACAAACTACGTGCAGACAGCACCCGTAGTCGGGATCGAACAAGGGTCTCCGGCGCTGCAAGCCCTGTAAGGCAGCAACTCTACCGCTGCGCCACCGTGCCCTACCTATCCAATATCTATCCAATATCTATCCGATATCTATCCAAATCTTTTCAAAGTCATAATTGGATCTGCTTCTATTGCTTCCTCTGGCAGCTCATTTGAGATATGGGGTGAGATACTCCCTCTGAGTGAAAATGTTGCCCTGACATCCCTATTAAATCTCTTTCCTCTCCTTTAAGCCTATGCCCTCTAGTTTTAGTATCCTCTACCCTGGGAAAAAGAGTGTGAGCGTTCACTTTATCCATGCCCTTCATGATCTTGCACACCTCAATAAGGTCACCCCTCAGCCTCCTGTGCTACAAAGAATAATGTCCCAGCCTATCCAACCTCTCCTTATTAACTCAGGCCCATAAGCCCAGGTAACATCTCTTCTGCAAATCTCCTCTGCACCCTTTCCAGCTTTAGACCGTAGACTTTAGAGATACAGCGTGGAAACAGGCCCTTCGCCCCACCGAGTCGACGCTGACCAGCGATGACCCCGTACACTAACACTATCCTACACTCTAGGGATAACTTACAACTTACAACGAATCTACAAACCTGTACGTCTTTGTAGTGCGGGAGGAAACCGGAGCACCGGAGAAAACCACATGGTGACAGGTAGAATGTGCAGACAGCACCCGTAGTCAGGATTGAACCTGTGTCTCTGGCGCTGTAAGGCAGCAACTCTACCCCTGTGCCACCGTGCCGCTCAAGTGCATCTTTCCTAGAGCCGGGCGACAGAACTGCACACGGTACTCCATGTGTGATATCACCAACGACTTGTGCAGCTGCATCATAATGTCCCAACGTTTGTACTCAATATCCTTCCAAATTAATTCAAGCATACTAAGGACCTTCTTCATCTTACTGTCCACCTGGCTCACCACTTTCAGGGATTCATGCACCTGTACTCCCCAGAGTTCTCTCTGTTCTGCAACGCTCTCCAGGGTTCTACCATTTACTAAAGTCATAAGGTTATAAGGAACAGGAGTAGAATTCGGCCATTCGGCCCATCAAGTCTACTCCGCCATTCAATCATGGCTGATCTCTCCCTCCTAACTCTGTAAGTCCGCCCTGCTTTGACATACAAAGGGCACATCTCACAATTGTAAGTTAAATTGCAGTTGCCGTTTGTTGGCCAACCCTCCCAACTGATCTCAATCCTGTTATAAACTTAGGTATAGTCTTCCTAACAGAACACTGTACCACCAATTTTGGTGTCACCTCCATATTTACTAACCACATTAACTACGCTGTGATCCAAACCAACAAACAACACTGGAGCCACCACTCCATGGCACGCCACTGGTCACAGGCCTCCAACCAGAAAAATAACCCCTCCACAACTGTTTCTTAGAACCTAGTGTGTGGGGATCGCTGGTCGGCAAGGGCTCGGTGGCAGAAGGACCTGTTACCACACTGTATCCCTAAACTAAACTCAACTAAAATTGACATTGCCCCACTGGATTCAGTGAGGAGCCACACATGGACTGTGGCTAGTGCTCCACTGATGTGGCTAGTACTCTACCGTAAGGAAGGCACTGCTACTGCCATTAATTAGGGTCAATCAGGAAGTGTATAAGATCATGAGAGGAATAGATAGAGTAAATGCACAGCCTTGAACCCAGAGTAAGGGAACCGAGAACCAGAGGCCATAGGTTTAAGGTGAGGGAGAAAAGATTTAATAGGAACCTGAGGGGCAACTTTTTGACACAAAGGGCGGTTGGTGTATGGAACGAGCTGCCGGAGGAGGTAGTTGAGGCAGGTACAATCACAACGTTTAAGAAACATTCGACAGGTACATGGATAGGATAGGTTTAGAGGGATATGGGCCAAACGCAGGAAGGTGGGACCAGTGTAGAAGCGACATGTTGGTCGGTGTGGGCAAGTTGGGTCGCGTGGGCCTGTTTGGACGCTGTACGACTCTGTGACTATGTCACCATGAACTCTATTTGGTTTTATAGTTTCAAGCTTAAATAAAGTAATACGTGGAGTTGGGGATTAACAGCGTAAAGAAAATTAAAAGGTTTGCCAGTGGATAAATAATAGCCAATATTTAATTAATATTTCATAACTTTCAATGAACGTTCGGAGAAATAGAAGCTCCGTGGGAAAAGTAATCCATGGCTCACTAAAAGAGACAAAGGTTTCTATTAATTTAAGAGGTTCATGTGTGAATGCATTAGTTTGAGGAATGGATGGTTCTAGGAATGAGATGACCAAGACATACATTTTTACAACCAATTTAACAAGAAGTGTTAAAAAAAAAAAGATTGCACGAGTTTCCACAAGCCTGTGGAAAGAAGGAGAATAGTGAAAATAAATGGCGTGTACCTGCGAGACAAAATGACCTCCATAATACAACAGATTTAATGAGGAGCCATGTGTTTAATGACAGCGAGCAACTTAATGTAATTAATATCACTAAAGAGTAAATACAGGAGCAATTAAGAAAAGTGAACGCTGATAAATCCTTTGGGCCTGTGGTCGGCATTAGGAGTTTCAAAATAGGTGGCTTCAGAAATAGCGGTGATCTTTGAAAATGTCTGAGTTCTGGAACTGTTCCAGTAGGCTGGAAGGTACAAATTTTACCATCACCATCCAAGAAAAGAGAGAGATAATGTAGAACCAATTAGCCCTAATATCAGTGTTTGGGAAAATGTAAGAGTCCATTATTAAAGATGTAGGACAAACAGAAGGTCACAGTGTGATTCAGCAGGATAACAAATTAACAAAAGAGAAATGACGTCCAAGTAATGTAATCATATATAAACAAACCTAGCAGGATCGACCTGGGGAAACCAGTGGATTTTAAATATCTGGATTTCCAAAATACATTGAAACAGTTACATCGCAAAAGGTTTTGGTGCAGAATAAGGGACTCAGGTTTAGGTGCCACCACTGAGAAGAGGTTGTGTGAAGAACTCAAGATAAGAATAAATGTGTCTATCTTTGGTTTTATACCAGCATCTGCAGTTCCTTTCTGCACATAAGAATAAATGAGTCTTTCAAGTCCGCGGGTGGAATGCCATGAAGATCAACACCCGACACCCCACCTTTTCAAAGATCACCGCTATTTCTGAAGCCACATTCGCAGCAGTGGTTTGGAAGAAGGGGAAGAGTGCATAGGGTACTTGCAGGAATATGAGGAGAACTATGCATGAAAATGCCAGTGCAATGGACAAATCTGCCACCAGAACTGAGATGGGGATTAAGAGTCAGAGGGGGGATGCCCAGCAGCCAGGGGACAAGGGACGGGATTAGGGAACGGGAGACGCCTTCACTGAGAATTGGCGGTAGGAGTCAGAGAGACCTGTGCAGAGAAGTGAGATCAGGGCAACGGTCATATTAATGGCTAGGTGGTAGAGATAGAATCCACTTTCATGGACCTCAAGGATACACGAGTCAGAGGTGAATCTGTGGAAATCATTGCCACAAAGGCTGTGGAGGTCAAGTCAATGAATATTTTTAAGGTGGGGATTGAGAGATTCTTGATTATCACGGGTGCTAGGGTCTATGGGGAGAAGGCAGGAGAATGGGGTTGAGAGGGAAAGGTGGGTCAGACATGATTGAATGGTGGAGTAGACATGGACCGACTGGCCTCATTCTGCTCCTATAACATGAACTTATGAATGGGTTCTCAGCCATGGAAGGTTGAGGCATCGAAGGGTCTTTGGAGGGTCAGGGGAATTGGAGCATCAGGAGCCGAGACCGTCAGGGAATTCAGGAGGGTCACAAAGTAGGAGCGGGGAACAAAATCAGAGGGTTGTAGGACCATCAGTGCCAGGTGGGAGAGAGCAGGTAGGTGAATCAGAGTAAGTAAGAGATTTGTTTAAGAAGGAACTGCAGATGCTGGAAAATCGAAGGTACACAAAAATGCTGGAGAAACTCAGCAGGTGCAGCAGCATCTATGGAGCGAAGGAAATAGATACATACATAGATACATAGAAAATAGGTGCAGGAGTAGGCCATTCGGCCCTTCGAGCCTGCACCACCATTCAATATGATCATGGCTGATCATCCAACGCAGTATCCCGTACCTGCCTTCTCTCCATACCCCCTGATCCCTTTAGCCACAAGGGCCACATCTAACTCCGTCTTAAATATAGCCAATGAACTGGCCTCAACTACCCTCTGTGGCAGAGAGTTCCAGAGATTCACCACTCTCTGTGTGAAAAAGTTTTTTCTCATCTCGGTCTTAAAGGATTTCCCCCTTATCCTTAAGCTGTGACCCCTTGTCCTGGACTTCCCCAACATCGGGAACAATCTTCCTGCATCTAGCCTGTCCAACCCCATAAGAATTTTGTACGTTTCTATAAGATCCCCTCTCAATCTCCTAAATTCTAGCGAGTATAAGCCAAGTCTATCCAGTCTTTCTTCATATGAAAGTCCTGACATCCCAGGAATCAGTCTGGTGAACCTTCTCTGCACTCCCTCTATGGCTATAATGTCCTTCCTCAGATTTGGAGACCAAAACTGTATGCAATACTCCAGGTGTGGTCTCACCAAGACCCTGTACAACTGCAGTAGAACCTCCCTGCTCCTATACTCAAATCCTTTTGCTATGAAAGCTAACATACCATTCGCTTTCTTCACTGCCTGCTGCACCTGCATGCCTACTTTCAATGACTGGTGTACCATGACACCCAGGTCTCACTGCATCTCCCCTTTTCCTAATCGGTCACCATTTAGATAATAGTCTGCTTTCCTGTTTTTGCCACCAAAGTGGATAACCTCACATTTATCCACATTATACTGCATCTGCCAAACATTTGCCCACTCACCCAGCCTATCCAAGTCACCTTGCAGTCTCCTAGCATCCTCCTCACAGCTAACACTGTCCCCCAGCTTAGTGTCATCCGCAAACTTGGAGATGTTGCCTTCAATTCCCTCATCCTGATCATTAATATAAATTGTAAATAGCTGGGGTCCCAGCACTGAGCCTTGCGGTACCACACTAGTCACTGCCTGCCATTGTGAAAAGGACCCGTTTACTCCTACTCTTTGCTTCCTGTTTGCCAGCCAGTTCTCTATCCACATCAATACTGAACCCCCAATACCATGTGCTTTAAGTTTGTATACTAATCTCTTATGTGGGACCTTGTCGAAAGCCTTCTGAAAGTCCAGATACAACACATCCACTGGTTCTCCCCTATCCACTCTACTAGTTACATCCTCGAAAAATTCTATAAGATTCGTTAGACATGATTTACCTTTTGTAAATCCATGCTGACTTTGTCCAATGATTTCACCACTTTCCAAATGTGCTGCTATCCCATCTTTAATAACTGACTCTAGCAGTTTCCCCACTACCGATGTTAGACTAATTGGTCTGTAATTCCCCGTTTTCTCTCTCCCTCCCTTCTTAAAAAGTGGGGTTACGTTTGCTATCCTCCAATCCTCAGGAACAGAATCTAAAGAGTTTTGAAAAATTATCACTAATGCATCCACTATTTCTGGAGCTACTTCCTTAAGTACTCTGGGATGCAGCCTATCTGGCCCTGGTGATTTATTGGCCTTTAATCCATTCAATTTACCCAACACCACTTCCCGACTAACCTGGATTTCACTCAGTTCCTCCATCTCCTTTGACCCGCGGTCCCCTGCTATTTCCGGCAGATTATTTATGTCTTCCTTAGTGAAGACGGAACCAAAGTAGTTATTCAATTGGTCCGCCATATCCTTGTTCCCCATGATCAATTCACCTGTTTCTGACTGCAAGGGACCTACATTTGTTTTAACTAATCTCTTTCTCTTCATATATCTATAAAAACTTTTGCAGTCAGTTTTTATGTTCCCTGCCAGTTTTCTTTCATAATCTATTTTCCCTTTCCTAATTAAGCCCTTTGTCCTCCTCTGCTGGACTCTGAATTTCTCCCAGTCCTCTGGTATGCTGCTTTTTCTGGCTAATTTGTACGCATCATCTTTTGCTTTGATACTATCCCTGATTTCCCTTGTTATCCACGGATGCACTACCTTCCCTGATTTATTCTTTTGCCAAACTGGGATGAACAATTTTTGTAGTTCATCCAAGCAGTCTTTAAATGCCTTCCATTGCATATCCACCGTCAACCCTTTTAGAACTAATTGCCAGTCAATCTTGGCCAATTCACGTCTCATACCCTCAAAGTTACCTTTCTTTAAGTTCAGAACCGTTGTTTCTGAATTAACAATGTCACTCTCCATCCTAATGAAGAACTCAACCATATTATGGTCACTCTTGCCCAAGGGGGCACGCACAACAAGACTGCTAACTAACCCTTCCTCATTACTCAATACCCAGTCTAGAATAGCCTGCTCTCTCGTTGGTTCCTCTACATGTTGGTTTAGATAACTATCCCGCATACATTCCAAGAAATCCTCTTCCTCAGCACCCCTGCCATTTGATTCACCCAATCTATATGTAGATTGAAGTCACCCATTATAACTGTTTTGCCTTTGTTGCACGCATTTCTAATTTCCTGTTTGATGCCATCCCCAACTTCACTACTACTGCTAGGTGGCCTGTACACAACACCCACCAGCGTTTTCTGCCCCTTAGTGTTTCGCAGCTCTACCCATACCGATTCCACATCCTCCAAGCTAATGTCCTTCCTTTCCACTGCGTTAATCTCCTCTCTAACCAACAACGCTACCCCACCTCCTTTTCCTTTCTCTCTATCCCTCCTGAATATTGAATATCCCTGGATGTTCAGCTCCCAGCCTTGGTCACCCTGGAGCCATGTCTCCATGATCCCAACTATATCATAATCATTAATAGCTATCTGCACGTTCAACTCATCCACCTTATTACGAATGCTCCTTGCATTGAGACACAAAACCTTCAGGCTTGTTTTTACAACGCTCTTACCCCTTATACAATTATGTTGAAAAGTGGCCCTTTTTGATTTTTGCCCTGGATTTGTCTGCCTGCCACTTTTACTTTTCACCTTGCTACCTATTGCTTCCGCCCGCATTTTACACCCCTCTGTTTCTCTGCTCACCCATTTAAGAACCCCACCACCCCTTATTCTCTGTTTATTATTGTTTTCTTCTTTCCCCCCTACATGTTGGGTCTGAGTGCTTTCCTTCTCTGCCTCCTGCCTCACACACTGTCTAATAGCTTTCTCTATTTGAGTCCCTCCCCCCAACCATTCTAGTTTAAAGTCTCCCCAGTAGCCTTTGCAGATCTCCCCGCCAGGATATCGGTCCCCCTCAGGTTCAAGTGCAACCCATCCTTTTTGTACAGGTCGCACCTTCCACAAAAGAGGTCCCAATGATCCAGAAATTTGAATCCCTGCCCTATGCACCAGTCCTTCAGCCACGCATTTATCCTCCACCTCGCTCCATTCCTACTCTCACTGTCGCGTGGCACAGGCAGTAATCCCAAGATTGTTACCTTTGCTGTCCTTCTCTTTAACTCCCCTCCTAATTCCCTAAATTCTCCTTTCAGGTCCTCTTCTCTTTTTTTACCTATGTCATTGGTACCTATATGTACCACGACTTCGGGCTCCTCTCCCTCCCCTTTCAGGATATCTTGGACACGTTGAGACACATCACAGACCCTGGCACCAGGGAGGCAAACTACCATCCGGGTCTCCCGACTGCGTCCACAGAATCGCCTGTCTGACCCCCTAACTATAGAGTCCCCTGTTAGTATTGCCCTCCTCTTCTTTTCCTTACCCTTCTGAGCAACAGGACCGGTCTCTGTAGGCAACGTTTCGGACCGAAACCCTTCTTCAGACGAAACGTTGCCTATTTCCTTCGCTCCATAGATGCTGCTGCACCCGCTGAGTTTCTCCAGCATTTTTGTGTACCTAAGTAAGAGATTTGCTTTACCAGAGTAACAATCCATATTGAATTATCAAAATACCACCTAAGTTGCTTACTTGTGCAATAGTACCAATCCAAGCACCATTTCACATCAGCCAGATCTCAAACAAGAAAGTACAGGGTCAATTTTCTAAAGTCGCCCAAAGCAACTCAGATGCAATCATTTTTCTGAAAGGTAAACAGCGATTGTCCATGGCTTTGATGAGAGCAGATGCTGAAGTGCAATGGACAGGATTTGATCACCATAATCGGAGACTATGCTCCTTGCAATCAATGCAGAGTTGATTGCCACTGCGTTGGTTCCCATGATGAGGGGCTAGATCAATGAGGAAAGAGAGGTAAGGACTGACTCGTTGACGTCTGGAAGAATGAGAGGGGATCTATTTCAAGACTCTACGAGATTCACAAGGTAGATGTCGTGAGCTGTTTCCTCAGGTTGGAGAGTCCAGAAGAAGGACTGAGAAGAGGAGAAATTTGGGAATTGCAGAGCTGAAGAGGGCTCGGAGCTCTGTGGGTTGTGGGGCCAGTGGACGAGGTGGTTAAAAAGCCATGTTCTACAGACCAAGGAACAAAGTATATGAGTAGGGAAGTGAAGCTTGAAGCGTAGAAAGCACTGATAAGACCACAACTAAAATACTCACTGCAATGCCGCACTGTTGTGTTTGCACAAGAGATGATGTCAACCAGCATGTTGCCAGCACTGGGAAGATTGCCTGGACTGGAGTTGTTTGTTTTGGAAAAGATGAGGATGTGGGGAGATTTAATTGAGATGTCTTGCATTCATAGCGGCATCAACAGAATGGATTGAAGAGAGTTGTTTGCCTGAGCAGAGAGGTCCATAATTAGGAAGAAAAGTTGAAGGCAATTGATAGGAGCATTAGATGGGTGCATGGCTGATTTTGTGCCAAAAATGTAATGGGGATTAAAAATTCACTGTTGAGGTGGAAGAAGCAGAAACAATCAGTGTATTTAAAACTCCCTCAATAGTTGTTGCCTATAGGAGCAAAGAGTTCATAGGTTCACAAGCTCAAAAGTTATAGGACCAGAATTAGGCCATTCAGCCCATCAAGTCTACTCTATCATTCAATCATTGCTCATCTATCTTTCCCTTTCTACCCCATTCTCCGGCCTTAACCCCTGACACCCGTACTAAGGTGGAATGTGAGAATAGACTGGAATGGGCTGAAGTCCTAGTATTACTGTTATTAATTTATTGCAGTGTTGATTATTATATATTTCTAGGTGCGTTATGGCATTAGTAGGCCTGTTAAAACGGAAGCAAGTAAGAATGTCATTGTTCCGTTACCGCTACAGATGACAATTAAACACTCTAGGCCCTCTCGTCCTACGTTGCCACAAATCTCTAGCCATCTGCATGCTTCCTTGCCTCTCCAGTGTATGTCAGAGATGCATTGTCCTGCCCAACATCCCATGTAACCAACACCCCGCCTCACTGTATCACTCACCAGACGAGGTTGAGCTGAGGTTGGCTGATTAGTATGGGTGTCAGGGGTAATGGGGAGAAGGCATGAGAATGGGGTTAGGAGGGAGAGAGATAGATCAGATATGATTGAATGGCAGAGTAGACTTGATGGGCCAAATGGCCTAATTCTGCTCCTATCACTTATGACCTTATGACTTTATGAGCTGAATGGTGATGTTTATGCGCTGTTAATTTGCTTTCTCACTTCCTCGTCTACTCCCTCTTCTTCCTCACATTATCCTCATTCATTCAATCCTATGCACTCTCTCTTTCTTTCTTTCCCTCCATCTCTCTCTCTCTCCTCCCCTTTTCGCTCGCCCTCCTTACTTCACTCTTCTTATCTTGTTCATCTCTTCATTCTTTCTGCCCCCTTCCTTTACTCTTACTTGCTTCACCGTGCTCTCGCTCTTCTCCCTCTCTCCATCCCTCTTTTCCTCAATCACTCTCCCTGCCAATTCCTCTCTCCTTCCTACCCTTGGTTCTCCCTCTGTCACTGTTGGCCACAGGTAGACATGCCATGATGAAGCATTCCTGGTTATGTGTGTCACTACTGCCACCTTCTGGTTGCTGTCAGCTCTCTCCATCAAAGCATGGAGATTGGAGCGGTCATGCCATTTGGCCCTTTGATTCTGCCCCACCTTCCACCAAGATTACAGCTACTTTCTCATAGAATGTTCATAGAGAGCACAACAGCAGAGTGGCTGCCTTACAACGCCAGAGACCCGGGTTCGATCCTGACTACGGGGGCTGTCTGTACGGAGTTTGTACGTTCTCCCCGTGACCAGCTTGGGTTTTATCCGGGTGCTCCGGTTTCCTCCCACACTCCAAAGACGTACAGGTTTGCAGGCTAATTGGCTTGGTATAATTGTACATTGTCCCTAGTGCGTAGGGTAGAGCTAGTGTACGGGGATCGCTGGTCGGCACGGACTCGGTGGGACGAAGGGCCTGTTTCTCGTCACATTCAGTCTTCAGTCCTTTGGTTACAGTTCCATAGTTTCTTTGTTTTGGTATTTATGATGTGTTCAGTTTTTCGTTAAGGTCTGCAGCTATCACAATGCTTTGCTCTGACGGTGTGATGACTAGGCTGAGAGAGTGTAGGTGAAGGAGCCACTCAGTGTACGTGAACCGTATGTCAAATGCTGATGAAGGTAGTGGTGTAGATAGGATAGATGAAAGTAGAGTACGAGTGCTTCAGCCTGTTTCAAACCAGTAAGAGCTGCATTACATCTCCAGCTCCATTACCCACATGAACCTATAGATTTGTCACACATAATCTTCCCTGGTACTTCTCTTTGTCCAACACTGCCTGAGTCACTCCTCTGATTTATTTCCTTGTTTCTGTGCCTGGTGCCGGCGAAAGAGATACTCTCGTGTTTTATGTTCTCGTTTCAAACTGCCGGCTTCCCTTCAATTTAAAGAGCTTTCAGAATTAAAAAGCATCAATTTCCCCGATATGCAGACGCAGAGCAAGAAACAGCATAAATCTGAGGTCCCGGAGGAGGCACTGCACCTGTTTGCTGCAGAGAGGGTTACTGTCGCATCCTATTGCTGCATCCATCTATTAACTATTAGGGCAGCACGGTGGCACAGCGGTCGAGTTGCTGCCTTGCAGCGCCACAGACCGGTTCGATCCTGACTGCAGGTGCCGTCTGTATGGGGCTTGTACGTTCTCCCCGTGACTTGCGTGGGATTTCTCTGGGTTCTCCGGTTTCCTCCCACCTCCCACGTCCCAAAGATGTACAGGTTTGTAGGCTAATTGGCTTGGTAAAATTGTAAATACCTGGTGTGTGTGTGTGTGTGTGTGTGGATAGCAGGGCTGCCAACATTGGGTGAGAGTTGAGAGTGAGAATTTGCAAGGGAACGTAGTGACGAAGAGGGTGAGGGTGTGGGAGGGGGTTGTCCCCCTCCCACGATAGGGAGCTTTCGCATTTTTCAGCTTGAAATTGTGCAATCTGGTGCATACTGTAGCGAGTCTTTCCACTTACACTTGAATGCAACATTTATGCTTTAAATTGGATTAGGTATGAATAAGGTTAGGCTAAATTACATCCCTAATTACATTCCACAGTAGAGCCAGGCACTGATCAACAGGTGCAGCACATGAATGACTATATTCATGCTGTTATGCATATATATGGAGAGAAAAAAAGAGAAACAAGGCAAGAGTCGGACTTCCATCACTGTTCTGCACAAATAAATCAATCAACCTTACCCTTTGACTATAGAAACAAGATGAAAATAATGCCACATATTCAATCGTATATGGTTCAATGAAATTAAGATATATATGTAAAACATATATATGGAAACAGGCCCTTCAGCCCACCAAGTCCACACCGACCATCAATCTACCATACACCAGTTCCATCCTACACGCCAGGGACAATTTACAGAAGCCAATTAACCTACAAACCTGCACTTCTTTCGGATGTGGGAGAAACCGGAATATCCAGAGAAAACCCATGTGGTAGTAAGGCAGCAACTCAACCACTGCGCCACCGTGCCACCCCATTAAATTATTTTTTCTGTAATATATTTATTATGGTGTTACGTCAATTAAGATGAACACGTGATTCTGATTTCAGCCCTTAGTTGGATAACACACATCTCCAGTCATTGTGTTTTATGGCTGATTTTGAACTTCAGTCTGAAGGTCTCGACACGAAACATCACCCATTCTTTCTCTCCAGAGATGCTGCCTGTCCTGCTGAGTTTTTCTAGTTTTTAGTGTCTATCTTCAGTTTAAACCAGCATCTGCAGTTCCTTCCAACACTCTTTGTTAAGCGAAACAGGTCCTATTCTCATAATATTAATCACCTCAACTAATCACCTCCGTTGCTGCAGAGAGTACAATTCCAGTTATCAAACCTTTCTTCAAAGTGAAGAAAAAAAATCCAGCCCTGCCAACATCTTAAATCGCCCCTGGATCCTCTCCAGAGCAATTGCACCCTTTCTACAATGTGTCATACTCACAGAATGGAAACAGGCCCTTCATCCCGACTTGTTCATGCAGATCAAGATGCCCCATCTAAATTTGTCCCATTTATCCGCATTTGGCCCATATCCCTTTACACCGTGTGTGTGTGAGGGTGTGTGTCAGTGAAGCGGCGACAACATCCGGAGTGAGCGGAGACTTGGCGATGCCCGGGGGAGCGTTTCCCTCTTCCCCCTCACCGTCTCTTCCACCTCCCCCCTCCCGGGAATGCGGGCCGGCCCAGGTGCTCTGTGTCCAGCTGGGGTCCAGGGGAGGTGAGGGTCAGTGACCCAGGGGTCGGGCATCGGTGTGGAGCCTTAGCCTGAGATTCATCCCCGCGGCTCCGGAGGCGGCACCGATGCCCCCACTCACCCGGTCCGCTCCTGGCTCCCGGCCGGGATTAAAACTCCATGGGGTGTGGACAGAGTAGCCGATGGACAGAGAGCTGCTGGAGGTGAGAGTGGGAGGTGTGAGCGGTGTTTCGGGGGGGGGAGGGGGGTTGGTGCTGGGACCACCGCTGTGTCTCACCTATCACACCATCTGCACGGGAGAAACAAAACTACTTTTTTTTCCCCCAAAATCATCCTGGTAGTTTGACACTCCTGCTTTAAACCAATGCCCTCTAGTTCCTGAGTCACATATCCCAGGAAAAAGACTATGCGTTCACCTTATATTCCCCTCATGGTTTTTACTCACCTCTAAAACAATTTTTGCTTTATTTTGAACTTCCAGCACTTGCAGATTTTTGAGCGTGAGAAATTTGTGATCAGCGTGAGAGCGTGAGAATTTTGTGAAATGCGTGACTCTCACGCTCAATGCGTGAGAGTTGGCAACCCTGGTGGATAGTGTTAGTGTGCGGGGATCAATGGTCGACACAGACTCGCTGGGCCGAAGGGACTGTTTCCACGCTGTATTTCTAAACTAAACTAAACTAAAGCAAATAATGAGAGGATGGAAGTCAGCCAAGGCTTATAACGGAGCCATCAGAGTACATGCCCTGTCCTTCACCATGGAGCAATCCCTCCGACGGGTGTTTTTCTTGTTAGGCGTCCACGGGTTGTAGGCTGGGCTGGCATTGTATGTATGTGATCACCGGTTGTGTTGTCCCGGGTGCCGCGGACAAGGAACCGAGAACACGTCCGGAGGACTCAGAGGCTCGGCGGACCGCTGCCTGTCGAGGGAAGTCGCCGGGCCTGGACCCTGCCCGCCCCCCGAGCCGCTGGAGACGTTGGATGCGAGGAGCAAGGGCCGGTGGGAGGGTGAACCAGGGTAATGTCTCCAGCGTCTTCAAGATCGCCTGCAGAAGCCCCCCCCCCTCCCCCACCATGGGACACAAAGATGGACAGGCGAGGAGAGGGACGGCTGTTTGTGGACCGATCCAATAAAAGGAAGACCTTGCAGGAGCCTGGGCCTGACCTGGATCCGCTCCAGTAGACCGAGTGTGTGGGTGGACCGATCTTTGGACTTTGGAAATGGTGTCAAAACATGGCTTCTCCCCCCTCTACAATCAGTCTGAACAAGAGTTACAACCCAAAACATCACCTATCCATGTTCTCCAGAACTATGTTATCCATGGTTCCAGTTACACTCTCCCCTGTAGCTGATGGACCACATGTCCCCATAGTCCCCCTTAGACTCCACAATCCATTCCTCTTTGGACAACTGCAAGTCATAACCTTGTTAATAATCTGCAATACAAACTATTGCTTTGTAATACAATACATGCTATAGCAGAGCCTGCATTCAACACCATTGTGCCAGAGCTACTACACTCCAAACGTTCCCAGTTGACTGTGCCCTAACCCCTCTGTCAGTGGATCACCAGCTTCCCGACAGACAGGAAGCAGCATGTCAGGCTGGGAAAGCACTTCTCGGACCCGCAGACACTCAGCATAGGAGCACTGCAAGGCTGCGTACTCTCCCCTCTCCTTTACTCTCTCTACACCAATGACTGCACCTCCACAGACTCCTCTGCCAAGCTTCTCGAGTTTGCGGACAACACAATCGGTCCTGATTGGACTGACCTGTAAGTCTTTGGAATGTGGGAGAAAAACGAAGATCTCGTAGAAAACCCATGCAGGTCATGGGGAGAACGTACAAACTCCGTACAGACAGCACCCGTAGTGGGGATCGAACCCGGGTCTCCGGCGCTGCATTCGCTGTAAGGCAGCAACTCTACCGCTGCGCCACCATGACTGCCCACTTGCAAGTGATTGCTCACTTATAAGTGATTTGCATATGTGTCAACTACACTAATGCACAGTAGACAAACCTGTGCGCCGATTTGCAACCTGTCTCGGTGAAATTATATCCATATTTTCACCAACCGGCAAGAAACCTTTCTGTTCCTCCAAATTTTCCAACTTCATGGTCCGTTATTCCCATCTGTGAGCGAAAACCAATTTTGTCCCATCTCAGCATCCCCTCTTCTAACTAAAAATCAGAAAGGATGGATAACAAAGGCAGAAGCCCTTCAAGATAAATCTACTCCAGCTCATCGAGTCCATCAGGTAGTTCCAATACCTTGTGTGCCACAAGACCAAATCTACTGACACCATCAAAACTTTGCTAATCACTGGAAAAGACTCACAAACTAATAAAATTCCAGGTTGATTTGAGAGATAAAGTCTGGGAGATTTCTTCCTGGGCCATTAGGGAATTGAAATTACTCCAGGAGACCAATATAATGTTGCATTAACAGGTGAACCCCCGCTTGTATTGTGTGATGTCCATCCGACCAGCTCCTCTCACCTGGAAATACCTCAATAATATTGGACATTGGCCCAGCGAGATCTAATGAGGTGATTGCCTCCGAAGATAGGGATAACAATAGTGAAAGGATAAAGCTGTTTTCAATAGCAAACATCCATATTTCCTTGTTCCCTTACCATATTGCCTGGATAGAGTGGATGTGGAGAGGATGTTTCCACTAGTGGTCTGTGTGATGGACTGGGCAACATCACAATTCCCTGCAATCTTTTGCGGTCTTGGGCAGAGTGGTTCCTGTGGTGCATCTGTAGAATAGTGAAAGGCCTGGACAGACAGGATGTAGAGAGTTGGATGTTTCCACTAGTGTGAGAGTCTAGGACTAGAATAAAATCAGAATAAAAGGTTATACTTTTAGAAAGGATGTGAGGAGGAATTGCTTTAGGAAGTGCGGTGGCGCGGATTACTGCAGCGGCCCCTACAACCTGTCTGTCTTTTTATTTTTTTTATTTTTGTCTAGTTAAATGTAGTTGTTTGTTTTTTTATACTGTTTTTAACTGTGTATATGTGGGGGGCGGGGGGGGGGAGGGGGAAACTTTAAAAATCTCTTCCCTGCACGGGAGACCCGACCTTTTCCCTGTCGGGTCTCCGTTGTCGTTGGGGCCTAGCTCCGTGGAGCGGCCTCCGACCGGGACGACCTGGGGGCTCCAGTCGCGGAGCCTGCGGAGCTGCGGACTCACCATCGTGGGGCTGGCCGGCCTCGGAGCGTGGGGAGCGGTGGTGGCTCGCTGCTGCGGCCCGACTCCGGAGCTCCAGCTGCAGACCTGTGGACTATGATATCGGGAGCTCGCGGGTCCGGGTGAGAGACCGCTTTCCGGAGCTCCTGCAACGCAACTTCTCCCGCCCGTGTTGCGGGGTTGGAACGACCCTGAGCGGGGCCGTAAATCACCCGGCGCGGCTTTAATGGCCGCGGGACATTCCAGCGCCCGCCGGGGGCTCCAACTTTGTGACTTTTGGGCCCGGAGCGAGGCCGTACACCGCCCGGCGCGGCCTCAACGGCCGTGGGACTTAACATTGCCCGCCTGGGGCTTCAACATCGGGAGAAAGGTGGTGCAGGGGAGAGAAAGGACTTTGCCTTCCATCACAGTGAGGAGGAGATTCACTGTGATGGATGTTTTTCTGTAAATTGAATTGTTTGTGTGTCGTGTGGGAATTGTTTTGTTTGTATGGCTGTGGAAACGGAGTTTCGTTTGAGCCTCTTTGAGGTTCAAATGACAAGGAATAAAGTCTAATCTAATCTAATCTAATCTAGTCAGTAGGTGGTGAATGTGGAATTCATTGCCACAGACGGCTGTGGAGTCCAAGTCCATGGATATTTTTAAGGCGGAGATTGACAGATTCTTGATTAGTAAGGGTGACAGGGGTTATGGGGTGAATGGGAGGGAAAGATAGATCGGCCATTGAATGGTGGAGTAGACTTGATGGGCCGAATGGCCTAATTTCCCCCTATAACTTATGAACTGATGATGAACATACAGAATGTGTTTGTGTCTGCTCACGGGGCAACTTCATTCCCCACTAGTTCACCCTGTGACCAATTCTCCCATACTCCCATCGACTCCTCCCAGATTTCACCCCTGACCTGTACACAAGGGGCAAGTTACTGTGACCAATTTACCTCCCAATCTACACGTCTTGGGGATGAGGGAGGAAACTGGGGTACCTGCAGGAAATCCACACGGTCACAGGGAGGATGTGCAAAGTCCACACAGAGGGTACTGGAAATCAGGGGAGGTCTAACTGTGCATCAAACTCAAGTTTTATCTATCCTTAGCTTATGGAAGATTGTGGTGAGAGGTCATTGACCCACCTGCCCGCGCTTGGTCCATATCCCTCCAAACTTGGTCCATATCCCTCCAAACTTGGTCCATATCCCTCCAAACTTGGTCCATATCCCTCCAAACTTGGTCCATATCCCTCCAAACTTGGTCCATATCCCTCCAAACTTGGTCCATATCCCTCCAAACTTGTCCTGTCCATGTACCCGTTTCGTAAACGTTGGGAGAAACGTGCCGTTATACTCAACCCATCTCAGCCGAAACACAAACACAGATGAAAAATGGCACCTGGATTTCCATATGGACTACGAGGGATGAAGTGGAAAGAAAAATTGTTTAGTTCAGTTTAGTTTATTGTCACGTGTACCGAGGTACAGTGAAAAGCTTTTGTTGCGCGCTAACCAGTCGGCAGAGAGACAATACATAATTACAATCAATCCATTTACAGCGTATAGATACTTGATAAGTGTTTAAAATATTATATATAAAAATTAATATATATAATTATTAATTATGTTAATTAATTCTATTAATTCCAAATTCCATCTTTTTTTTTGCCACTAACACCTCCAGCTTGTTGGTTGGCACTTTAGGTAAATAATTCTATGAATGCACATTGTTCAGAGAGTCTTGGGATTAAACCAGCATCTGCAGTTCCTTCCTGGACATTTTACTTGTCTCACTTCAATCAGAATCCATAAAGCAATGACCCATGACCTGCATGTTGTCAGTCGATGTATGCTTGTGAAAGCAAGATATTCTTTGAAGTGTCGTTCATCACAGGATGTGCAATGCTCTTTGACTGTGACATTATAGCAATCGTTTACCCTTTTCCACATAATCTCTCCCTGGGGAAAATGATTAGATCTGACCCAGAAGGGATTCTTTCAGATCCTTATGTTTTACTTCAGCAATAAAACTGCCTGGTGTAATTACACGCTTTGTACAGCTCAGACACCCCCTCGGGCTTTGAGTAGGGTACATAGTGAGAGTGGTGATCACGGGGTCCTAATTTACAACAAAACTATATGGTAATAATGAAGGTAAATTAATGCCATTATGTTCTAGCCCTGGAGCTTCCGTCTCTCCCATTCCTCGCAGTTCTTTTAGATTAGTTTAGTTTTAGTTGAGTTTAGGGATACAGCGCGGAAACAGGCCCTTCGGCCCGCCAAGTCCGCACCGACCAGCAAACCCCGCATACTATCACTATCCTACACACACTGCGCCACTGTAACTTCTGGTTCCAGATACAGATTGCCCCCATTGGCCCTAATGTGCCCGACATTTTCCCCTGGTTATTCTTATGACCTCAAAATACTTAAAGAATTCCCGTGGATTTACATAGATGCTCTCTATCAATTATTTCTTCTGACCCTCTATTCTTTTCACTGCCTCCCACCACTTTATATGCTCATAACAGGCCTCCCCCTCATTAGTTCTCCCTATTGGTCATATGCTTCCTTCTTTTCTTTTTATCCAACCCTCCATATCCCTTGACATCCAGGGTTCACTGTACTCGTTGCCCTTGGCTTTTCACCCTGACCCGTACATGGTGGGCCTGTGCTCTCAATATTTCTCCTTTGAATGCTTCCCACGATACAGATATAGCCTTACCTGCACAAAGTCGCTCCCCATCTACCTTTCACAGGTCTTCCCTTATGTTAATTTTAAGACCTTTATTATTGCTCCAGCCATAATCTTTTCCATGACATCTTTAAAATATACGGGGTTGTGGTCACCATTTTCAAAATGATGCCCCATTGACACTCCCTTCACTTGACCAGCTATATTCCACAAGATAATGTCCAGTAATGCTCTTCCCATTGTTGGTCTTTCATGGAGTCATAGATTGATACAGTGTGGAGACAGGCTCTTTGGTCCAACCTGCCCACACCGGCCAACATGTCCCAGCTACACTAGTCCCACCTGCCCGTGTTTGGTCCATATCCCTCCAAACCTGTCCTACCCATTTACTTGTCCAACTGTTTCCTAAATGTTTGGATAGTCCCGCCTCAACTACCTCCTCTGGCAGCTCGTTCCATACCCCCACCACCCTTTGTGTGAAAAAGCTACCCCTCAGATTCCTATTAAATCTTTTCCCCTTCACCTTAAACCTGTGTCTCCTGGTCCTGGATTCATCTACTCTGGGCAAGAGACTTTGTGCGTCTACCCGATCTATTCCGCTCATGATTTTATACACCTCTATGAGATCACCCCTCATTCTCCTGCACTCCCTGGAAGGAGTCCCAGCCTACTCGACCTCTTCCTTCCTGGATACAACTATGACATTCTACCCCCTTTGAGTGTTTAACTCCAAGGCAATCCCGGATAAAATTTTGGAAACCGTAATTCCGCAGTACGATAAGCCTATTTTTATGTTTAAGAAGGAACTGCAGATGCTGGAAAATCAAAGGTAGACAAAAGTGCTGGAGAAACTCAGATGGTGCGGCAGCATCTATGGAGCGAAGGAAATAGGCAACGTTTCGGGCTGAAACCCTTCTTCAGACTGTTGTATGGTGGGGGGGGGGGTGGGGAGAAGGGAGCCCCCCCCCACACCCTGCATCAGTCTGAAGGAGGGTTTCGGCCCGAAACGTTGCCTATTTCCTTCGCTCCATAGATCCAAGCCTATTTTTATTACGTCTCTCTGATATTTGCCTGTTCTTTTAAGAGAGGCCTTCAATAAGCCACCAGTAAAGCAATGGCATTTATTTTTATAGATGACAAACAGCAATGGGCACAGCTCCAAATCCTGAGGCACACCACTAGTCACAGGCCTCCAGTCTCACAAACAACCATCCATCATCACCCTCTGCTTCCTTCCATGACGCCAATTTTCTGTCCATTCTGCTATCTCTCCTTGGATCCTGTGCGATCTAATCTTCCAAAGCAGCCTACCATGTGGAACCTTGTCAAATGCCTTGTGTACAAAATCATGAGAGGAATAGATCAGGTAGACGCACAGAGTCTTTTGCTCAGAGTAGGGGAATCGAGAACCAGAAGAAGGGTCTCAACCTGAAACGTCACCCATTCCTTCTCTCCAGAGATGCTGCCTGTCCTGCTGAGTTACTCCAGCATTTTATGTCTGTCTTTGACTTAAACCAGCATCTGCAATTCTTTCCTAGACATAGGTTAAAGGTCAGGTGGAAAGATTTAATAGGAACCTGAGGGATAAAGTTTTTACACAAAGGGTGGTGGGTGTATGGAAGGAGCTGCCGGAGGAGGTAGTTGAGACAGGGACTATCGCAACGTTTAAGAAACATTTAGACAGGTACACAGATAGGCCAGGTTTAAAGGGATATGAGCCAAGCGCAGGCAGGTGGGACTAGTGTAGTAGGTCGGCGTGGGCAAGTTGGGTCAAACTGTACACTGTATGACTCTATGAATCTATGACTCTTAGATAACCGCTCCTCTGGTTGAATAAATTACCAACATTGACTGAATGGGTTATTTAAGTAAAGTAGACAATTAGGATGGATTTTGTCGTATTCACCTCAAGGGTAAATGCAATTTAAGTTCCTTGCCAGTACTGCTACAATGCTCCATTGTCCAGATTGTGACAGCCACTTTCTCAGCACTAAACTGTACCAGCTTACTCTGGCTCACCAGTCCTGAGGTCTCAACACCAATTAAAGACCCTTTACCATTACTTCAGCTTGGTCAGCTAACGCAGCACAAATAGGTACGAACATGAAGCAATTAAATCTACCATCAGCAGATGAAGTGGACAGCCTTTTGTTTGGTTGGCCACAGCTCACGTTTAACTGTTTCTCAGCTGACGGAACCTTGGATTCTTGTTCTTTACAAAGCTGATGGCGCCTACCAGTAGAAAGTAATCAAACACGTGTCGATCAAGCTCCCTTAGTTTATTTCACCACACGCTGCAGGCAAACTGGAATGAGTCCCGGCATTGCAATGTTCTCCCCAAAGCCTGGGTAGACACAAAATGCTGGAGTAACTCAGCGAGACAGGCAGCATCTCTGGAGAGAAGGAATGGGTGACTTTCAGGGTCGAGATACTTAGTTTAGTTTAGTTTAGTTTAGACATACAGTGCGGAAACAGGCCCCTCGGCCCACCGGGTCCGCGCCGACCAGCGATCCCCGCTACACACACAATAGGGACAATTTTTACATTTACACCAAGCCAATTAACCTACAAACCTGTACGTCTTTGGAGTGTGGGAGGAAACCGAAGGTCTCAGAGGAAACCCACGCAGGTCACGGGGAAAACGTACAAACTCCGTACAGACAGCCCCCGTAGTCGGCATCGAACCCGGGTCTCCGGCGCTGCAAGCGCTGTAAGGCAGCGACTCTACCTTTGCACCACCATGCCACCCTTCTTCAGACTCGACCTGAAACATCACCCATTCCTTCCCTCCAGAGATGCTGCCTGTCCCGAGTGAGTTACTCCAGCATTTTGTGTCTATCTTCCGTGTAAACCAGCATCTGCAGTTCCTTCTCCGTGGATTGTCACCTTGTCGTGGTGGAGAAGCTTGTGTGGTCCTGAGATCCTGAGAGTGATGCTCCCGGTAGGGCCACCCATGGCGGTAAGGTCGAGGGGGAGGACTCTGACAAAGAGCAATCCAACCAAGACTTCAATGGTGGAACAGGCGGAGGATGTTGGCTGACCTTAGTGGAGCGTCACAACGGCTGGGAAGGCGGATGAAGGCTGCAGCAGAAAAGGGTCTCCGGTCGTCTTGGACTCCATGCCACTGGATCCCGACCCAGATCTGTCGGTGCACCAGTCTCCCCACGTTAAACAAAGTCACGCACAGGCGTCTTCCAATCCTGGAGACACTTATGGCCAGCCATGACTGAGGGGGGCCAAAGCGGTTCCTTCCTGGACAAAGCCTGGATGTTGCCATGGCATTGGTCTTGACTCATGCATTTCCCCACTCTGCTTCAGCAAGAAGTGGGTTCAAGCCCCACTCCTTGATCACATAAACCAACAGGGTGAGACTCAAGTACAATACCAAGAGTGTGCTACATCTTCAAAGATGCCTTAAGCCTGTGGTTTATGGACCAGAGTCTGTGCCAACAATCGAGAATGCAGTGAGAATCCCCAAAAAACCATTGGATGCTGGAAATCTAAAATTAAAAGCAGAAAATGCTGGAAATGCTACATGGGTTAGACTGCATCTGTGGGTAGAGAAACAGTCAACGTTTAAGATCAAAGATCCTTTGTCAGGCTTGGGAAGTGGCCAAAAAAGATGCAGGAAAAGTGTGGGGGTGGGGGGGGTCTTCAATAGGGTGAATGGGAATCAGCTGTAAACAGGATTACCTGGTCAGTGAATGAATAGGAACGGATTGAAAGTGAGAAGGTGGATAGAAGGACGTAGACAGAAGAATGTCGGGTCGTGCGCTGCTTAGCAGAAAGGCGTGCCTTGGCGGATTAGACTGAGCATGTCCTCCACTCCCAGTGAGAATGAAAAACAAGCTGAGCCAATGTCACACATGGACGACTGATTCAGACAGAAATAAAGTTACCTGAAGGTGGAGAAGTCAATATTGAATCCAGGTGGCTGCAATGTGTCCGGACGGAAGATGAGGTGCGGTTCTACAGACTGGCATTTCAAGGTGGGAATGGGGTGGAGGATTAACATGGCAGGTAACAGTGAACTCAGTGTCATTCTTATATACTGAAAGGTGCAGAGAGGATTGAGTCCTTCAGATTGAGGGGTCCAGTACTGGAGGAAACTGCAGTGTTATACTGCGTATGAAATAGAAACAATGCCATTGGGCATACATGTCCCACCCAAGCTGAGTCTGAGAGTCACCAGGAAGACTGGAGCTTATAGACACAGTTGTAGCTCTATCACTGTAACGATTGGTAAATGCAAAATTCTATGGCTACAGTACAAGGAATAGGTGACGATTCGGGTCGAGACCCTTCTTCAGACGACCCAAAACATCACCTATTCCTTTTCTCCAGGGATGCTGCCAGACCCGCTGAGTTACTCCAGCATTTTGTGTCTATCTTCTGTGTAGACCAGCATCTGCAGTTCCTTCCTATGCATTGTGGCTACAGCACAATACCAGAGAAGGTGAGCGAAGGTATCACGTGGCGGAAAAACAGGACAAATGGCTCCCTCCATGTTACAAAGTGTCGCAACCAAGGCATGGGTGGACAAAGCACTGACACCATTTTAGAAGGAGTCAGTTGACGGCCCATCTGAAGAAAGACGTGAAGCCTGAGTTAAAAAAGCATTAGCGTGAGGCCTCCACGGGAGGAGATAAGCCAGAGATGGGGGCAATGTGTGCGACAATAGTGGCATAAAGTGATTGCAAAAATGCTGAGTGGCGTTGAGTTAGAATCTGGTAAAATAACACGGTGATATTTCCAGGTCGACAGTAGTTTAAGTTAATAACATCAGTAAAGATTGGATCTTTCAGTATATTCAAAGAAAATTAAGCTCATTTTTTGAAATCCAGAATGTATAGTGTCGGCTGTTTCTGTTCCTGCCCATGAAAGGTTTTTGTTTCTAATTCCAATACTGGAGGCTATTCAGCCCAATGAGTCTATGCTAACTCCTACCACAACAATTTCATCAGACCTTTTTGACATCCCCTATTTCCTAGGAGCCTGGTTACTTTCTTCTTTACTTTAGACTTTAGAATTTAGAGATACAGAGCGGAAACAGGCCCTTCTGCCCACGCCACCTCTGGCGCTGTACGGCAGCAACTTTACCGCTGCGCCACTGTGCCGCCCTATATAAGAAAGTCAATTCACTGGATGTTAGAATAACAAGAACCCACAGCTGAGGAGGAAGGTGAGAAGTTCAGCAGAGAGGGCTGTAGCACTGGGTTAGACTCCGCAAATATAGGAAAAGGGCACGGTGACCAGGAGATCTCTATTATTCATGGCTGAATCAAGATCAGATTCAAGCGGCTTCCTTCAGGGAGGATTGCGTTGCAATGCAGAGGCAATTCAAGAATTCTAACGATCTCATGACTGACATTACACTAAACCTCAACCTATTGACGTTCAAAGCCTGCCAATGAAGGCAGGAAACCCCTTCTGGCTGGAGCGAAGGAATTGGAAATAATCCAGGAAGAGAAAGTCAAAGTCAGTGACTTTCAACTACAAAAGGGTCAGTGCAGAACCAAGAATGTCCAGTGCCCAAGACGAGAGAAACGTGTGACGAATGGGAGATTTAAAAATGATTTGAATTTGAAAATGTCAATTGGGGTTCTTGGGAATATATAGGAAATAATTGCAACTATTGCAGATGTCAAAAGATGCATTAGTCTGAGATAAGTTTGGCGTTAAAATGAATGTTTTGAAATGGATGCAGCAAAGCCTATTCAGGTTATGTGTGGTCAAGATATCAACTATAGCATAGATATGTGAGTAGTTATATCTGAAACCTTTGGAGAGGTGAACTGCTGAGATTATCAGTACTAGGACCAAAAAATGCAGAGATGCTAAATTAAATTTATAGTGTAGAGTTCATAATTCAGTGGGATAGAAAATTAATAGAAATATAGTTAGTATATATATAACTGCTTTAGTGAATCATCAATTAATTATTACATGGTATATGCACTTGTGTAAATCCACTTGTATGTTTATACACTGAATAATTGAATACACGTAGGCAATTGTTATTGAAATTGTCTTTTAATTTCATTTTAAAAGGAACATAATGTAATATATATTGAGTGTTGAGTTTTAAGAATTGCAGGTACTGTATGCAATGACTTTGTAAATTGCTCGTTTCTAAGCTTCCCCCCCAGTCCAGTTTCAGTAAAAACACTGAATCAAGCACTTGAAACAACTAAATTTTATCTTAACAAAAGCATGTTACCGTTCAATTACTGTACCTATCCCACCACGGGTTCGATCCTCGTAGCTGCCTGATCAAGCCCTCTAGGCCTCACTCAGACAGAGACAGCCCAGAAGTTCACGCAGTCCCAAGCGCTCTCCCAGAAGATCGACGCTGGACCTCGTGGTAGCGGACTTTTATATGTCCCGGGACAACGAGGTGCCGAACCACATGTGGGTGGTCTCTTAATAACCCAATTACAGATATCGATTAACCCCATACATAACATTGTGCCTTCCATGTGCATGATTTTTGTGTGTAGTGTCTATGTTAGTCTGTGTCCAAGATGGCGGTCGGAAGGGAGAGTGGACGCTGGCGCGGTTTAGCTGCCGCTGCTCTCTCTTCACATTGTGTTTCTGATTTCTTTTTTGTCTCTTTGGATCCAATTCTGTCTTTAATTTGTGTATTGGTGATGTCTTTATAACTTATTTTACTCCGATTATATGTTCTTTGTTAAATTCTGTAAGGTGTCCTTGAGACTTTTGTATAGGCACCCACAAATAAAATTTATTATTATTATTATTATAACAGATATTTTCCCAACCCAATAATACAACAGCTCGATACATTGTATTCAAACCGGACTTCTCAAGGAAGCCAACTTAGAAACATTTACCCTGATCTGCAAGAAACCCAGACAAGGCTCAATACCTCATCCAATCAACACTCGGCAAAGTCGAACTCTGCAACATTATTTACAATTATTTGCAAGGTGTATGTCTGGTTTGCAGCCATCCAATCCATTCTATGCATTTTGCACCTAATTGACAGGGTCTGCAGATGTTCTTATTCTTTGCTTGCAAATTGTATCTAAGCTCTAGACACACTGGTACCACTCCGCAGCTTGTCCCAGCTCTGCAGAGAGCAATTCCAAATTGACCAAATCTCCCAGCAGCCCTGAAGCTTTTACCCCATTTTGAAGTCCTAGCCTCTCCAATTTAGCCACGATTAACAACTTTTGCTACAGTTCTGTACCAGCCACCGTTTTCCAGTGAAACGGGTAAGGTTGAAGGGGGGCCTGGGAAAGAACCAAGCGAGTTAAAATGAGGCATAAGAACCGTGGCCCGAGGTGTGTAAGGGAGCAGGGACCCTGGAAGGCAGAAGGAGCAACAAAACCCTTCAAAGGTGGGAGGTCATGACCCATGATGGATTGGGCAACGTCTACCATTTTCTGCAGCCTGCGATGTCATTAAAATGTTTGAATTTCCAATCACTAGGTTGTGCACTAGTCTGAAGAAAGATCTCGACACGAAACGGCACCCATTCCTTCTCTCCAGAGATGCTGCCTGTCACCACTGAGTTACTCCAGCATTTTAGACAATAGACAATAGGTGCAGGAGTAGGCCATTTGGCCCTTCGAGCCAGCACAGCCATTC
The DNA here is from genome assembly GCA_038087875.1 of Malacoraja senta. Lineage (NCBI taxonomy): Eukaryota > Metazoa > Chordata > Chondrichthyes > Rajiformes > Rajidae > Malacoraja > Malacoraja senta. The sequence continues at coordinate 71,457,362 of CM075981.1, forward strand.
AATATGATCATGGCTGATCATCTCCAATCATTACCTCGTTCCTGCCTTCTCCCCATATCCCCTGAGTCTGCTATTTTTAAGAGCCCTATCTAGCACTCTCTTGAAAGCATCCAGAGAACCTGCCTCCACCGCCCTCTGAGGCAGAGAATTCCACAGACTCACCACTCTCTGTGAGAAAAAGTGTTTCCTCGTCTCCGTTCTAAATGGCTTACTCCTTATTCTTAAACTGTGGCCCCTGGTTCTGGACTCCCCCAAAATCGGGAACATGTTTCCTGCCTCTAGCGTGTCCAAACCCTGAACAATCTTATATGTTTCAATGATATATCCTCTCATCCTTCTAAACTCCAGAGTGTGCAAGCCCAGCCGCTCCATTCTCTCAGCATATGACAGTCCCGCCAGCCCGGGAATTAACCTTGTAAATCTACGCTGCACTCCCTCAATAACAAGAATGTCCTGCCTCAAATTAGGGGACCAAAACTGCACACAATATTCCAGGTGTGGTCTCACTAGGGCTCTGTACAACATAGGACAATTTTGTGACTATCTTGTGATGTAACCAGTATGCTCTCCGCCGTATATCTGTAGATGTTCAATAGAGCATTCAGCAACATGTCGAAAATGTGCTGGTGAGCTTTCTTTATGATTATATCAATGTGCTGGGCCCAGGTAAAGATCATCAGGTAGACACAACCTGCTGGTGTTAGTCTGAAGAAGGGTCTCGACCCGAACTGTCACCCATTCCTTCTTTCCAGAGATGCTGCCTGTCCCGCTGAGTTATTCCAGCAGTTTGTGTCTACCTTTGATTTAAACCAGCATCTGCAGTTCTTTCCTACACACTAAAGATCATCAGAGATGTGTTCAGCAGGAGCCTGAAGCTGTTGTCTCTCGGAAAGCAGATAGCGGATTATTGTCATTTGTCCACCTCAAAGGCTAAATCAATTGTCCTGTAATTTAAGATGAAGATAGACACAAAAAGCTGGAGTAATTCAGTCGGACAGGCAGCATCTCTGGAGAGAAGGAATGGATGACGTTTTGAGACCTTTCTTCAGGTCCTGTAATTTGCTTGGTTTAGTCCTCCCTCCCTTTTCAAAGAACAGCACAATTGTATAACAAAGCTGGCAACTTCCAGCACCACATCTCAACAACACTGATTTGCACCAAGTTAATGCAAGAATCCTGGGTTTCTAATTCCAGCTCCAGCAACTGCGGCAGGAAACATTCCAGTTATATGTCACCATAAAATACAATGCTTCACAATCAGTAATCTGCTTTTGAATGCAGCCACTGGTAATTTCTGTTCACATTGGGAGAGCGCAGGAGAACCATCTGAAATTATTGGCAGATTTGAACAGCTCCAACCTTTCTTCTCAGAGGTTGAGAGGTTTACCCGAGGCAAGGTTGGCACCTGACAAGTGGCCAGGACCAAAACACAGCAGTGATTAGCACCGTCTAATAGAGTTGACGAGGTTCCAGAGAGATACCATGGACGCTGTCCCTTGACATCTTCCTTCATTAATTACTGGTGAGATAAGAAAATAAGTGTTTGAAATTGAGAGCCAATTTTTGATTTTGATATCACAATAGCTGAGGTACAGTGGTGCAGCGGTAGAATTGCTGCCTTATAACACCAGAGACACAGGTTCGATCCTGACTATGGGTGCAGTTGTATGGAGTTTGTAGGTTCTCCCTGTGACCGTGTAGGTTTTCTCCCAGTGCTCCGGTTTCCTCCCACATTTCAAACACGTGCAGGTTTGTAGGTTAATTGGCTTCTGTAGATTGTCCTGAATGTGTGGGAGAGAACATGTGTACAGGTAATTGCTAGTCAGTATGGACTCAGTGGGCCGAAGGGCCTGTTTCCCAGGGGATATGGGGAGAAGGCAGGAACGGGGTACTGATTGGGGATGATCAGCCATGATCACATTGAATGACGGTGCTGGCTCGAAGGGCTGAATGGCCTACTCCTGCACCTATTGTCTATTGTCTATTATCTATTGCCCACGCTGTACATCTTAACTACCATAACCTAATAGCATGGTGCAGTTCAAGGGATCCAGAGATCCTGAGTATATTTGTGTGTACATAAAAATAATATATGTTTGGTTCAGTTTTATATCAACAATTTGAATTATTTCACATAAATATTACGGACAACTTATGGAACCTTGTCAAAATGGATTTCAAACTGGAAGGAGGATATTAAGAGAGAATGGCTGAAAAGGTATGGTTTAAGAAGGCTTTAAAAGGAGTGGAGAGGTAAGATAAAAGGCTGAGCAGTGGCTCAGCTGGTAGAGGCGCTGCCTCACACTGCCAGTGACCCTGGTTCAATCCTGACTTCAGGTACTGTCTGTGTCGAGTTTGCATGTTCTTCCTGTGACCGCTTAGGTTTCCTCCAGGTGCTTCTGGTTTCTGCCCACATTCCAAGGACGTGGATGTGGATTTGTAGGTTAATTGGCCTCCGTGAATCACCCCTAGTGTGTAGGAAGTAAATGAAAAAGTGGGATAACATAAAACTAGTATGTGGGCGATTGGTGATCTGAGTCGAAGGGCTCGTTACCGAGATGTATCTTTAATTCCAATTAAAAATAAATAAAACAGCAAGGTGTCAGCGGACAAAGGAGAGGAAGATGCACAGAACTGAAAGGAATGGGTTGTTTGGTGGTGGTGAGGCGTGGGGTGCAGATTGGATACTGAAGTTAATGTAGAAAGAGGCTGGATTTAGTCAAGGATAATAGCTTTAAATTCAATGTTGAAGATTCAATGTTGGCCATTGAATATAGAGGTGATAGGAGCAGAACTATGTGCACAATATCAGATTGTTAGCAGAGTGTTGAATATGATGAAGTTTATTGAGGAGGTAGCGTTGATCAAGGATAATTGCAACAATCAAGGCTGAAGTAAGAAATTAGCATGAATGAGTTTCAGAAGAACATGGCATGGATCTGGGGAGGATGGGCAGGAGATGTTAGATAAGTAAATTTAATTGGTCTTTACGAAGGTATTAAATATCGTAGCAAGATTGTGATGCAAGGAAATTGCATCAAAAATAGTGCTTGTGGTGAGGGATTGAGTCAATAATTTTGCTTCACCAATATTTAGCTGGAGGAATCGGGATTTTACCAATCCTGCATCAGATAGCTGCAAGCTGGTGTCATAGTGTTTAGACTATTATAGGTGAGTAGGTGTAGGAGCAAATGGAAAGGCCACGCAGAGTTGGTGTTTGAAGTAATGGGCAACTGGTGCACACCAGGAGACCAATCAAAGCTGATTTCCTGAGCGCAAGTTTGGTACAGCTTCTACATTCTCAGCTGACAAGATTACACAGAAACTTAACAGTAAAACTACCTCTTGATTACCGAATGGAGGTTACAGGAAGACATAATTAGGTAACAAACTAGGTCTTGATTACAGAATAAAATGATTATCCAGAAGTCTAACTTACAGTAGTTGACAGTAGATCTAATTTTCTGTTACATTGGTGGGTGCACACTATAACATAATCGATGAAGTTCCTGAAACCTGTGTGTCGTGACTGCTGCGTTCCACTTCTTTACTTTTTGGCTTTGTCTGTGTTTCGCTGTCGCCACATTAGCACAATCCACTTCCCTATTTACTAGTTATTAGCCTCACTATTAGGAAAGAGGACACTTGACAGTGCAATGAGCATGACCTGTGTGGTTGAGTTCATTAAAGCCCAACTTCTCCCTACATGCGGTGCTCCCTCAAATCCACAATGACGACACTCTTTGTGTGCTCTATAATTGGAAGAACATTCATTGCCAGTTGGGATCTGTTTTTTGTTTTTTTTACAACATGTGTAGGTTGACAATTCCTAAAGGCAAACGTTGAAAATTTAAATTTTAAATTAGAAGTACTGAACAAGTAGGTTTGATCGTCTATTGAAAGGAGAAGGTCGAACTTTGGGATCACTAACCACAAACCACTTGTAAAGGTCTTCCAAAAGGGCTAACTGATGCTTTTCGCTTCCGTTGTTACCACTTGCAATGTGCTGCATTTTTCCGACAGTGTATTTGATGCCGCTTCTGAGTAGGCTGTAGAACCCAAGGTATAACCAATAAATGGAGGCACAAGAAACTGCAGATGCTGGAATCTTGAACAAAACAAATAGTGTTGGAGGATGTCAATGGGTCAGGCACCATCTGTGGAGGGAATGGACAAGTGACATTTCGGACTAAAGAAGAGTCCCGGCCCATATGTTGCCTGTCTATTCCTTCCCTAAATGCTGTCTGACCTGCTGAGTTCCTCCAGCACTTTGTGGTATAACTAGAAAATGTTGGAAATACTATGTATCTTTGATCAGTTTAGTTTAGAGATACAGCATGGAAACGGGCCTTTCATCCAACGGGTCCACGCCGACAATCGATCATCTGTCCATGCTTTTTCTATGTTATTACACTTTCTCATCCACTCCCTACACACTGGGGCATTTTTTACAGAGGACAATTAAACTACAAACCCACACTTCTCTGGTATGTGGGGGGGAAACCAGAGCATCCTGTAGGTGACAATAGAGCAACATTGAATCCTTGAATCATTGACAGAAAAGCTGTGTAACACCACAGTTGCCCAGGAATTGAAAGCCAATGAATGGCAAATGGCAGCAATTCTGAGTAGAAAAGGCAGTAGCCACAGAGAGAAACACAGCTAACATCCCACGATGAAAGGTGATCAGCTCAAAATGCCAGTTCTATCCCCCTTCCTGCTCTTGTTATCTCAAGGATCAGTAGCATATCCTCCTCTGACAACAGAACTTCCCAGTTCTGACACAAGCTTGTAAAACATTCACCAGCCATGGCTGAACGCATTGTGTCGGAAGGAACTGTAGATGCTGGTTTACACCGGAGATAGACACAAAATGCAACCCCATATGTTGTGATATTGCAAGGACTACTTTGTTATATCACAAAGACTACTTGTTTGCCTGCGTAGCAACATGTATATGTTGGAATGACGTAATATTGGGCAGGGCACTCTGGTTCCAGATGGCCGTGAATAAACAGAGCCTTGATTTATACTCAGCTTCAAACCCCTAAATATGTGTACTTGTGGTCATTCCAGTCACAACAATGGTATAACAGATACCGGACCACAAAGTACAACACCATCCACTTTGCAGCATTAGCCCTCTGGTTCTTTGAGCTTCCTTTCCACCCAACCCAGCTCTCTGATTCCCCTGCCCTCTTCTGCCTTCAACCCACACACCGGGTCCCCCTCTGTGCATGACCATTCTCTTGCCTTGCCTCCAAAGAGCTGCACCTCAGATTGTGGGAAGCCACAGATGGCTCATTTGCTTCGTCATCAAGAACATTGGCAGAGCCAAATGATGAGATGGTGTTTCTCAAACATTCCAAAGACAGCAGTGGGAGCTTCCTCTGTTCCTAAAAAGTGGAAGTGAGATGAATAAATAAAGAGGTAATTAGCACCAAACTCTGGGATTCTTATTTTTTGTAGCTTCATCCTATTATAGATATTCTCTTTATTCTCACCACATTCTCCCTTCCAATGTGACTTTCCTGTTCTGACAGGTCTTCAACATGAAACATTGTTATGTCCCCCACGACATCAGTCTGAAGAAGGGTCTTGACCCTAAACGTCGCCTATTCCTTCGCTCCATAGATGCTGCCTCACCCGCTGAGTTTCTCCAGCTTTTTTGTCTACCTTCGATTTTTCCAGTATCTGCAGTTCTTTCTTAAACATTAGAGATTAGAGATTCCCTTATTTGTCATTCAGACCTTTCGGTCTGAACGAAATTTCGTTGCCTGCAGTCATACATATAATAATAAATAACAAAACACACAATAAACACAAATTAACATCCACCACAGTGAGTTCACCAGGCACTTGAGTTCACCATGAAACAGTGAGTTCACCATGAAACATTAACTCAGTTTCTCGAGCAAAATATAATCTGCTGGAGGAACGCAACGGTTCAGACAGCATCTGTGGAGGGTAATAAACAGACTATGTTTCGGGTCGGAACTCAGTTTTTCACTCCGCAGATGCTGCCTGACTTGCTGAGTGTTACCAACAGATTTCGGATTTTATTTCAGATTTGTTCTGCAGTTTTATTTCTGCAGTTTTATTTCTGCTTTTCTAACCACCTTGACAATGATTAGCAATTAAATTGAAGTGAATAAAAACGGCTGTTTGTGACAAATCTGAAATATGTTTCAGAAAATACTCAGCAACTCATTCCCTGCACCATCCATAGACATTGTGCCCAGGACCAAAAGTGTACACAACATATGCGCTTGCCCGGCGCCCGCGTAATGAGTTCCATGACGTACAAGATGCTGCGACTGCAGAACCTGTGCACACAGATGATGTGCGTCATCAAAAGTTGTGCTCCGTTGGTGATTCGGATGAGGGGGGGAAGGAGCGGGCGCGGGCGCAAAATGGCGTTTGATGCCGGGAGGTAAGAGGCGATGTGCAGGCAGGCAGGGCAGAGGTTGGAATTGCACCAAACTGAATTGTCATTGTTATCTGTGTGCATTTTTGAATGTTTATTGTTTTATATGTTTAAAAAACCGTGGAGTTATTCTTTCTCGTTTTCTTGCCCCACAGTTGTAGTTACTTACCAATTCCTGCTAAAACATATTCACAGAATGTTCATAACTTACTTTACCTCTTCTTAACGCTTCCTTGTCTCTTGTGAGGCAGCTGACCTGTTCATCATTCACAGGGTTCTACATCACGATTGATCAACTATTCTGTCCATCCTCATAGGGTTCTCTGCCTTCAGATTCTCATGGTTGGTCAACTGACCTATCCATTCGCGTAGGAAAGAACTGCAGATGCTGGTTTACACCGAAGGTAGACACCAAATGTTGGAGTAACTCAGTGGGACAGGCAGCATCTCTGGAGAGAAGGAATGGGTGACGATTCAGGTCGAGACCCTTCTTCAGACCCAACAGGTTTCTGCCTTATGTTCAGGATTGGTCAACTGACATGTCCATCCTCGCAGGGTTCTACCTTCAGATTCTCATGCATGGTCATCTGACATGTCCGATAACCATAGGCTTCGACCTGATCCTCATGATTAGTCAACTGATCTATCCACTGATTAATGGTCTGGACCCAAAATGTCACCCATTCCTTCTCTCCAGAGGAGCTGCCTATCCTGCTGAGTTACTGCAGCATTTTCACAACTGCACAAGTTATAGGAGTAGAATTAGGCCATTCGGCACATCGAGTCTACTCTGCCATTCAATCATGGCTGATCTCTGTCTCCTAATCCCATTTTCTTGCCTCCTCCCCATAACCCTTGACCCCTGTTCTAATCAAGAATTTGTCTATCTCTGCCTTGATAATATCCACTGACTTGGCCTCCGCAGCCCTGTATCAATGAGTTCCACAGATTAACTGCCCTCTGACTAAAGAAGTTCCTCCTCACCTTTCTAAAAGAGTGCCCTTTCATTCTGAGGCTATGACTTCTGATCCTAGACTCTCCCACCAGTGGAAACATCCTTTCCACATAAACTCTATGCCTTTCATTATTCTGTAAGTTTCAGTTAGGTTTCCCCCCCCCCTCAACCTTTTAAACTCCAGCAAATAGAAGCCCACTGCTGTCAAGCGCTCATCATATGCTATCCCACTCATTCCTGGAATCATTCTTGTAAACCTCCTCTGGACCCTTTCCAGAGCCAGCACATCCTTCCTCAGATATGGGGCCCAAATTTGCCCATAGTACTCCAAATTCTGTGTCTATATTCAGTGTAAACCAGCATCTGCAGTTCCTTCCTACACTATCCATTCTGCATTCACATTTTCTTGATTGGTCAACTGGCATTACCATCACTGTTGGGTTCTTTCTCCCCCTCCCCAGATTTTCACGATTGGTCAGTTGACGTGTCCATCTTCATAGGGTTCTGCTTCCAGATACTTCACAAGTTCCTGACCAGGTGTAGTATCCCTGTTGGGTTCAGTAATCTCCTTCACTTGCACCATTTGCCATGGGGTAGATTAATACTGGGGATTTTTTTCGCTGTTATAAAAATCTGAAAGTATGGTCATACCTTCAAAATACTCTGTCGGCTATTTAGGTGTGAGTTAAGGGGAAAGCTCGGTACTCTGAAGATGGTAAATTCCCACTCTAACGGGCTATGGAGGTTCAGTTATTGATTGCGTTCAAAACTAAGATGGACAACTTTCTAATATTAGAGGACTTATGAAAAATAGCATGAGGTAGAAGGTCAACCACAATCTTTTTGATTGCTAGAGTTGGTTTCTAGACACTTCTGGTCCCTTCTGACACATTCTACATGTCCATTGTGGTGCCCTGTACCCAAACTCCACCAGAAGTAGGGGTAGGACATGTGAGTCTTTGACTTTGGTCTCTTGAGGTGTGGGTGCAGTGTAAATATCACTTGCAGCAGCATCACAGACACAAAGAGTCAGACATGGAAATGCTAATTATGCAAAAATTACACGAGTTCTACAAGATAATAAAAATAAAAAGACTGCAATCAAAAACAAGACACTTGTGCAAAATGTCTGTGATGGGGTGGCTCCTAGTATTCCATTACCAAGATAGCATTAGGATTGTGCAGGTCAGTTCAAGAACCTGATAGTTGTAGGAAAGTAGCTGTTCCTGAACCTGGTGGTGTGGGACGTCAGGCTTCTACATCTCGTGCTCGAAGTAGCAGTGAGAAGAGGGCATGGCCGGATCGTTGATGACGTGATCCTTAAATTGCATGGATTCCAAAATAATTTTTTCTCAAAATTAAAATTGATAATGACTGATTTTACAGAACCCATAGGGGCATTCATAACTCTCTGAGCAAAGTAATTCCTCCTGATCCCTTATCCTTAAATCATACCCATTTGATTCGCACCCCATCAGCAACCCTAGACATTAACTTCCGTCCACAATTGGTGGCTTGGCTGCACTGCAGTTACTGTCTATAGAACTCTGGCATTTCCAAAACCTTGACCTTTACCACCAAGTAGGAGAGCACCAGGCAAGTGAGAACACCACCACCATTAGTAGATTCCATCCAAAGTTGAACATCACCCTGATATGGAAATACATTGCTGATCCTTCATTGTTGCCGGGCTCAATCCTGGAGCTCCCTTCTCAGCAGCAATGTGAGAGTACTTAAATTACTGCAGCAGTTCAAGACAGAAGTTACTCACTATCTTTTCGGGCATTGGGAGTGAGCTGTAAATGTTAAAAGCACATTGTGACTTCTTTCGTAAACCCGCATCTGCAGTTCCTTGTGCCCATAAAAGTTAACACTTCAGTTCGATGACTTTTCAGCAGAGCAAGGAAAAGTTAGTAACTTGCAGAGAAAGAGCAGGGCTGGAGAGAGCAAAGTGAATGTTTGTGATAGGATGAAAATAGAGAAACTAAATGGCAATATTGCCAGCTGAGAGGAGATAGTGAGGCTTGTTAATTGTAGTTGATCTGACTGAAGGAGATGTAAGTAGAGAGAGAAAAAGCCTCGCTGGGACTGTGAAATATGGAATATTGTAGTGCTGGATGTCAGAAATAAAAGGGAATGCTAGAAATGCCCAGCAGGACAGGCAGTACCTGTAGAGGGAGAACATCTGAGTTCGAGAGCTGGCTAATTGGATCAGAAATTGACTTTTTGACAGGACGCAGAGGGTGATGACGGAAGGACGCTTTTCTGATTGGAAGCCTGTGACAAACAATGTACCCCAGGGATCAGTGCCAGGACCTTCGATGTTTGTGATTCTATTAACAATTTGGATGTGAATGTCGGAGGTATGATAAATAAATCTGCTGATCTCATGAAAATTGGCAGCGTTGTAGATAATGAGGAAGGTTGTCCAGGCTGCGCAGCAGGATACAGATCACTTGGAAAGTTGGGTTGAGCATTGGTTGGTGGATTTTTATTCCTACCAGTGCAAGGTGATATTCTTTGGGGACTCAAGGTTGGATATATACAGGTTGCAGTAGAGTTTAGTTTAGTTTATTATTGTCACATGTACCAAGGTACAGTGAAAAGCTTTTAGTTGCGTGCTATCCACTCAGCAAAAAGACTACACATGAGTACAAGCAAGCCTTCCACAGTATACAGATACGGGATAAAGGGTATATCGTTTAGTGCAAGATAAAGTCTAGTAAAGATAGTTTGAAGGCCTCCAATGGGGTAGATGGGAGCATAGTTAGTGTGAGAAATGCTGCAAATGAAGTAAAGATTTAAAAGAGTGGAGCGATTGTAATGAATGATAGCAGATCCCCTTCTGGGGCCAGCATGCAAAGAGTCACTTGGCTTCAGTGCCATGTTTAATCATAATAAAAGATGTTGAAGCAGCACTGAAGTAGGTTGACACATGGAGGGGTCAAAGTCCATGGTTCCCCTGAAAGTGGCAACACAGGTTGACGGGGTGGTGCTAATGGCACATGGCATGCTTGCCTTCATAGGATGGGCCATGGCCATAAGAGCCTACAATGGAGGATTTTAGTTATGGAGAAAGATTAGATAAGCAGGATTTGTTTTCCCTTGAACCAAGGAGGCTGAAGGTAGACCTGCTAGAAGTTTATAATAAGATTATGAATGACATGGATAGGGTAGCTAATCAAGGTCTTTCCAAGGTTCAAGAACAGCTTCTTCCTGTCAACCATCAGGCTCTTGAACCACAGTGCACAACCCTAACCACAACCCTACATACAGTGGCTTGCAAAAGTATTCATACCCCTTGAACTTTTCCACATTTTGTCACGTTACAACCACAAACGTAAATGTATTTTATTGGGATTTTATGTGATAGACCAACACAAAGTGGCGCATTGTGAAGTGGAAGGAAAATGGTACATGGTTTTCAAATTTTTTTGCAAATAAAAAACTGAAAAGTGTCGCGTGCAAAAGTATTCAGCCCCCTTTACTCTGATACCCCTAAATAAAATCCAGTGCAACCAATTGCCTTCAGAAGTCACCTAATTAGTAAATAGAGTCCACTTGTGTGTAATCTAATCTCAGTATAAATACAGCTGTTCTGTGAAGGCCTCAGAGGTTTGTTAGAGAACATTAGTGAACAAACAGCATCATGAAGCCCAAGGAACACACCAGACAGGTCAGGGATAAAGTTGTGGAGAAGTTTAAAGCAGGGTTAGGTTATAAAAAAAATATCACAAGCTTTGAACATTTCATGGAGCACTGTTCAATCCATCATGCGAAAATGGAAAGAGTATGGCACAACTGCAAACCTACCAAGACATGGCCGTCCACCTAAACTGACAGGCCGGGCAAGGAGAGCATTGATCAGAGAAGCAGCCAAGAGGCCCATGGTAACTCTGGAGGAGCTGCAGAGATCCACAGCTCAGGTGGGAGAATCTGTCCACAGGACAACTATTAGTCATGCACTCCACAAATCGGGCCTTTATGGAAGAGTGGCAAGAAGAAAGCCATTGTTGAAAAAAAGCCATAAAAAGTCCCGTTTGCAGTTTGCCACAAGCCATGTGGGGGACACAGCAAACATGTGGAGAAAGGTGCTCTGGTCAGATGAGACCAAAATTGAAGTTTTTGGCCTAAATGCAAAACGCTATGTGTGGCGGAAACCTAACACTGCACATCACCCTGAACACACTATCCCCACTGTGAAACATGGTGGTGGCAGCATCATGCTGTGGGGATGCTTTTCATCAGCAGGGACAGGGAAACTGGTCAGAGTTGATGGGAAGATGGATGGAGCCAAATACAGGGCAATCTTGGAAGAAACCCTGTTAGAGTCTGCAAAAGACTTGAGACTGGGGCGGAGGTTCACCTTCCAGCAGGACAACGACCCTAAACATACAGCCAGAGCTACAATGGAATGGTTTAGATCAAAGCATATTCATGTGTTAGAATGGCCCAGTCAAAGTCCAGACCTAAATCCAATTGAGAATCTCTGGCAAGACTTGAAAATTGCTGTTCACAGACGCTCTCCATCCAACCTGATTGAGCTTGAGCTATTTTGCAAAGAAGAATGGGCAAAAATGTCAGTCTCTAGATGTGCAAAGCTGGTGGAGACATACCCCAAAAGACTTGCAGCTGTAATTGCAGCGAAAGGTGGTTCTACAAAGTATTGACTCAGGGGGGCTGAATACTTTTGCACGCGACACTTTTCAGTTTTTTATTTGTAAAAAAATTTGAAAACCATGTATCATTTTCCTTCCACTTCACAATTATGCACCACTTTGTGTTGGTCTATCACATAAAATCCCAATAAAATACATGTACGTTTGTGATTGTAACGTGACAAAATGTGGAAAAGTTCAAGGGGTATGAAAACTTTTGCAAGCCACTGTATGACAATTAAACAAACACTGTTAATTGTTAGGGGTAGGTTAGGTTTAAGGTGTGCAGAAGGAGTTTTAAAGAGGTCTGAGGGGTAAGTGGTTGATGTTTGGAATGTGCTGCCAGAAGAGTAGTGGAATGGGATACATTTGTAACATTTAGACAAGCACTTAAATAGGCAAGACATAAAGGGTCCTAATGTGGGCAAATGGGGTTAGTGTAGATGGGGAAAAAAGGTCAGCTTTAAAATGATGGGCCGATGATCCCTTCTCTGTGCCGAAAGACTCTGACTAATGTTACAGTCTCTACACAAACGGGAAAGGAATCTGAAATCCCAAGGGTTACAACCTGCCTAGAAGGAAGATGAAATGCTATTCCTTGAGCTTACTTCACACCTCATTGGATCAGTGTAGGAGGCCAAGGAGAGAGAAGTCAGAGCGGTGGTGGGTTGGAGAATTACAGCGACAGGCAATTGAAAGCTCAGGTCACCCTTAAAAGTGCAAGTAAAGTTCTTTGTCACATATGAGTGAGTGTTTGAGCACTCAAAATTGTAACAGAAGATGTTGCATGTTCTGCAACATAGGAAAAAGTCACAGTAGTGTGTATAAGGGCTTCATTTATCCAAATACAGGTATAACATAATAGCAGCAATAATATAAGGAACAAAGACCAGGGAGATAGGTTTCTATGCTCATAAGAACTTTATTAATCTGTAAATCTTTGGCCCAACACGAAAGGCTTTATTGCTGGACCAGATCTAGTGGAGAAAGTATCATTGAAGAAACATCTTGGAAAAAGTAGTCATCTTATCATAAGGTTTAGAATATCTCTGGGAGAGGATATAAGCCGCTCCAAGATAAAAGTATTCAGTTGGAGAGCAACCAATTTCAATGTGAAGACAACAGAACTAGCCTAGATAAATTAGTCGATGCTTGGCAGACGGAACTGTTACTGAACTGTGAATGCTCATTAAAGGAGACGTTTGAACTATAAGCCAGCTACGTTGCCTTGAGGAAGGAGAATAGGGAAATTAAAGCCGCAACTTTCTAAACGACCAAATTTACATACGTTTGCTTGTCCAAAAATAGGGGTGGTAATTACACATCGATGATTGACCTCAGTGGTAGGGAAAATCCTAGAAATAATAAACAGGACAGAATTAGCTGTTACTGGAATACCAGTGAATAGAGAATGCCAGCATGCAATTGTTAAAGGCAAATGGTGACTAATTAACCCTGTAGATGTTTTGATGAAACAACAGAGAGGGTTAATGTGATTTGTCTTGCTGCTAGTGGAGCTGCTGCCTTACAGCTCCAGCAATCCAGTGGAAACATGTTCCTTCTCCACTGAGCCTCTTTCATCTCTCCTGTCTGTGTGAACGCTGGCCAGAGTTATTGAGCCTCGCCTCTGACAACCTAAGGCAAAGGAGACTAATGCACATTCGTCCATTTTGTGATACTCTGCACATTTTCACAGAAATCTTTTTCCTAGCTTTTGAACTAAACTTTTATACACAAAGTTAAGAAAACTCGAATTTAAACGTAAAAGAGGCAAAATGTTCAGTTATAAGAAAAGAAAAACCTTGCATTTAACAGCACCATACATGCCTTTCAGGTCATCCTAATTAGCTTCACACCTAACAAAGTAATTTTTAAGTGTAGTCGCTGCAGTGATGCGGAACGCGAGGCGGCCAATTGTTTTCTATTGTGCAACCATGCAGATTAAAAGCTAATTAAAGTTAGAGATTTTACATGGACTACAACAGCGTTTTAGACTAATAAAGAAATGGTATCTGCACAGATGCTGTTTGGGGAAAAAAGTGCTTATATTCAGCAATTGTGTAAAGAAATGCTGTTTGGGAAGAAGGGGACCATTCAGCCCCACCACAGGCTGAAAGGAGCTCCCCACTGCGAATGTGTAACCTGGTTAACTTTGCCTCATCAGCTACACATCAAAATGTTGCTTCAATGAATTGATGGCTTAGATTCCATTGTCCTTTGAGACAGGCAGATTTTTTCAAATCTTTGAAAAATTGTCTTCTCCACTCCCTTGCAATCCTTCAATCCATTAATACCCATTAATACCTTTCAATGGGAAATAGACCCTTTGTTTCCATTCTGTCATGACAAGTGACAAGAGAAAGTGTGGCATAAGACTGCCAAATTGGGCAGTAGGTCTTGAAGGGAATCTTGCAGTTGACTGTGTTTACTTTTCTCTGCTGTCATTATCCATCTAGTTGGTGGAGGTTGTAGGTGTGGGAGGTGGCCCCTGAGTTTAGTTTAGAGATACAGCGCTTCAGCCCACCATCCACGCCGACCATCAATCACCCCATACACGAGTTCTTTCCTACAAACTAGGCACAATTTACTGAAGCCAATTAGCCTACAAGCCCGCACGCCTTTGGAGATGCCGCAGACCATTTTGTAGATGCTCTATCCATGGTGTATTGGAGTTAGAATGATCACTGTTGTGGCTTGGAGACCAATCTTGTATGATGCTTTGTCTTTTAAGTTCTTGGTGTCATTGGAGCTGTGCTCATCCATGTACAGTGGCTTGCAAAAGTTTTCATACCCCTTGAACTTTTCCACATTTTGTCACGTTACAACCACAAATGTAAATGTATTTTATTGGGATTTTATGTGATAGACCAACACAAAGTGGTGCATAATTGTGAAGTGGAAGGAAAATGATACATGTATCATTTTCCTTCCACTTCACAATTATGCGCCACTTTGTGTTGGTCTATCACATAAAATCCCAATAAAATACATTTACGTTTGTGGTTGTAACGTGACAAAATGTGGAAAGGTTCAAGGGGTATGAATACTTTTGCAAGCCACTGTATGTAGAGGGTATTCCATTGCATTCCTCATTTTTGCCTTGCAGCTAGCAGAAATACTTCACAAGATGGTCATTCACCTAGTAGTCTACTCAGCCTCTGACCTGCACTCATAGCCACATGCATATTACTGGCTGCAACTAATAAATTCCTAATCAATGGTGATCTCTTTCCCAATGCCCCCAACCTTTCAGCACATTCCTGGTTAAGGACTTGGATCTGCCAACAGTAGGAAATACCATGGATATATGTTGAACCGTTTTATGTAATTTTCCCGCAATTGAATAATGTTTGCCAACTAATATCCTTTGCCTGAATAATGCCCAGCATCTTGCTGCAAGCAGGCAAGGGTTCTTTCATTAATTGAGGAACGGAGTCATATAGAAACCTGACATCCTTCTTGCCTTCCCTATTTCTGCTTCACATTATGTCCGGCCACTTTAATTGAAACAGATGCAGTCATACTTCAGAAGAATTCGCACAGGAACAGGCCCTTCAGCTATCAATGCCTGTCAATATGTTTAGTTTAG
Organism: Malacoraja senta; assembly: GCA_038087875.1. Taxonomy (NCBI): domain Eukaryota; kingdom Metazoa; phylum Chordata; class Chondrichthyes; order Rajiformes; family Rajidae; genus Malacoraja; species Malacoraja senta. The sequence continues at coordinate 71,472,991 of CM075981.1, forward strand.
TTTACAGTGAAAAGTTTTTTGTTGCATGCTATCCGGACAGTGAAAAGACTATCATTGATTACAATCAAGTTGTTTTGTAGTGTCCAGATACAGAATAAAGGGAATAACATTTAACCTACAAACCTGTACGTCTTTGGAGTGTGGAAGGAAACCAAAGCGCCCAGAGAAAACCCACACGGTCACGGGGAGATCGTACAGACAGCGCACGTAGTCAGGATCAAACCAGGGTCTCTGGCGCTGTAAGGCAGCAACCCTACCTCTGCGCGCTGTGCCGACCTTAAGCTTCAGCTATACATTTGCACACCAAGATCCCTTTGAACATCAATGCCCCTAAGACTTCTGATATTTACTGTATGCTTTCCTCTAGCATTTAGCTTCTCTATGTGAAACACATCACATCTGTCCAGATTAAACTCCACCTTCCATTTCTCTGCCCATATTTCCAAATGATTCATATCCTGCTGTATCTTTTAACAACTTTCTTCACGCTCCACACGCAGCCAATTAAGGTCCCAGCACTGATCCAAGTTCAGGTTCCTGCACATCTATGATGATCTGTCCTGTGTCTAGCACATTGGTACAATTACATAGAAAGTTTATCAACGCCCCAACTTCCTCAGAAGTTTGAGGAGATTCAGCATGCCGCCGTATATGCAATCAAACTTCTGCGGGTGTACAGTGGTCAGAATAACACTCTTTCAGCTCTACACTCTGTCTGCTATGGGCAAGACAACTTTGAATTGAACCCACCAAGTCAATCTTTTGACTCATTCTAGCATTGAGAGACCTTGCCAAATCCACTGCCCTGTTCTTATCAATCATCTTCGTCACCTCTTCAAAAAGCTCAATCAAGTCTGCAAAGTGTGACTTCCCTGCAAAATGCCGTGCTGACTACCCTTCATAAATCCATCCTTTCATCACCCGTAGAGTTCTGATTTAGCTAGTTTATTTGTCCAATTGAAGGAAATGTGTCTGGACTGCACTGAGCTATCTCTCCTTCATATGCTGCCCTTGTTCAGATACAGTCTCTTAATCCTGTTCATCCATGTCAATTCAGTTCCCAACCCAATAAAGCTGTACACCTGTCGATTATTTTTTTTTAATCGAGAGTACTCTTGTCTTTACCCTTGATAATCTAAACCTTGTACCAGAAGTACAGTTCCCTAATTTGTTACCCAATAACTAACTTTATTCTCTAGAACAAGAACCAGCAATGGCACCTAGATTTAACCCTGAACAAAAACTGAACTTGGCATCAATTGAGTTGGTGCTGATTTTATAACAATGTCATCAACATCTTCCATCACTTTGTTAATGATTGAGAGTAAGCTAATAGATGGTCATTAGCTTGATTGAATTTGTCCTTTTTGTGTACAGGACGCATCTGTGTGATTTCCACAATGTCAGCGTTGTTGTTTATTGGGAAAGCTTGAATACAAGTGCGGTTTGTTCCGGAGTGCACACTTTCAGCCATACAACATAGATGTTGTCATGTGACACGACCTTTGCCATATAGAGTGCTCTTGCCCCCCCCCCCCCATGTGGAATATTTGAATTAGCGGAAGACTGGCTAATGGTGGGGACCTCAGTAAAATGGTGGTTAAGAGAGTGTCTGTGGAGATTTTTATGGAGTTCCACAAAATTTTGCGCAAGAGGTTTGCAAAATTTGGATGGATGACTGGATATAAATTTTTCCCTTGCGTTGAATGTACTGCCCCCACCCCACATCACCCCGCTCCATAATTCTTCCTTTTTCCCGGGTTCTTTTTAAGCTCTGTGGCAGCGATCTTCTTATCACTGATAAATTTTATCAGTGATAAGAAGATCTTCTTATCACTGTTAGAATTTTCTCCTAACTATCTTGATCAGATCTTCTAATGATCTATCTATGGACTCGACGGCATGGACGAGTTCGCCAAAGGCCCTGTTTCCGTAATGTATGACTGATCTGGTTTTATCACCCTAAAGAGTGTAAACATATTCTCTAGATACCAAACTAAAGGATTGTCTAATCTTAGAGACCAACAGATCATTCTTTGGCCTTTTTCTCTCCTCAAGATAAAGAAGCCACCGCCTGTTCAGTTTTTCCTGATATGTATTCTATCTAAGTTTGGCTAATGGTTTACAGGCAGGGGACAAGGCACTATAGGGATTAAAGAGAGAGTTTACTAGATATGACCCGAGATGTTTCATCACAGCCTTATTTTACCACCATAACTAGCCCTCTATCACTGTCTGTGGTCCTGATGGTGAACAGCTATCTCAAGAGTCAAGAATGTTTTATTGGCATATGTCCCAAATGTCTCAGATCTGCCCTTATGAGAAATAGTGAAAAGAATGACAAAAACAGGCAGATAGTGAGAAGCTGGTGAGGATTGTTACTGTCAGGATCGTTGAAAGCTCATCTAATTGAGTCATATAGCGTGGAAGCAGGAGGAAGGCCTCAGACCCGAAACATCACCCATTCCTTTTCTCCAGAGAAGCTGCTTGACCCGCTGAGTTACTCCAGCATTTTGTGTTTATCTTTGGTATAAACCAACATCTGCAGTTCCTTCCTACATATGGCCCTATGGCCCAACGTGTCCATGCCGACCAAGATGCCCCATCTAAACTAGTCCTATTTGCCCGTATCCCTCTGAACCTTTCCTATCCATGTACCTGTTCAAGTGCATTTTAAATACTTTTATAGTGCCTGCCTCAACAACCTCCTCAGGCAGCCTGTTCCATATACCCACCACATTCTGTGTGGAAAAAGTTACTATTAAATCCTGCCCCTCTCACCTTAAACCTATATCCATCCTCTGGTTCTTGATTCCTCAACTCTGGGTAAAAGATTGTGTGTATTCACCCTATCTATTCCCCTCATGATTTTATACACCTCTATAAAAGATCACCCTTTCATCCTCCTGCACCCCAAGAAATAGAGTTCTAACCTCCCAACCTCTCCATATAGCTCATGCCCTCAGGTTCTGGCAACACCCTCGTAAATCTTCTCTGCACTTTGTAGCTTAATGATGAAGGGTTGTCAGAAGCTCTGATAAACTTCAAATTACAGTGTTCTATTTCGTTAACCAACACAATTCATTTATTACAATTTTAGAAAGTGCAAATGGACAGCACTTTTTAATTTTATTACTTCAAGGCTATGTCCAGAAACTCCTTTACACATGAGCTAATTGGATTTGCCTTGCCTAATTGTGACAGCTGGTTAATATTCACTGAACAGCCAGAAACAGCCACCCTGGGATGAATTAGCTACAAATGAAATACAAACAAACAGATGCTGTCACTTAAAAAGTCAATTCATCTCTGGAAAAACGAGTACTTAAATCTGATATTCAGATTCTTTCAACATGCACGCCTGCTGCAGCTTTTAATAAGATTAAGAAAAATAATGACCGTGCACTTTCAAAATGTGCACAGATTCATTTGAAGTAGAATTTGAAAATGATTGCACAGAAAGACGGGGAATAGAACCTTCATATTTTATATCCTACACTTTATTAATTTCAGAATATTATGTTTCTATGAAGAGGATCTTAATGGAATTGAGGTCTCTGCTGTATTGGGTTTGGCCGTGTAAGCTTTGAATTCAGAGTGTAGGAGATACGAGTGCCAGCGGCCTTTAATATCACTTTAGTTTTAGTTTTAGAGATTCAGCGTGGAAACAGGCCCTTCGGCCCATGCCGACCAGCAATCTCCGTACACTAGCACTATCCTACACACAAGGGACGATTTATAATCTTTACCGAAGCCAAACAACCTACAAACTTGTACGTCTTTCGAGTGTGGGAGGAAACCGGAGCACCCAGGGAAAACCCACGCGGTCACGGGGAGAACCTACAAACTCTGTACAGACAGCATCCGTATTCAGGATTTAACCTGGGTCTCTTGCACTGAACTATAAGGCAGCTCGACCGCTGTGACACCGTGCTTCCCCTGTTGGGATTTTAAGAATATCATGGTAATAGCTGAACCAGAACGGGGAAGAGAAAAAGGAGCATTTTCTATGACCCAGATGATACGCTTAGCTGGGGAGAGGAATCTAGTAACGTGCTTCCATTGTCGAGTTGACTTGGTTACTGACATTTCCAAAAGTCCTGGTGTAAGATTGATGATCATCAGAAACACACCAGAATGTGTGCAAGCAATAAAACAGTGCATTGTCCGAAAAACCACTGAGATAAATCATTAGTCCAAGGCCTTGTGTGAAGGACAGTAAAGAGGCTCATTATTTACAGAAGGAAGCCTGTCATTCTGATCCAGTCTGATAAGTCTCACACAAATGTTAATGTCTGCTCTAAAGGCCAGCATTAAGGTCTGAGCCGCTGATCTGGTTCAAGGAGAGAATGCTACAAATTTAATTCAATTGATTATCCAGTTTGAATGTCTCAATCCAAACTTTGACTTGCATAAAATGAGTTGGTGTTCCTTTAAATAAATTATTTGGAACTAATGCTTGATGGTGGAATCAATGATAATTTCCCAGTGCCTCCTGACATCCTTCTGTTGAGAATCCAATCAAAATTGCATCTCTGAGTAATGCCATTTCTAATTGCAATTAAAGAACCTCATCGCAAGAAGACAGCAGAAAATGATGGCTTGTTATTGTTAGTCTGTTTTCATTCTGGTGCAATGTTGAGCTGATTCTCTAAAGCTGAAATTAGATGTACAACTTGAAGAATATTTGATCTGAGCCACACGGACTAGAAGGTTCAGTTCTCAGTCCCTGTTTTAATCTACGTGTTACCCATGCTCAGTTGGATGGCATCACACTTGGCCTCATTACCTCTGGATGCACAAGTTGACAGGCAGGCATCCCACACACTGATACTTATCACTGTTAAAAATAAGAAAATAAAGTGCAGGTCCAACCGATTTTCCAGCGCCCTTGGTTCCAGAGCCTTGCCGAGTTATCCATTTTGCCAGACCAACAGTGGTCACTGCCTTGGGGGCAGTGATACCGACCCGCAAGGTCGGCCGTGGAGGTTGGCTATGGGAACAATAGGTCTGAAGAATAGTCTCGACCCGAAATGCCACCCATTCCTTCTCCAGAGATGCTGCCTGTCCTGCAGAGTTACTCCAGTTTTTTGTGTCTATCTTTGGCTATGGGAACAGATCTGCCAACTCCGGCCGGGCTGTTGCTGCAGAGCCGCAGCCGGCAAATTCGACCCGCTGATTGGCTGCGGTAGTTGCTGCTTGACCTGCTGAGTTACTGCAACATTTTGTGTGTATCTTCGTTATAAATCAGCATCTGCACTTCCTTCCTACACACAAGTTCCACTACTGCATGTATGTGAACAAAATTAGGTTTCCCTCTGAGGCCATTTGGTCTAGTTACCCAATGGTGGCAGGTACCTGCAGCACTTTGACTGTCTTATCTCTCAGCAACTTCCGTGAGGGTCAGTGTGATTTGAGGTAACAGTAGGTAACAGGCAACGGTAAGAAGTTCTTCGTGGAGTAGCCACTGCAGTTCATCAGGCAGTGAATTATTTTGTTTTCCATTAACGGAAAGGCTAGTTAAAACTCTGACTGTGGGGAATGGAAACACCAGGGATTCAAAAAGTAAGGAAAAGTCACACATTCTAACCGACACGTAACATTACCCAGTTGTAATATTTGTTTAAACACCGCCCTCCTCCCTGTAACTTCGCACCCTGGACGTTTAATTTTAAGCAAGTGCTGTTTGATTAAATGATTGCAATTTTGAGCATGTTGCAAGTTGCAGAATATATGAAGCACTCAAATCAAGAGAAGGTCAAACTTATTAGAATACACCAGGAACATACGGAGAAGAACATCTGCTTATGCTGCATTGCAATTGGAAGTGTCATGCAAGGTAGGCAAACAAATGTAGACATTAACAGTCCACTCACGAAAAGGAATAGATACAACAAATTCTCAACTCACTTGACAAAGCAGTTTTGTATTATTTATTTGGTGACTTTTTTTTGCTAATTAGGGTCTGGCTGCATGCTAGTCCTTCAGAAGTACTCTGTCAGCCTGAAACACACTCGGGTTCAGTTTAACCTGAGCCTGGTACTAATAAATTTTCTTGTTCAGCTATTGCGACCCCATGACTTAACCCCCATCCTCCTGAAGCATCTCCATGGTTAGCAGAGAGCTTCCATTTCCCACATCTCTCCCTGGTGTAGATGTAAGCCTCTGTTAACTGCCAGTGGTGTTCCATGGATCCAGATTCACTTGGAATCGAATTGAGACAGACACTAACTTTAGTGCAGCCATTGTCAATTCAGAAGGCAACCTGCCAACGCCAATTCTGCTATCTATATGAGGCACTGTGCAGAAAAATACCTTGTTCCCTAGACGCCCATTATTATCCGTGTAATCATTCCATTAACTTTTCAGAAGCCAGTTTTATGATGTAGTTAGGTAATACGTTACTTAATGGTGAAGATTTGCTGAATTGCCTCATAATACTAATTGCCGTAAAGGGAACTGTTTCCACTGTTATGGGTGTGTTAGTATTTTCAAGGTTTATAGGCAATGAACGAGTTAGGTGCACAATCTCACGCACCGTATTATGAATGAGGAAGGCCCTCCACCCATCACTCTTGTCTTGGCATGAATTTCAGATTATATTAACTGCACTTCCTTTAATGCAGAGCAAGAGGGAGGGAGGGGAATGACTATTGCGGGACCTTAACATAATACTTTCATTTTCACCTTCTTATTTCCAAGACCATCAGAAAAGGCATTAAAAAGCTCTCTCCGTAGTCTGTACTATCATGCTACCAGAAAAATATAATCTCTGTATTACACATGAACATGCGCTCTGCATCATGCTCAATGATAAGACTTTGAGTAGTACCTGCTCACTGTAACACTGCATGATGGACCCTCATTGTAACATTATACATCGTCTTTGTGACAACCTCCCCTCATTTCAGCACAGTTATGGATCTTCACTTGGCTGCTCTCTGATTTAGTGCTTGAGGAGATGTCTAACCTGCCTTCGCTCTACACAAACGTAGACTGGTTACCATAATACAAGAGTGAAATGTTGGGCGATATCAGGCGAGCATATCGCTGAGACGAATTGGTTTCAATGCAATGTCTCAGTGGTCTGATTTTCGTATATACTTTTGAAAGTAAAAATCCTCAGTGCCAGTTACCTCCAGTGCTTTGCCATGTCCCCTTTACCTACATTTAAGAGGGAAATCAGGCAAAAAGAGCTTTAGCAGATAAAGTAAAGGAGAATCCTAAGAGATTCTATAAGTATATTAAGAGCAAAACGGTAACGAATGAAAGAATAGTCATTGAGGATCAATGTGGTCGTTTCCTTGAGGAGCTGCCCCCTTTTCATCAATTTGAATTGTAACTCAGAGAGTCCCATTTGAGTCTAGAGCATTTAATTCAAATTAACACTAACGTGCCGTTACTGTGGGTGTGCTGCACTGTCTTTCAAATGAGATGTCCAAGGTCCTGTCTGACCTTTCACGGGGTGTAAAATAAATGTGTGATGAGGGAATGGAGGTGATGTCCCTGATGTGGTTGATTGCTTGATAGACACCAAGTGCTGGAGTAACTCAGCGGGTCAGGCAGCATCTCTGGAAAAAAGGGATGGCTGACGTTTTGGGTCAGAACCCTTCTTCGGACTGAATGCGGTGGGGGGGGGAGGGGGGAGACTGGCGGTAGGAAAAAGCCAGAACAAATCAGGACCGGCAACAGATGACCAAGGAATGGTGGAGCTCATAATGGTCCATTGTTGGCTGGGGAAGAGGTGATAACGAAGGGATGCGAACAGTGGAACTAGTAGGACGCCTAGGGTGGGGGCGGGGGGGAGAGGGAATGATCGGTGGTAAATTGATGGGTTTACCAAATGAACTAATTACAATTCCTGTTATCTTGTCAGGGTTGTACGTCTCTTATTTTCATATTTGTATCAGGTTATGGAGGTTATGTCTGGACAACCAATAAAATGGAAATTCTGTTCTTAAAAGCATCTTTTAAATTCTTTCTGTGAGTCATCTGGTATGTCGCAATGCAGGAGATGGTTCATGCACATGCCTTTCTCACAGGCTGATATATAATGCAATCAAATTAGTCTCAAATGCCCATCAATTGAGTTGGTACAGATTGGTACGTCAGCAATATCATTCCCGTCACTGGTGGGTCATAGCACGTAGGTCAATCTCTATCCATTAGAGAGAAATCAACGTGCCACTACTCCCAAATCTCAGCACACTTGCCAAGCTCAGCACAACGATGCAAAGAGGGTGAGGGGGGATGGTGAGAAACTGGCTGTAATCTTAAACAAGTGAGAAGGATAGCAAGAGGCAGAAAGAAGTTTTGTCTTGTGCTCAGATCCGTTTTCTCTCCAAGAGCCTATTCATCCATTGAAGGGATGATATTTTTGATGGACATAAAATGCTGGAGTAACTCAGCATGTCAGGCAGTATCTATGGGCAAAATGGATAGGTGACGTTTCGGGTCAGAAGTCTGAATTAGTCTGAAGGAGTGTCCCAACCCGAAATGTCTCCTATCCATTTTGTCCAGAGATGCTGCCTGTCCCGCTGAGTTACTCCAGCATTTTGTGTTTATCTTTAGTATATCTGCAGTTCCTTTTTATTATATTATTGTTGATATTTTACTCTGTCACGGTTGGACTTTCTCATTTAATTGTTGATATTCTTAAGGGACACCTATCCACTGTACTGATTATGCTATGCTCGAGTCTCATTGTGTGGAGGAAAGAAATAAAAAATATTTAATGCGAGAGAAATACATTCAGGTAATCGCCGTGATGCTCCTGTGGCTCATGTTTTCTCCACCGAACATGCTGCATTCTCCCAAATCACGATGCATCTTACCTTGAGCACTGGCCAGGTACCAAAATAGATCTGATTGTCACAAATTATATGCTTTGTAATTGTGACAAAAATGATTTATCCCTCCTTATCCTTCCCAACCTGTTACAGCCTTCATTGGACTTACATGATTCCACTCTTGCCAAAACTCAACAAGGGTCTACTGTTCCTGCACTGTTACATCTGCTGTTTCCCATTGTTGGTCCTTGCCTATTTTTTTTAGTTTGGAACTGCACTTTAGCTGTTATGATTGGGCTGTGTTACTAATTTCCAAACTTCCTCTGCTGAAGGCTGTTCCAGCATTCCAGATGCAGCTGTTTACCTGCTGGATGTTGGGGCTCTCGGCCTGCTCCTTCCTCTAAGATCTATTGGAAACTAAACCAGTCTCTTTCTAACTCTTTCTAACCGTATTGTCACATTTGACAAATAATTGACCTAGATCGTATCTCTGTGTCATTGCTAAGGCCACCCATTTCCACCATTGCCCAACTACACCTCCAGCACTGAATGCTTCCAATGCGTTGACTACCTTGATGCTCAACTATTGAAGTGCACTTCTAGCTGACATTCCTTCCTCATCTCTCCATAACTCCAAACGAATCTGCTGTCATGTTGTAACTTGTACCACATCCCATTCACACACTGTTCCCCTGCTTGCTACTCTACATTGGCAATTGGCTGGGCAATGTCTCCATTAAAAAATTCTCGTACATCATGGATCTATGTCTTTTAAGAAGGAACTGCAGATGCTGGAAAATCGAAGGTACACAAAAATGCTGGAGAAATCAGCAAGTGCAGCAGCATCTATGGAGCGAAGGAAATAGGCAACCGAAGGGTTTTGGCCCGAAACGTTGCCTATTTCCTTCGCTCCATAGATGCTGCTGCACCCGCTGAGTTTCTCCAGCATTTTTGTGTACCATGGATCTATGTCTCATGGACTTGCCCTTACCTGTTTTTGCAATCTCCTTTCTCTGGTAATTCACGTTGTAATCCTTTTCAAAGATATCCGTTCCTCCATTTTTGAACTCTTGTGTCCCTCCAAATATATTTCCTCCACTATTTGTGACCGTGTCCACAGCTATCAAGACTCTAAGCTTCCTTTTTAAAACCCTTTGGCTTTCTATGCCTCTTTCCTCTTTTAAGATGCTGCTTAGAACCAATCTGTTTGCTGACTTTATAGCCTTGTGCATTAATGCTGTGAAATGCGTTGGGAGTTTTTTATGAATTGAAGGTGTTACGTAAATGGAGATCGTTGCTACTGTTTTTCCCATATTATTAGAAAAATAATCACAAAATTTGTTCTGGTTTGTTTAGAATCATCCATAAAGAAGGGTCTGAAGAAGGGTATCGATGCAAAAAGCCACCTATTCCTTTTCTCCAGGGATACTGCCTGATCCGCTGAGTTACTCCAGCATTTTGTGTCCATCCGCAAGCAATTTCCAGTGAGCCAGTAAAGATTTGGACAAGTCACGCAACACAGTCTGTGTTGCTGTCATAACGCATTACTCAATCTCGGTCTACATTTTTTCCAGCACCAGTTTTGAAACGGATGATTTTTTTGCAGATTTGATCATCTCCTTCAGTTGGCCATTTTCTCATCGAACTGACTTTGGAGAAAGTCATCAAGAGATGCCCACCATATGGGCTGAAGTAATGGCGGTTTTGCCACCCAAATTAGAGGACATCAACTTGAAGTTCAACAAAATAGTGAGCGAGAGTCTTGTTTTCTTACTAAAGCAGGCAGCAATGTTACTGTATGAAGGCCAGGACATTGCCGAATGCCTGCAGATGAGTCAGACTATTATAGACTACTCCTGGGAGAAGCTTAACGTTGGAACTTGGAAGGACGTGGACAAGGAGTGGAGGAGAGTCTTTTCATATGGCTGTCTCTTTAAGGCTGTGTGCCTGTGCAAGGATAGATCAGCGTTTAGAGAAGCAATAGAAACTTGTGACAAAGGGTTGTTGATGGGAATGACCATAATGGACAACATCCTCATCAGACTGGTTAAAGTCCTTCAGAATCACAATAAACCTAAGAAGAGATCTCTAGAAGATGTTGGATCACATCAGAATTCCTGCCAAAAGGTAGTATTTTTACACTTTATGCACATGCTCCAGGTGCTTTACTGTTACTTATAAAATCTGGACTATTAAACAAACATTTCCGGTTTATTTTTATCCATTTAAAATACCGAGGGTAAGGTCCTGAAATGATTGGTAGTTGGAATAAAAATGGACCAGAGAGATGTAAGTGTGCTGTAAATGCGATCAGTTTTGAGTATTTTCAAACCAGTTCCGTGTGCCAGAAGTTGAAAGCACAACTGCCCATAATTCACGACTAATTGGCTATAAAGCGATAAGAGGGATGAAGGGATGGCTGCTGTGGGAAATGGAACTTTGAAACTGCCAACTTGCTGCTTCAGTCATTAGCAATTTCTGCATCGAAGATTTAATTATATTTTCTTGACGTTTCGCTCTGGATCCCAGGGTGATCCGAAGTGTCGTGTAGTTGGGAGGGAAGCAAAGATCCTGACCTGTCGACTCCTGCTGATCTGGGAATAGACATATAGAGTTAAGTGTTATCATTTTGGGGAAAAGCCCAGCTCCTGTTGACAGATTGCGTGATGGAATTTGGAAAAATCCAAAAATGAGAACGGGTGATCTGTGTACAAAATCATGAGAGGAATAGATCGGATAGACGCACAATCTCTTGCCCAGAGTAGGAGAATCGAGAACCAGAGGACATACATTTAAGGTGAGGGGGGGGAAATTTAATACTGAGGGCTAACTGTTTCACACAAATGGTGTTGGGTGTATTGTAACAAGCTGCCGGAGGAGGTAGTTAAGGCAGGTACTATCTCAATGTTTAAAAAAACATGTGGACAGGGACATGGATAGGAAGGTTTAGAGATTTATGGGTCAAATGCAGACAGGTAGGACTAGTGTGGATGGGACATGTTGGCCGGTGTGAGCAAGTTGGGCCAGAGTCATATCCACGCTGTATGACTCTCATCATTTGGGCTTTCTGCAAGAGCGAGCCATGGTACAGAGTTAATCCCACATCCCACAATTGCCTCCACTGCTTAAAACAATTGTTTGCTCCAGCTGATCAGTTCCTCTTTTGGGTGAGGAACAACCTCTCCTCCCTTCACTTCAGAAAATCACCTGGGATGGAAGATAACTTGCTCCCATTTCAGTTCTGTAGCTTCTGTGCTGGTTGATGCAACCAATGTGAGATCCACAAGCTCATAACATAGGTGGGGCAGATGGTGCTTTAGGAATTATACAATATTAATCACTTCAAAGGAGGATGTTTTGCCGGTTATGTCTGCGAGAGTCAGAAAAAAATACCCACCCAGCCTTCAGATACCCACTTTGTAACACTTTGTCTACAGCCCTACAAGAACTAACTCTATGGTACAAATGCAAGAACGTTATAAATATGATTAGGGTTTCCGCCACGACAGTGACTTCCAAACTCTTACCATCCCTTGAGTGACGTATAATTTAGCTTTCCAACCATCCCTAGTTTTTAACCTCTTTGCTAAAGGAAACAAGTTCTCCCCATTTGTTTTATCTTGGTTCCTTTTAGTTTTATATGTCCCAATTACTTGATTTATCTCTTTGTCAAACAAGGATGCAAAGCTAACAGTTCTTCAATCCCCTGCTGGGGAGGACTAGAAAAAACCCAACTCGGTTCCATAATCCATGTTGTCCATTTGGACAACCTGCACCGTCAGTCCTCTTGGTGACCTCTTTAAAAATCTCTATCAAATGTATGAGATGTGATTTTTCACACTCAAAGCCATGTTGACTATCCCCAATTAGTCCTCACATATCCATATGCTGGTAGACCCTGTTTATCATATAGATTGGCTTTATTATTTAGGTCTAAAGCATTCATTTATAATTTAGGAACTGAGTGCCATATCCAAAGAAATTGCACATTTGAACAAGCCCAAAAGCATCTACCCTTAGCTTCTTGCCAATGAGTTAATTTTATATCCAATTTGCCACTCTTCCTTCGATCCCAAGGACTTTTACTTTTGACCCGCCTACCACGCCAGAACCTTGTCAAAATCCTTGCTGAAATCCATGCAGATTACATCAGACTGCCCACTTCAATCCTCCTTGTTACCATCTCAAAATATCTCATGCAAGTTCGTTATATACAATCAACCCTTAGCGAATTCATGCTAACTGTCGACGATTAATCTGTGCCCTGCTAAGTTAAGGCTTAGCTGGTCCCTTAGAATTGATTCCAATAGTTCTGACTGCTACCAAATCTAAACAGACTGGCATGCAATTTAAAAAAAGATACAAAGTGCTGGAGTAACTTAGCCGGTCAGGCAGCATCTCTGGAGAACATGGATAGATGACGTGTCAGGTCAGGACCCTTCTTCAACCTGCCCCAAAACGACGCCTATCCATGTTCTCCAGAGATGCTGCCTGACCTGCTGAGTTACTCCCGCACTGTTTCTTTTATTTTGTATACCAGCATCTGCAGTTCCTTGTGTCCCTGGCCAGTAATTACTTGATTTATCTTTGTCAAACAAGGATACAAAGTTAACAGTTCTTCAATCCCCTGCGAGGAAGGACGAGAAAAAAGCAACTCAGTGCCTCTGCAATTTCCTCCCTTTTAACAACCTGGACTATAGCTCCTTTGGGCCTGATAATTTATCCATTTTCAAAAAAAGATAATTTTTGAATACTTCCTCTTTCACTAAGTTTAATGCCATTTATTACTTCACACTGACTACAACATCAGCAGTATTTTTCCTTGTCGCAAATACAGCAGTATAGTTCTAATAAAGAACCTTAGCCACATCCTCCACCTCCAGTCCCTTACTATGCATTCTTTCCTTGGTTTACCTCATTATTAAACATCTTTGCATTTTCTTTCAAACCAACCTTTTTCCACTTTTACTTTCATTCCTACACTAGGCACACTAGTAGCATGACTGGTAAAGTTGCTGCCTCACAGCACTAGAGACCCAGGTTCAATCTTGATCTTCAGTGCTGTCAGTGTGGAGTTTGCACACTCTCCCAGTGACCATGTTTGTTTCCTCCAAGTGCACCAGTTTCCTCCCATATTCCAAAGATGTACAGCTAATTGGCCACTGTAAATTGCCCAGCAATCCCAATATTGTTATCAATGCTGCCGACAAGGGAGGTGTCGTAGTCTGGCAAGGCTGGCCTCTACCGTGCTGAGGGCAAGCACCAGCTCTCAGAAACCTCCTCATACCTATGCCTTGACCATGCTCCCATAGACGAACACCAGACAGTTACTGATCTCTTCACCTCTGGTAATCTCCCCATCAGAGCCTCCAAAATGTAGTTCCACAACCCTGTACTGCCCGTCTGTATCTCCTTCCCAAAATCCACAAGGTTTCCAACGCTGGATGGTTTTTTTTTCTATTTGTTGCAATTTTTGTAAAATTCAGAGAAATTAGTTCTAATCTCGGTCACTTGCTGGATGAGTCCAGGATAAAATAAAGACTAATTTGACAATAATAAACCCTGGGATTGAGATTCAGTGACAGCAGCTTGCAAGTACTTTTGAAACATTTAACTGACTTTGTAATTCCAGAGACTGCAGGTTGCTCTCCCTTTGATAAAGGAGATCCGAACTGGAATGGAAGTTCCAAGGGTCCATTGCCCTTCACTGGAATGTTTCCGAGCTCAGTATCTCATTCCGCACAAGCCTGTCATACTACAAGGCATTGTTGATCATTGGCCTGCTGTGAAGGACTCCAAATGGAGGTGGGTAAAGAACGCCTACCATTGGCAGCAGCATTCTCTCTGCCCAAATCGTTGGATAAACTGTCAGCATACTCCATCCCTCAAGTGATTTCCAATGAGTAAATTGTGATTTTATTGCAAGAACACAGTATTAATTCTGTATCGGTATTAAGCTGTAAAAAAACATTTTTCAGGAAGCTTTGTGCGCCTGTCTGGGTGGGAGTTTGATTAATGAATAATAATTACCTTATCTGCGGTAACCTTACACTGTAATGATGCCATGCATCACAGTGAAAGCAGCCCAGTCATTTTTCTTCTACTAACCGTATGCAAGTCCTTGCCACCCAAGTAAAACAGTGCAATGAGCCATTCTCCCCTGCCCTTGGACTGGATTGCATGCTTTCTGAGTTCACAGACAGTTTTCCACTCTACCTACCATTTTAACTGCCCCAGAGGCGTTGAACTCTGTTTAATGATCAGCGTCCCTGGTATTGAAGCTGAGATAATAACGACTTTATATTATGTTTAAGATAAGTGTGTCTGATTTTCGTAGATGAGCTGTGCATTCTTTACAGTGTGGAATACATCCGAGAGATTGCAGGCTGCCGCACTGTCCCCGTGGAACTGGGCTCTCGCTACACAGATGAGGCATGGTCCCAGACTCTGATGACTGTGGGCGAGTTCATTGACAAGTACATACTGCATCAGGTTGGTTCCTGACATCACCATTTATTCTCGTCCACTGAGTTCTGAACATAATTTATTTTCAAACCCAATACATAGTTACATGCTAGCAATGACTTATTCTGAACCTGGAAACTATGGTGTAGCTGTAGAGTTTCTTGTGTAGAGCTTCTTGTATAGAAATCAGCTGTCCGTAGAAAGAGGTCAGAAGTTGTAGACGTCTCTACTCCACAGTCAAACTGATAAAGTAAGGGCGGCACAGTGGCTCACAGGTAGAGTTGCTGCCTTACAGCGCCAGAGACCCGAGTTCGATCCTGACTACGGAGTTTGTACTACGAGTTCGCCGTGTGACCGCGTGGGTTTTCTACGGGTGCTCCCCTTTCCACCCACACTGCAAAGACATACAGGTTTGTCGGTTAATTGTCTTCTTTAAAGTTGTAAATTGTCCCTTGTGTGTAGGATAGTGCTAGTGTGATCGCTGGTCGGCGTGGACTCGATTCCCAAGAAAACATCCCTAGCTTATCCAATCTTTCCTCATGACTGTAATTTTCCAGTCATAAAAACATCCTCGTAAATCTTCTCCCCACAATACAATTATATCCTTCCTGTAACGTGGTGACCATAATGACTGTGCATTACTCAAGTGTGGTCTACCTCGCATTGTTGTACACTAACACAATCTCCATACTCTTGAGAATCTGTGGACGTTCACTGCGCGGCTCTTTTGTTCCCTCACACTAAGTGACCCTACCTTTCTCTCCAAATGCATTATCTCAATTAGCTTCAATTATCCAACTGGCCAGACTGTCTGTACGTTCCTGCAGTCTGAAATGTTCCTCCTCACTGCCAATAACAGGTATCTTTATGCCATTTATCTCATATCCCATCCATTTGTGTTCATCAATATATATTCCAAATACCAAACCCACTGGGTAACAGGCAATCATCACAATACTTGTCACACATTATCTTTTGGATTCTAAGTTGTCTGTGGCAGCAAACAGATTGCCATCCTCCCTTGGGCTTTTATACTTTCGAGCCGTCCTCAATGTGGGATATCAGAGGCCTTACCAAAATCTATGCAGAGTGCATCAAATACACTGCCTTCACCAACCTTCCTTGGTACTATTGAAAAATTCAGTTGTTAATCAAAGGTGACCTTCCCTTAACAACTCCATGTTGATTGAGTGCCTTGCTAAATGAAGGTTTATACAGTCTCTGAGAATGCATGTCGATTACTTGCTCAACAAAGCTAAAATAACTGGCCTGTAAATTCTTGGTTTATTCCATCCTCGCTTTTTGAACAACAATACACCAGCAGTGTTGCTGTCCCTCAGCAGCACTCCAAAAGCCAAGGAGGTTTGAAAAATTGTCCAAGGGCGGCACGGTGGCACAGTGGTAGTGTTGCTGCCTAACAGCACCCGAGACCCAGGATCGATCCTGATTACGGGTGCTCTCTGTGTGGAGTTTGTACGTGACCTGTGTGGGTTTTCTCCAGGAGCTCCGGTTTTCTCCCATGCTCCAAAGACGTACACGTTTGTGGGTTAGTTGGCTTGATAAATAGTGCATGTATTAGTGCATGTGTTAGTGCACAGTATTAGTGCACAGTATTAGTGTGCGGGGATTGCTGGTCTGTGTGGACTCGATAGGTCGAAGGACCTGTTTCTCTAAACACTTCCCATTTAGCAGTATATTTGAAAGTGGATACATTTCAGTGCCAGGCAACCTGTAACTGATTATTTCCAAGCAACTGTGTGTCAGTTGCCAAACTGGTCTGGTTAGTTTGGGTTGTGATCCATGTCAGTACACCAGATGTTTACCAACCTTGGTTACATACCTATGATTTCAATCACCGTGCAATGCAAATTCCGGCTTGTACTGAGGAAAGTTGGTCTCAAAGCTCTCGGCTGCAACCATTATGGAACAGTCTTAATAAAACAAACACAGTTTTTGTTTTACTCGCTATTTAAGGTGAAATTTTGCTGACATTGGGACATCTGAATGAGCAGTTCAGAATGGCTCAAATACCTTCGAGAATCTACAGACTCCAATCTACCAGGCAGAATACACCACAGAATGTATTACTGAGCTATTCAATCATTGAATGTCTCAGTGGTAACATCTCTTAGTGTTTCATTGCCGCAAGTTTAGTTTATTGTCATGTGTACCGAGCTACAATGAAAAGCTTTTGTTGTGTGCTAACCAGTCAGCGGGAAGAATATACATTATTATAATTGAGCCATCCACAGTGTACAGATACATGTTAAAGGGAATAATGTTTAGTGCGAGGTAAAGTTCAGTAAAATCTGATTAAAGATAGTCTGAGGGTCTCCCAATGAGGTAGATGGTAGCTGAGGACAGTGCTCTAGTTGTTGATAGGATGGTGTAGGTGCCTGATGACATGTGTTGATGCAGGTGCCTGGGATATGTGTTGATGTAAGTGATTCTTAAAGGGTAGGGAGCATGCAAGAGAAGGTACGGAAATGGTCATGGGCAACAAATCTCTTCCAATAAAGTTTTCAGAGGTACCAAACCGTACCTGGACCTCGATGATGATCGATCGATGACTTTATTGGCTCCGGTTTCCACCGCCTTTAATAACAGAACATGTGCCAGCAATGCACTAGTGCGTGGAATGCTTTCTCAATGGAAGTGAGTGTCATGGTAGCATTCAGCTTCATGCCCACTGACCCATTCCCTCATTTTGGCAATTTTGCTCCCTGCTGCAGCATCAGAGACATCACCGAGGCTCTGGGATCGTGGAGTGGTGACTTTGTTTTGTCAGCGAGGAAATCTGCCATATCAGGCTCCGAGATTAGCTGCCCTGCACTAAGGCCACGCAAAAACTCCATGAATAACTTGGATCTGTTGATTGATAGAAAGGGTTTCCATTCCCAAAACATTTCACCTCAGTAGAAACCTCAAAGGTTTCTATTTCCTAACTGTCCACACATCATGGACCAAAAGATAAATTTTATATGATGAGTGGTGTGTTTCCTGGCAGCTCCCATAACTGCTTTATCCTGAGAATGTCTACACGGCCTAATATTTTCATAGGCCATCAGTGCCCTGAGGGATGATTCATGTATTCTATTCTACTCCCATTGCTTCTGGCATCTGTTTGAACTCCAGCCACTCTCTATTTGAACAGAAATGAACCACACATATATGAGACTAGCAATAGAGATTCCATATGACCCTGGCACCTTGGAAGCAGCACACCATCCTGTCGTCTTGTTTAGGGCGGCACTGTGGCGTAGTGGTAGAGTTGCTGTCTTGCAGCGCTTACAGTGCCGGAGACCCGGGTTCGATCCCGACTATGGGTGCTGTCCGTACGGAGTTTGTACGTTCTCCCCGTGACCGCGTGAGCTATTTCTCTGAGATTTTCGGTTTCCTCCCACACTCCAAGGACGTACAGGTTTGTAGGTTAATTGGTTTGGTGTATGTGTAAATTGTTTCTAGTGTGGGTAGGATAGCGTTAATGTGCAGGGATCACTGGTTGGCGCGGACACGGTGGACTAAACTAAACTGTATCCAATCTCCTACTGTTGCATTAATCATTGACTTTCTGGCACTTCCTGCAGGAGGAGGGGAACCCCATTGGATATCTAGCTCAGCATCAGCTGTTTGAGCAGGTGAGGATCTATCTCTGTCCCCTCCACAGGAATGGGCTGGGAGACTGACTCGATAGCTACATGTAACGTGTGGCCCATTTACCTTTGGATCTGCACCTTTGCATTTTTGTACATTGCCGCAATGCTAGGAGTTGTTTTCTCAAATACAGGGGCTTGGATACAGAGGTCTGATTGTGGTCGAACCTTTACGTGAGCTAAACTGTAGAATTGTACCAGAAAACGAATCACTCAACGCAATTGAGGTGGTGCAGGCCGCCATGTTGAAGCTTGCCTCTTTGCCGTACTTGGAGAGCATGTCTACCCTGGTGCTGCCAGCCCATGGAATCCAGCACTTCAAACATACTGCAAGTGGATGCTCTTTAAAAGGCGCAGCATTTGTATTTTTTTCTTCAAAAGCATCAATAAATGTCAATTTTCTCCTCGTGCTCACAGACCCACTGAATCGACAAACTCTTTTTCTAATGAATTTAGGTAACTGCCAAGTGAGCAGCATTATTTAAATCAATTAAGGTTTATATGATTTGATTGAGATTTACTTTTTATACGCTGGCTGGCAAAAGCTTTTAATGTTTAATAGATCTGGTCGATCATCTAGCACACACCATTAATTTAACAGAATCGTGTAAATTTAAATTGATTAGAATTGGAAAAACTACATTAAAATAGTTTTTATTTGTCAAACGTCAAAGTGATTGAACTACTCTGCCAAGCCTCCCTCATCCTCTAAAGACAGCCCTGCACCATAACATAAACTGCCTCCTCCCCGGCCCACAATATATAGCCTGCCAAGCAATACCCATTTAATACAGTTTATCCAATGTGGAAGAATTTCTAAGCCACCATTCTGACCACCATTGGCTTCAGGTTAGCATGCCCATTGTGTATATAAGTGGAGATTAAAGGTGCTGATATCTTTGACCACTTTAGCCATTAGAACAAACTTAATTTGCCTGCAGGTGGGCATCGGGACTGATCAATCATTTCTACTTTTCTAGCCAGTCAAGAACTGTCTAAATGTGCTGAGGGTTTGTGCTCCACCATTCTTTAGTTTGTGAGTTCCAAGCTCCTACCACCCTCTGGATGAAAAATGTTTTCCCAACCTGCTATCATCTACTTTATATCTCTCCCAGTGGTTTTTGACCCCCTCAGCCAAGGGAAATCAGTACTTCCTACCAGCCCTCTTAATGCCCTTCATTGTTTTACATACCTTCTGAGTTTTTATCTGTTCCCAAGAAAGCATCCCAAGCTTATCCAATCTTTCCTCATGACTATAATTTTCCAGTCATAAAAACATCCTCGTAAATCTTCTCCTCCCCACAATACAATTATATCCTTCCTGTAATGTGGTGACCATAATGACTGTGCATTACTCAAGTGTGGTCTACCTCGCATTGTTGTACACTAACACAATCTCCATACTCTTCTAGGCACACCCTGTGAAAGAAAACATCCCAAATGTTTTCCTATCCAGATTATGGATCCATCCGTACTGGCTCTTGAGGATCTGTGGACGTTCACTGCGCGGCTCTTTTGTTCCCTCACACTAAGTGACCCTACCTTTCTCTCCAAATGCATTATCTCAATTAACTTCAATTATCCAACTGGCCAGACTGTCTGTACGTTCCTGCAGTCTGAAATGTTCCTCCTCACTGCCAATAACGTATCTTTATGCCATTTATCTCATATCCCATCCATTTGTCTTCATCAATATATATTCCAAATACCAAACCCACTGGGTAACAGTCAATCGTCACAATACTTGTCACACATTATCTTTTGGATTCTAAGTTGTCTGTGGCAGCAAACAGGTTGCCATCCTCCCTTGGGCTTTTATACTTTCGAGCCGTCCTCAATGTGGGATATCAGAGGCCTTACCAAAATCTATGCAGAGTGCATCAAATACACTGCCTTCACCAACCTTCCTTGGTACTATTGAAAAATTCAGTTGTTAATCAAAGGTGACCTTCCCTTAACAACTCCATGTTGAGTGCCTTGCTAAATGAAGGTATATACAGTCTCTGGGAATGCATGTCGATTACTTTCTCAACAAAGCTAAAATAACTGGCCTGTAAATTCTTGGTTTATTCCATCCTCGCTTTTTGAACAACAATACACCAGCAGTGTTGCTGTCCCTTAGCAGCACTCCAAAAGCCAAGGAGGTTTGAAAAATTGTCCAAGGGCGGCACGGTGGCACAGTGGTAGTCGATGGGCCAAAGGACCTGTTTCTCTAAACACTTCCCATTTAGCAGCATATTTGAAAGTAGATAAATCCAGCAGGCCCAGATGAAATATATGTATGAAAAATATATATATATTGAAATAAATCTCATCATAGCCTATTGAGTTCATCTATTTTCAAATTTGCTACCCCCTTAATAATTTACTATCTTTATCAATATCTTACACTTATTGCCTTATTGCAACATTGGCATCATCCCAATCTTGTGAGAATACTGTTGCTAGATTACCACAGCCTAGTAAAATTGGCCTGCCCCCAAAATTTAAACTGTTCTCCTATTATATCATTAACTTTGTCTGTAACAAGCTTAACTGAATAATGTTCACTGCCACGAAGAAGCAACTTTAATATTCTATGCCGGCGATACGCTTCCAACCTGCCCGGCCTCCTTCCCTGAGACAAAATGCAGAATTACCCATCTTGGATGATTCATCTTGGTTTATTTCCTATGAGGAATTGATCCAGTTGCATTCTTTCTCTGCACAGATCCCAGAGTTGAGGCAGGATATCCACATACCAGATTACTGCTGTCTCGGTGACAAAGATGAAGATGAGATCACCATTAACGCCTGGTTTGGGCCAACGGGAACAGTTTCTCCTCTGCACCAGGATCCACAGCACAATTTTCTGACACAGGCGAGTACAGAAGCAAACTGCAAATACTCAGTCAGCAGCTTCACGGGAAAGGCAAATGGTGCAGCCCCAAGGCAAGGTCAAAGAATGGCGACAAAACTTGGGGAAGACCATTGTGTAGGAAAAATAATGTTTTATTATTAATCAATAATGTTTTATTATTAATGTTTTATGTATCATTCTTAACTGTCACTGTATGTCATGTTGTCACTTGTGGGCAGAGCACCAAGGCAAATTCCTTGTATGTGTATACTTGGCCAATAAACTTATTCATTCATTCATTCATTCAAAATCTGGGGATAGGACAATATATGGGGAGCATCTGTGAACATGTTCTGCATGCATTGCTCAGTAACACTGGCAAAATCCCGTAATTTCACAGAATATCTCCTTTGCTGCATCTAATTTGTGAAGTATTGGCATGCTCAGCATTAAAATATTTGCACACTCTAGGAAAAGGGAAATGTGATGGTGGTGTAGAGACTAGAGAGTCGTGACTGGATCTTGATGAATGCGAGGCATCGTAAGAAAAAGAGAAATGTAGATAACAGGTTTTGAAGTGGATGATTCCGTTGGGATTGGTCATGCTCCAGGTTTCAGCAGCAGAAAACATTATGGAATGACTAAGTTGTGTCCTGGTGTAATTCCTCTTTGCCTGATGCCTGACAAATCTGTTACAGATACTACTAGGCAGTTTCATAAGGTAAATACATCCAGACAGATCATACAGCATATACTTTAGGCAGGATTTGAGATGAGTCTACTGCATTATTGATGAACGATTTGTCAGAAGACATTAAACTCATGCCTAACCAGTGCTCCTACCACGTACAAACTCCCAGAGGATTAGATGTGTAGGAAGGACCTGCAGATGCTAATTTAATCTAAAGATAGACACAAAATGCTGGAGTAACTCCGCAGGACATCAGTCTGAAGAAGGGTCTTGATCCAAAACGTCACCCATTCCTTCTCTCTTGAGATGCTGCCTGTCCCGCTGAGTTACTCCAGCATTTTGTGTCTATCCCAGAGGATTAAAAACTGGTCTTCAAGAGGTAGTGCGTGGTATCCTCACAATTACATTCTCGTTGAGTTTTAAAGATAGGGATTGTGAAATCCCGTCCATGTGACAGAAGTTGTGTAATGCAGTCAGTTGCGTGCAAGTTTCTTGGCAAACATGTCAAGAATTACCAGTTTGGTAAGGTGGAAGGAGGAAATTGGAGACAGTAATAAGACTTGGGAGAAGAGAAAGGAAAATAGCTAATTTTAAGTTTTTTGTTCTTTATCTGTACAAGGAATTTTAATATTTTTTCTCTGGTAGGTGGTGGGACAGAAATACATCCGCCTGTATTCGCCAGAAGAAACCCCAAAGCTGTATCCCCACCCAACGCATCTTCTACACAACACCAGCCAGGTAACGATGGTGATGGGGAGGAGAACCAAAGCATGGATCAGATTTCAGAAGCAATAAGTTTGACTTTCATTAAATGGGTGGAAGTAGGAGCAGGTATTTGAAAAATGGGGAATTAATCAAATATTAAGAAAAGAATGGGGATAGTGCAGTAGAAGGAGTGATTGGGATCATTGAGAGGACATATTAATATATATATATATATATATATATATATATATATACACACACCTGTATATATATATATATATATATATATATATATATATATATATATATATATACACACACCTGTATATATATATATATATATATATATATATATATATATATATATTAATATGTCCTCTCAATGATCCCAATCACTCCTTCTACTGCACTATCCCCATTCTTTTCTTAATAGAATAGAGGAGAAATGTATATATATATATATATATATATACATACACACACCTATATATATATACATTTCTCCTTCTCTATTCTATTTGTTATATAGTCAAAAACAAAAAATAGATTAGAGTCAAGTGTGATTTCCCTTTCACCAATTTGGGCTGCCTACCCAAATTACTTTGAAGAATGAAATGGGAAAAAATGTCTTCACTGATGTGATACTTTGACATTCTCTGGCTCACATGGTAGTGGGATCACAATTGCCACGGGTATTCAAGATGGAACACAATAGATTTTTAGAGATTGAGTGAATCAAGGGATTTAGGGTTAGTGCAGGAAAGTGTCACTGAACTAACATATTGACAATAGTCTTATTAAACTTGGATTGGCCATGAGGAGCCAACTGGCCTATTTCTGCTTTTATTTATTATCTATTATGTTCTCACATAATCCCTTAATGTACATTATTCTAATGCAAGGATCAAGCAAATTGATCCCAGTTCCATGTGATCAGTTTTTCTGTCATTTTTTAGGTGGATGTGGAAAATCCAGACTTGGCGAATTATCCAGAGTTTGAATTGGGTAATTTCCAGGAATGCATCCTGAACCCAGGAGAAGTCCTTTTCATCCCAGTGAAATACTGGCATTATGTAAGGTCTTTGAATATCAGCTTCTCCGTCAGTTTCTGGTGGTCCTGATTGTTGCTCGTAGAATGTAAAACATCGAGCTGTGTGAGAATGTGTGTGAATTCTAAAGCCGTGGGTGAATACATCAGCAATTGACCTGACATGGGAAGAGATGCAGAGGCTGAGCAAGAGACTGAAAAGAACGATGCTGGATAGGATCTGCAGAAAGTTGCACGGCCCGTGAGTAAAATGAGGCTACATGCAGAGTTTTGACCATTACTGTGCCAGAAATCAGAATTTCTCTGTGCAGCAGCTAAAGCTTCCACATTATACTGCAGTTCATTATCGGGAGCAACTCATCGCAATGCAGCTGACCTCATCAGCTATGGGTGGAGATTTCTACACGACTAACTATGTTCAGTCCCACCTCCAGGCAGCTGCTAGTTCAGATTGAATATGGAAGGTTATGAAGACGGGCAAACCCAAAGACTTTGAGACCCTTTAGAAATTTAAATTGTAAGATTTAAGACAAAGTGTATTTTCATTAGGTCACTCAAAAATAAAAGCAAAGCGTTTTCATTTGAAGCATTCAAAAATATTGATTTTATTGTGCAAGTAAAGCAGTGGATTATTCTCAGTTAACTTGCCAGGCTCGTTCACGAAGCAGCAAAACCTTTTTCATTGACAGGTGAAGGAAAATAATATTCCTTCCTACTGAGCAGGGAGTAGTTGTCTGAATCCAGAAGACTTCCTGAGCGAATGGCATGTTGGCCTTTATAACAAGAGGAGTCGAGTATAGAAGCAAAGAGGTCCTTCTGCAGTTGTACAGGGCCCTAGTGAGACCACACCTGGAGTATTGTGTGCAGTTTTGGTCCCCTAATTTGAGGAATGACATTCTTGCTATTGAGGGAGTGCAGCGTAGGTTTACAAGGTTAATTCCAGGGATGGCGGGACTGTCATATGCTGAGAGAGTGGAGTGGCTGGCCTTGTACATTCTGGAGTTTAGAAGGATGAGAGGGGATCTTATTGAAACATATAAGATTGTTAAGGGTTTGGACAGGCTAGAGGCAGGAAACATGATCCCGATGTTGGGGGCGTCCAGAACCAGGAGCCACAGTTTAAGAATAAGGGGTAAGCCATTTAGAACGGAGACAAGGAAACACTTTTTCTCACAGAGAGTGGTGAGTCTGGAATTCTCTGCCTCAGAGGGCGGTGGAGGCCGGTTCTCTGGATACTTTCAAGAGAGAGCTAGATAGGGCTCTTAAAAATAGCGGAGTCAGGGGATATGGGGAGCAGACAGGAACGGGGTACTGATTGGGGATGATCAGCCATGATCACATTGAATGGCGGTGCTGGCTCGAAGGGCCGAATGGCCTACTCCTGCACCTATTGTCTATTTGTCACTTAGTTTAATTTAGAGAAACAGTGTGGAAACAGGCCCTTTGGCCCACTGAGTCCGCACCGACCAGCAATCCCTGCACATTAACATTATCCTACATACACTAGGGACAATTTACACGTACACCAAGCCAAGTAACCTACATATCTGTACGTCTTTGGAGTGTGGTAGGAAACCGAAGATCTCAGAGAAAACCCACGGGGAGAACGTACAAACTCCGTAAAGACAGCACCCGTAGTCGGGATCGAACGCGTAAGGCTGCAATTCTACCGCTGCGCCACCGTGGCCGCCCATGTAATGCTTTCTGTGTTAGGTTTCCCATTGAAGGCACGATATATGATCTTTCACACTGGAATTGTAATGGCTGCAGTCTCAGGAATTGAGAATTGGGGCAAGGAACATCTCAATTCCTTGGCTGATGAATCCCATCATGTCCCAGCTCCCATGGGTGCATAAGGTCCCTTCACTTTGTGCTCAAGCAACCGTTCCCCCCTTTTCCTCACAGCAAGACACTGGTGATAATTGCTTTTCCTCACAGAACAAGTGGCAGGTTTAAGCGATTTAACGTTGCCATGTGAAACGGTTGGAGTTTTATGAGACTTTCAAGGCCCTCAACATGCAAAATCTTGGTTCACATTCTGAAGAGTTGATTTATATTTGGCAGAGAGAAAACATGAAGATAGTAGAGGTTGGTGCTGAATTTGTTTTACGGTACTACTTAAAACCTACACCACCGTAATGCGGATGTTTAAGTGAAATATGAAGTGGAAATGGAGCTGTGTTGGAATACCGTCACGGTTGCTCAACCTGCTAACACTCATTTTCATCCTCCTACATGGCAATTCACTTGAAGCGTGGGTGAAAATACTCTCAAACCCCTCTCTTGTCAATTGTTTTCCTTTGTGTGGATACAGCATGGGATCCAATGCAAGCTGACTAATTATATTTAAAAATTGCCTTGGTGAGAGAAGACAGGAGTAATGACAGAGGAATATTTCTCTGATTGGAAGTCGGTGGCCAGTGGTGTACCCACGAGGGATCAGTGCTGGGACTTTGTGTTCATTGGTCAAGGCATGGGAAACAAGAGTTGGGATATTATAGAACAGTATAGCACAGGAACAGGCTCCTTAGCTCATGATGTCTGCACATTGAAACTTTACAAAATATTGGTTGGGCTACACTTGAAGTATTGTGCAGCAGTCTGAGGAAGGGTCTCAACCCAAAACATCACCTATCCATTAACTGTTCTGCTGGAGATAGACACAAAATGCTGGAGTAACTCAGCAGTTCAGGCGGCATCTCCGGAGAGAAAGAATGGGTGATGTTTCGGGTCGAGACCCTTTTTACACAACTGTTCTGCTGGGTTCCTCCAGCAGTTTAGTTTTTGCTCAAGTTTAGTTCCGATCAGCACACTATAGGATCTGATTGCTTGGAGAGATTGCACTGGAGTGAGTGCAGAGAATATTCACCAGGAATGTTGCCAGGATTGGAGGACTTGGGGAGTTATGGGGAGAGATTGGACAGGCTGGGCTTGTTTTCCCTGGAGTGAAGGAATCTGATTGGTGATCTGATAGAAGTTGATATAGTTATGACAGGTGTAGATAATCAAAGATTTTTTACTTTCTCATGGTACGGGTATCGAAACCAAGAGGGCATAGTTTTAAGTGAGAGAAAGGAATAGATGATCTGAATAATGCAGCACTGAAACATGTCCTTCAGCCCAGCTCGTCCATGCCGACAATTATGTCCCATTTGGCCCATATCCCTCTAAACATTTCCTATCCATATACCTGTCCAAATGTCTTTTACAAGGGGTAACTTATAACCAGGGGTTATCTTATATTTTACATAATAGTTAATATCTGGAATATGGTGTAATAGGATACAATTATACATTGGAGGTGTTTTGAAGACACTTAAACAACCAAGACACAGAATGGTATGGTTATTATGTAAGCAAATGGAACTAGAGTAGATGGCTAAAATGGTTGGCATGAATGGGGTGGGCCGAAGGGCCTGTTTCTATGCTATATGACTGTAAAATACTGTTAATGGGCCTTGGTATTTGTATGAGAATTTGCTGCTCTGGTTATATATCAGCTCTCTGTGCATTACCTTGTGGTAATGCTGTCTTGAGGAGCTCTGCACATTTTCTGACATAATTTGTCTGTAGTAATTGGACTGTACTCAATCAGAAACACGTAAGAACTGGTAAAGTACCAATAAGGAGACCAAAAGAGTGTTAAAACAGCTACTAATATAAATTACTCGATCAATAGATACGGGTTCATTATTACCATTATGTCCTGTGCCCTACTCACTGATCTATGAGTAAGAATAAAATCAATTGCAATCTGAGCAAATAAACATTAAAGACTGCAAATTTCTAGTTCTGGAAACCAGAAGTCAAAGTAGGAGCTTTAAATAGAGGATAAAGAGATATCATTTATAACCAAAGCCTTGAACACAAACCTGCACTTGTTGAGGTCAATTCAAAGCAATTTCCCTGGGTAAGGAGTTGGTGAGAGTGAGAACACAACTGACTCAGCTTAGGGTTTGTGTAAGCGCACGGTAAGAGCGACTCTCAGAACAAAAGTGAGAGTTAAATAATACTGTAGAAAATCAAGTTTTGCATCCAATGTAGGCAAAGGAAATCCTATCCCCACTAACTAAGTGACTTTTTTTTAAATCAGTTTTACTTGAAGCTGCTCATACAACTCCACATGGAAGTTGTTACATTATTATGCATGCAAATAGATAAATAGACTAGTTAGAGTGGGAGCTTTTCTCTAAAACAATCTGGGCTACATTAGCCTAAAAGGACTGTTTAGGATTTAAGGAATGTTATCCATTTACACGGTGGCCTTCAGGTTTGTAGGTGCCATCAACCTCAAATACAGTAAATATTAGGATAATGACATGGGTCAGAATTATACTGACTATAGTGAAGTGCGCAGAGATTTTGATTTAAAGCAAAGAAATGTGATGCGATTCAACCTGATGGCATAAACGAGGATGGGTGGGGAGAATCTGGACTTTGAATATAGTGTGTGATAGAGGACAAAAGCAAGGAAGTCACATTCATCTATTCAAAAACATCAGTTAGGTCTCAGCTGGAGTATCAGGCTTCTGGAAGGATGTCAAGGCAGAGGTGAGGTTTACCACAATACTGTTAATAAGTTTTGTTTCTTCTGCTCTTCTCAGGACTTCTTTTGTTGAAAGGATCTTTTTCTCTGTTAAAAGTTGCCAACTGATGAAAAGTTATCGAATCAGAGACAAAAGATTAAACAAACCAGACTGTGAACTTACTTGTTGTAGGACAGTCTTTGTGATATACGGCGTAGTCTTTGTGATATACGGCTCCAGTATGTGAATTTTACACCACACCTCACAGGGACAGGATTTTAACAAGGGGATAAATGTTAGTCATTTTATTAAAAAACAGCTTATCTTAATCACATTTGAGTCTGTTGATTATGGGAACAAGATTTAACATTAATTCCCAGAAATGGGCCACTGTGGGATGGGTTCAGATAGAGAATACAATGGTGTCCAAATCCCCATCTGAAGGGGCATCGAAGTATATTACAAACTGGCAAGAGTAGAGTGCTGCTTAGTGGAGGCACCATATCCTGCACTGTAACACACAGCAGTGCAGTTAAACCACAAGGTTCAGTGTGTCAGCTCCACGACTGGAAGCAAACACTATTTAATGCAGGAATGAGCCTCAGCTCAGAACAACAAATCCTTGCCCTCTCCTCCCTCTGTTCAACGGCTGCCACGTTTTGCTTGATGCCTCAGTCCCGATGACGGTGTCGAGTCTTGGGCATGGAGGAGGGAGGGGGCATTGATGGCTCAGTCCTGTGGACAGCTGGGTGAGAGGTGAACTCGTGTTAAGTCAGCAGTAATGAGCATCCTGTTACTCCACAAAATATAGAAAATTGCAATACTACAACACATTTAAAACAATCCACGGAGGCAAGAGCGGGACACAGCACCGTTCAGTGTATGTCAACTGCTGAACTGAGTTCCAGCTCTTCACAGGTAAACTACGGTCTGGGATACCACTAGTGTACAAATTCAGTAAACTATCTATGACTGTCAACTTGAAATGTAATCTCTGAAGCAGATTGCTGTGAATAAAAGAAATTTATCTTTCAGTGCTGCCCTGAAATAGACAACAAATTTATCACGGTCTCCTAGTAACAGCTTGCATACAAAACAGAAACAAGGGACTAGGTGACTGCCTTGTATCCATTGCTTGAATAATCTGCAAGACCTGTAGGATTTACTCTATTGAGTTCCAAGGATGATGTGATATTGTCCTGTTTAATAGCTATTTTCTACAAACGTCCTCCCACCTTTTATGGACCTTAAATATAATTCAATGGCCTGACCTTGAGGTGAGGCAGAATCAAACCATCTGCACTCCAGCTGTTCGTGGCGGATTAGATGTGGGCTGTGACCAGGCAAATTAATGATTATGCACTTTATATAATAATCTTCTTGATTAAACAGTTGTTACCTGGGATCTCATGAGGCCAGAACTCTCTGCAGTGTGGACAGCAAGGGTCATCCCGACCTTGGAAATACTTGGCAGCGCAGGGAAGATGGATCCTGACTGCACACAACTCGCACGTTTGACCCTGGAATCAAATACGTGAGATAACTGGGATAAACAAGAATCTAAAAATACACCAATAGTGGCAGGGCTGAACAGCTAATTGCAGAACAAATCCGCAACCCCTGCTCTCCAAAGTTTACTCTGTTGCCACTGGCAGGCGTGGTGGTTGAGTGAATATATTTCTGCTTTCTTCTTCGCCTATCCCACCTAATTCCCAACCAAGGATCCCAACAGGTTAAGGACAGAACTCCATCTCAGTACCCGCAATATTCTACCCCAAAGCTTTAGACTTTAGAGATCGGAAACTGAGGGGTAACTTTTTCCCACAAAGGGTGGTGAGTGTATGGAACAAGCTGCCAGAGGAGGTAGTTGAGGCAGGGACTATCCCAACGTTTCAGAAACAGACAGGTGCCTGGATAAGACAAGTTTGGAGGGATATGTCCCAAACGCGGGCAGGTGGCATTAGTGTAGCTGGGATATGTTGGCCAGTGTGGGTAAGTTGGGCCGAAGGGTCTGTTTCCGTGCGGTATCACTCTATGATACAGTGCGGAAACAAGTCCTTGGGCCCACCAAGACCACGCCGACCTGTGATCACCCTGTACACCAACACTCTCCTACACACTATGGACAATTTTACAACTTACCGAAGCCAATTAACCTACAAATCTGTACGTTGGGGGAAACCGGAGCACCCAGAGAAAACCTGTTCACAGGGAGAACATAAAAACTCTGTGCAGACAGCACCCGTAGTCAGGATCAAACCTGGGTCTCTGGCACTGCACCACCCAAGCTGCCAAAAAGGCCAAAGCAATAGTTGCAGATCTCACATCCACCCTTGTATACAGAAGGCACGGCAATACCTGGATTGCGATGTTGTGGCAGATGTTGCACTCTTTCACCAGGTCCTGGTACATGTTGCGAATGTATTGTTCTAGCTCCATAATGCAACGAGTGCTGAGAATGTACTCGCCCTCCTTCTAATAAACACAAAATAAACAGCAATAGAGTCACAAGGAGCCAAAGCCGAGTGCTTTCATAAGTGCATAAGTCACAGGCCATTCAGCCTATCAAGTCTACTCCGCCATTTAATCATGGCTGATCTATCTCTCCCTCTCAACTCTTGCCTTCTCCCCATAACCCCTGACACCCATTCTAATCAAGAACATATCAATCTCCAGCTTAAAAATATCCATTGTTGTGGCCTCCAGACTTCTGTGGCAATGAATTCCACATTCACCACCCTCTGATTAAAGAAATTCCTCCTCATCTTCCTATAATACATCCTTTTATTTTGAGACTATGGCCTCTGGTCCTGGACTCTCCCACTAGTGGAAACATTCTCTTCACATCCAATCTATACAGGCATTACTTGCATGGTCAGATGTGCATGACTCAGCTGCCACTTGCCTCACAGAGCCACTTGTCCTGCACATATCTCTGCAGAACCTGCTCCGCTTCCTTCTTCTTCATTTTCTTGGGCTGCAGTTGATCAGCCAGGTTCAGAAGGTCCGTAGAAGAAGCAATGCCACTCTCTGACTCGAGAACCAAGTCCAACTGAAAAAGAATGACTTAACTGTTAGCTGTTGCTTGAAAGGTTCAATTGGCACCCAAAGAAATTTGAAGTGATTTACTTTGGTGGTGTAGCAGAGAGATGTCAAGTTCCCAAATGGCTCTGGGAGGACACTCAGCTAGCCAGAGATTCTGGGAAAGGGCAGTGAAGTGAGGTTACCTGGTCAGTATCATTGCATGAAAGGAGATTCAGCTCTGTGAGCTGAGCCTGAGCATAGGTCAAGCAGATAAGGAGGCTCTGGCAAATGATGTTTCGTGAAGGGGACAGTCTGATCAATTACAAAAGCTCAAATAGGCACTTTTTAAATTAAAGAACCAATTGCGGCAGCAGGGATTTGAAGGAGTTAAAAAAACACATAGGTGTATGGATAAGGTCTGTGCTGAGAGTGTGTAATTTGCTGTCGCAAACTCAGCAATGACTGGAAGAAACGTGAAGAAATGCATTATAATAAAGCACCGTATGAGATAACCAGCACCAATGGCTCGAGACAAACACTAAAGAAGATGACCCTGAGTCAGGGACTCGGAGAAGAACTCTCCTGGTCTAACTGCAGCCAGGTTCATCTGGAGCAGGTAATATCGAAATACAGGAGGTTGAGGTTAACGATTTGTGTAACAAAAAGGAAGAATTTAAAAATTAAAGAGTTAAATAAATGCATGAATTATAGGTGATTAATAAAGTATAGTTATTTGTCAAAGTTAAGAGTCTGGTGTATTTTGTCACGTGCTGTACTTAATTGGCAACAGTAGGCATAGAATTTTCTACATGGTGAAGTACACTAGGCGTCCAATTCCACTCACCACACACAAGTTAACATGCAGATACATCAAGCAAATAGGAAAGAAAATAGTATATTGATTTTTATGCCAAATGGGAATGAAAATAGTATATTAATCTTTATTCCAAGGCTTTGATGTAACCAGAGCTGGAATACAGTTTTGGTTTTCACTACCCGAAAAGGTACCTGCTTAAAAGCAGAGCGGTTAAATGGAGACACCAAGGGACTTCACATGCTTGTTTATCATAAAAAAAGACTCCACAAAATGCTGGTGGCAAAATGTTGCCTATCCACCTTCTCCACAGATACTGCCTGACCTGCTGAGTTACTCCTGCATGTTGTGTCCTTTTTAAAGCAGACCAATACTGATTCACTAGATTGATTCTTGGGCACCAGGGGGTTGGAGAGAGCGAGCAGATTGGCCCTACCATTTCTGAAGTTTTAGAAAATAGGAGGTGATCTCTTTGAAATATTTAAGAATTGAGTGTGGGTGGACAGGATACACAAAATGTTTCCCCCTGGCTAAAATAGGGGATAGTCTCAGATTTGGGACTGATAAAAGGCAAAATATCTTTAATTGCAGATTATAATTCTTTGAAAAGTTCTGTGGCTGCCCAGTCAATTTGTTTCTTCAAGGCTATGAAAGACTGGGATAGGACAGGGATCAGGCAGGAAAAGTGGTGCTGAAATAGTTGCTCAGTCATGATCCTATTGAAAGGTGAGGTTGGCTTTAGGCCTAATCTGGCTTCTGTCTCTCCTGCTCTTAGATCTTCATCTGTTGTAAGGTGGGAAAGTTTGAATCCTGGCTCATTAAGGTTAGCATTCAGTATCCAATTTCCTGAGAAATTGCTTTTAATCTGAGAAACTGCTTCCAATATTCAGCCTTTAGTCGGCTGATCATCGATGCAGTTCTGCTCATTCAAGTTCAAGTTCACATTTATTGCCACATGCACCAATTAAGGTACAGTGGGATTTGACTTGCCATGCAGCCATACAAACAAAAGAGCACACTACACAACAGAATATGACATGAACATCCACCACAGTGGAATCAACATTCTTCACTGTGGTGGAAAGGCAAGAACTTTCAGTCAGTCCTCCTCCTTTGTTTAATTTCTTTAATTACTTTACCTAATGCATGTGAGGCAGAGGGCAGGCATCAACACCCCTGGTCAAAACTGATTCTTATGTTGCTTCAAGATTTTAATTTTAGATAACATTTGGCCAACAGAAAATTCACAGATTGTGTGAAATCAAGACTACAATAGCGCTGAAGGCGGCACTGGAGAGACTGCACAAAACTCACCGTTTTCTTGAACAACTCCAGTTCAGTTTCTGTGTAATCGCAAGCCATCCTAGTGATCTCTGTCTCAGCGAGGTTAATCTGGAGACAATGCAAGAGGGAGATAAATGGCGAGTTACAGCCACCTGCAACCTCGGTACAAAGGCAGTGTGTTCTGTTGATGGGCAAAAGGGCACAAAGTGCTGGAGTAACTCAACAGGTCAGGATGCATCTCCAGAGAACAAGGACAGGTGACGTTTCGGGTCGAGGTCCTTCTTCGGGCTGTGCATAGGAACGCCTGTAAACAAGGTGGGATCGAGTGAAGGCTCATTTTGTGGCTGGAGTCCAAATGGTCACATCTCAGGAAGTTCAGGGCATTATATAGGTTGACAGGTTTTAACATCTTCACACCTTCCACATATTAACCTTAATTCATCGCACACTGTTCTTTTCATACAATCAACAAATCATTGACGTGATTTCTCTACAGTTGCCATCATCATTGTTCTGATAAATAATTGGGAGAGGATTAGGTGGGAGTCCAACCAAGAAATAGCATTGCTTAACCAAACCGCAGCACAGTCACAACACGCTCACGGCCTCAATAAACCAAAACAGAGGCACACACGGGGTTTGTAGAAGTTTAAAGTGTAGTAGGTATAGGAATGTTAGCCCCCACAGAGCACTGCATAAATGTTTGCTGCGTTTAAATTCATTTGTCCTAGGAGAAAATAAGGGGCAAAATTGGACACTGAATACAAGCTCTGCTGCCGTCTATTTAAGGACCACATTCCACAGTGGCATGTCCTACTTACCAAAGCATAATACTGCTGTCCATCATCCTCGCTTATCCCTTTCCTGATCTCCATGAACAGAGGCTGCAGATGAGAGTTGATATTTTTGATAAACTCGTCCAACTGGTCATGTCTGTAATGCACTGGAGATTAAAAAGAAAGAAGTGTCACCGTATTGCATCACATCAATGAAGAGCATAGCAGAACAAATATACTCTCAATCTCTCTTATAAACCATCTGCAAACTCACCATCACCTTGAGCCTGGAAGAGCTCTGGTTTTATGTTCTATAATATATTGCTAGTACAATGCATGTGGGCAAAGGATAGCAGAGAGGAGAGAGCAGTTGTCAGTCTGTGGCAGTAACAGGTAGGAAGCTGGGTCTTCTACAGGTCAAAAGTGAGAGATGCAAGCCAAGTATCAGCAATAGAGGAAGCTTGTGAGAGGGAAGAAAAAGATACCCAAGTAGTGGAATGGAAGTATGCTGTAGATACCAAACGTATCTGGTGAAGAGGAGGAGAGACTAGTTAAATATGAATTAATAATGTGAGGAAGTTGATTCCACCAGGGGGAGGAGAGATGGTGGGAAGCATGATGCGAAGCTTGATTATGATGAGCCACTGTCTCTGCAGTCAACAGGCAATGATAACCAGAGTCCAGTTCACCTGCTGTGTTTAATGAAAATAATGGTCAGTCAGAGATGGGGAAATGGAAAGGTCGGTTCACACATGCGTCTGGAACAATAGGCAGAGATTCAATTTGGTTGTGCAATTAAATATGGGGTCCAGACTCAAACGGTAATACTCTTCTCTAATCGCACATCCAGCTCTTTGTGCTTTTAGTCCAGTGCAATAATTGCCACACTTTCTTTTTTATCTCCGCAGTCGTCCTTTACTGCTTCCGCACATTCCTCCCACCCACAGTTGCACAGTGATTTAATCACTCCGAGGCATCCTCGTGTTGAGGTTTAATGGGCGGGGAAGGGAAGAGAATGGTCGCCACACAAACATCAGGACCGCAGTGAAACATCTGACCACATCTCACTGACAGCAAAACATGCAGAGCATTGGAACAAATTAAATAAAGCTTAAACCCAGGTTTCTTAAGTAGTTCTGTTACTAATCATATACAAGTACGTCATAAAGCATTCCTGCAGCTTGAAGTCCTGTTAATAGGATACATTCCAAACACACCGGTGAGATTGAGCTGAATAGAGAGAAATCTACTACTGTGACCGCATTAAACATCTTTAAGTTTCTGCTATGTTAACATGTTAAAGATCTTTTCACACAGCAGTGGTCATCGAACCTCAAAACAGGTTGCACTAACAGTAAATGAGAAGGGAGATAAAAGATCAGTCATCTTACTTGTACCACACACATAATCAAAACCTTCTTAACCACAGTTTGAACTGAGAAGAATCATTTGAAAGCGACATGTTTTGTATTCAGGATTTTGTCTCACAGGTTAGGTTTCGTTTCCGTACACAAGGCGAGTTGAAACTCCAACCCCAGTGCTCTAATAACAAACCCCACGCATGTGCTGTACACGGAGATGGAGGCTTCTGTGCCCAGACACAAAGATGAAAATTTACATTTTAAACTCGGAAGGCACGGTGGCGCAGCAGTAGAGTTGCTGCCTTATGGCGCCACAGATCCGGGATCGATTCTGACTACGGGTGCTGTCTGTATCGAGTTTGCACGTTCTCCCCTTGACCTGCGTGGGTTTTCTCCGGTAAAATTGTAAATTGACCCTTGTGTAGGTAGGACAGTGTTGGTGTGCGGGGATCGCTGTTCAGCGCGGACTCGGTGGGCCAAAGGGCCTGTTTCCACACTAGCTCTAAACTAAACTAAAGCTGAGAGTAGTGTAGATATGGATGAAAGGAAAGCAAAATGGTGAGGATTATGGCAGAGGCAGCAGATCTTTAGATGAGTTAAAAATCTTAAGGAGTCAGAGCAAGGTCTTAGTGATAACACAGCTATCAGAGAAATATACTTCAAGGTTGAATAGAGCGCCTACAATATCAAAAATATACTATGATTTTTTTTGGAGGGAAACTTGCCACCTGATTCAATCTATGTTTATCTTTGACTCAAGTCCCACACGAACTTCATTAACTGTTCTCTGAAGTGGCTTAGCAAGACGCTTCGTTGTACCAAAGCATTACAAACTCAAATCTGCGGGGAACAGTGAATAACGAGCTCCCCACTGTGAACGACGACAACTCAAATGAACTCAGTTTCTGATAGAAACTCATGGTTTCCCTCAGTAAGCACGTGGGGACAACACCAGGAAGAGCCATTTTGTCTTCTGATGAAAGGTAATCGGTTGGTCATGACACACACACACAAGGTGCTTGACGTTGGTTAAGTCACTGAGCAAGTTCCTGTCTTATATCGCTATACCACTTCCACAAAATGTTACTGAGAATTTTAATAAATGGACTCACAGTATAGTCAACAGAAGCAGCGTTATGAAATGGGCGACTCTAACTCGGTTATCTCCCTCCCACACCTCTCAAACAAAGAAACCTTTATCGAAAATCAAATAATGGTTGCGTATCGAGTAACCGTTATGCAAATCTCGCCAGGGGAGGGAAAGAGTGGTGATATGAGGCTGGATAATAACCTGTCCTTGTTCCAGCTGTCAAGTCACCTCAACAAAATTACTGGATGAGGCGGGGCTTCGTTGAAAATGAAAATTAGACTTCCAATTTTGTTCCATTTCATTGAAAAATGAAGTGAAGGCCCAAGGTGAAAAAAGGCTCTTCCCAGGGCACCTTTTGCAATCACATGGCACCATGAATCCCTCCACCAGTGAAGTACTTGAAGCCTATACCATGATTACATTACCCTTGTAACATTCCCCTTAAATTTCCTGTGTTATATATTCAACGCTACGATTATAGATAGTGATTAGATTAGATTTTATTTGTTGTCATTTGAACCCAGAGGTTCAAACGAATTTGGTTTCTGCAGTCATACAAACAAGAAGAGGAACCAAGACACAACACAATTTACACAAGCATCCATCACAGCGAATTCCCCCTCACTGTGATGGAAGGCAAAGTCTTATCTCTCCCCTGCACTCCCCATTCTCCTCCCGATGTCAAAGTCAAAGCCCCCGGCGGGCGATGGTAAATAAGTCCCGCGGCCATTAAAGCCGCGCCGGGCGATGCAAGGCCGCGCTCCGGGTCTTGATGTTGGAGCCCCTGGCGGGCGCTAGCAAGTCCCGCGGCAATTTAAAGCCGTGCCGAGCGATGTAAGGCCCCGCTCCAGGTCATCCTCAACCCCGCAACTCAGGCGGAAGAAGTTGCCGTTGCGGAAGCTCCGAAAAGCGGTCCCCCACCAGGGACCCGTGAGCTCCCGGTGTTACCGTCCACCGGGCCGGTGGCTGGAGCCTCCGAATCTCCGGGGTCGGGCTGCAGCAGCGCGCCACCACAGCTCTCCACGCTCCGAACTCGGCCAGCTCCACGATGGTGAGTAGTCCGCAGGCTCTGCGACTCGAGCCCCAGGTCGTTCCAGCTGGAGGCCGCTCCACGGTGCAAGGCCCCAACGACAACAGAGACCCGACAGAGAAAGGTCGAGTCCTCCGTACAGGGAAAAGATTCTAAAAGTTTCCCCACACCCCCCCCCCCCCCACCCCCCGACACATACCCAGTTTAAAAAAACACTATACACTACACACTACACTCAAACGAGACAAAAAAAAATTAAAAAGACAGACGGACTGCAGAGGCCGCTGCGGTGGGTCTATTATCTACTCCCATCAGCCATTCCAGTTTACATCCTCACTTTTTTGGACTAAACATAATTTGTCTCAACTACCTTGAACTTGTCCTTTACAAACAGCAAGGTCACATTTCAAACTGTCCCATTGTATAATTTTGACTCATCCTTTAACAGACACTCCCTTTCCTTCATATCCCTTCCAGTGACAACCTATTCATATCTCTCTCTTCTAATGTTCTGATGAAGGCACGCAGACCCAAAATGCTGACAGTCTCTTTTTCCGCAGATGCAGCCTAACTTACTGAGTTTTTCCAGCATTTTGTGTTCTGTTTCTGATTTTCTGGTACAACCTAGAAAAAAGCTTCTTCATTCTGTGAACTCCCAGCAAGAAAGTCAAGCCTGGGTGCAAGAGTGACTTGTGCTCAGAGGTTTCTGCATAGAATTGTTGGAGTGACACAAAATGACCTGCAGTCATCATTGCTTTGGAGAGCAGGAGAATGCTTTCAATTGTAATGTAACTGAACATTTGCATATCTCCACCTGTCTTGTGCAGCCTGCTGGAGATTAGCAAGACTTGCCTGCCTTACTCACTCACTCACATGGGTCCCACCAATGCCTGTCTTTTTGTTGGTTACGTTGAACAGTCCTTGTCCCAAACGTACACTGGCACCATCCCCTAACTCTTGTCAGCTAGAACAGCAACTGCATCAGGGCTGCCTCTTGTACCTGTGCAAAACTATTGATTTCATTCACTTTACCACAAACTTCCACCCTGCCCTCAAATTCACGTGCACTATCACTGACACCTCGCTCACATTTCTTGATCTGTCTCAATCATAAGGAAGAGTCAGTCTATCGACTGACATTTACTATAAACCCACTGACTCCCATGACTATCTGGACTACACCCACTTCCACCCTGCCTATTGCAAAGACACCATTTGACTGGATCCACTCCCAAGCTGAGCATTTCATTCCAGGACATTCAAGATGTTATCTTTATTTAATAAATGTGGTTTTCCACCTACTGTCGAAGATGGATCCCTCAGCCGTGTCTCCTCTGTGCTCTATAGTTCTGCTCTTACATCTCCTTCTCCTACATGGAACAAGGATAGAGGTTCCCTGATCCACACCTTTCACGACACTAGTCTCCACAATCAACACATCATTCTCTGACATTTCTGCCACCTTCAACGTGATCCTACCAATGGACAGATCTTTCCCATCCTCAACCACTTTCAGCAGAGACTGCTCCCTCCGTAACTCTGTGGTTCACTCATCCCTTCCCACACAAACCACCCTCTCCCCAGGTACTTTCGCCTGCTACTGCAGGATGTAACACCTGTCCCTGTATCTCCTCTCTCACATCCATCCAAGGACCCCAGCAGTCCTCCCAAGTGCGAGAGAGGTTCAGAGGACACAAAGCTGGGTGGCAGTGCGATTTGCGATGAGGATGCTATGAGGCTGCAGGGTGACTTGGATAGGTTGGGTGAGACTAAGTGATTGTTTTGCCAAACACCTGTGCTCGGTCCACCAAGGACTGCTGTAACTCCCGGTTACTCACCATTTTAACTCCCCTCATCATACCCATACTGACGTTTCTTTTCTGGGCCTCCTCCATTGCCAGAACAAGGCCACATGCAAACTGGAGGAACAGTACTTGCATTGATCATGCACTACAATATTCCAAATGGACCAATTAAAACTTGGAGTAAGACAGCTTGGCAACTATTGTTCTTTCTCGAGGTTCTGTGTAAACAAACCCCTGGGCTCCTCTCAAAATCATGCACTGTAAGGATTAAGACTAATACTTTATAACAAACACACGAGGGGAGTAAC
Source organism: Malacoraja senta (assembly GCA_038087875.1). NCBI lineage: Eukaryota > Metazoa > Chordata > Chondrichthyes > Rajiformes > Rajidae > Malacoraja > Malacoraja senta. The sequence goes on from CM075981.1 coordinate 71,513,199, forward strand.
AAAGAGTTGGCTGACCTTTGTGTATTTCACAGCAATGCTTGTGCAACTTCCGTGTTACAGAGCCTTCCAGGATCCCCTGTGACATCATTGTCTGTAGGAATCGTCGCTGGCCGTCATTTAGTGCTGTTGCCATGGCGACACCTCGATTTCCTAGAGGGGAATTTGGATATTAACTGGGATTCCTAAGATCATGGGAACTGCTGAGGTCCCTGGTGACCCGCACACAACAAATTGTACCGTGTTGCATAGTTTAACCCCTGGCTCTGGGAATAGCACCGTAGTCTGATGATTGTGATTCAAAAGACTCAATCCAGAGACTAGAGTGCAAAATCTAGGTTGGCACTCTAATACAATACTGAGGAGGTCGTGCACTGTTAGGAGCTAGCTTTTGAATGAGATGCCAAGCTGCATCTGCATAAGGGTGAAGGGGGGGGGGGGGGGGGTTAATGACAATGTGCAGGGCAGTTTTTTTTTTTACAGAGAGTAACGCACTGCCAGGGGTGGTGGAGGCAGATATGATAGTAGCTTGTAAGAGGCTTTTAAATAAGCACATGGAAGGGAGTACAGGGAACAGAGGGATATGGATCATGTACAGGCAGATTAGATCAGTTTAAATTTACATCATGTTCGGCACAAACATTGCGGGCTGAGGGGCCCGTTCCTGTGCTGTTCTATATTCTACCAGGTCAGCTGGATATTAAAGATCCCACAGAAGAGTTGGGGAGCTTTTACTGGCTTCCTGACCAACATTTAATCCTCTATCGGCAATATCAAAAGGACAACATTTCTTCTTGCTTTTTGTGGAAGCTTTTTTGTGTGAGAATTGGCTTCCACGTTTCATACTTAAAGGCAGCAAGTGGATTGGTTTTGATCTTCCATAAAGCTCTTTCTTTTTAAATTAGTTTTTTGGTGGCTGGCATCACTAGAAAGACTAGTATTTATTGCCCATCTGACCCCATTGCAGAAGCGTCCACGTCGCGGCTGGAAACTGGAAGTATCCTGAGCTAATTCTGCTACCACCATCATCTATTGCGACAAGTGATGGCTTCCACTGATTGTCGCCGGAAGCTTGCGTCCTTTTCAGGACGGACGATGACAGTGAGGTCAACATTTGTAACAAGATGGACACGAAAAGAAGAAGATTGCCCATCTCTAAATGTTCTTGAAGTGGACAGACCATTACAGAAGGCAGTGCAGAGTCAACGACATTGCTTCAGGTCTAGAGCCACATGCAAGGCTAGATCGGGTGAGGACAGCAGACGTTTTCCCCTGAGGATCAATGAAGCATTTTTATAACAAGCCAGCAGATTTTTACCCTTACCAAAAATGTTTGTTTAATTCCCATTTGTTAAGCCTATTTAAATTCCACATAGCTATTCCACACAGCTAAGAAATTTGAAGTCTCACTAGATCGTTAGTCCAGGTCTTTGCGTTCAATGAAATAGCTATACCGGCCACTTTGACCATAACCCCAATATTCAAGGAGGAAGAAAGAAAACAGAAGTACAAGCTTTATTCACATTTGGTAGTGGGGAAAGTACAGCTTACATCAAGGATAAAGTATAAGGTCACAAGAAGAAACACTAATTAATTGAGATAATGAAGGATTTATAGAAGGAAAACTGTGCCATTCTAATGCTAAAGTATCCAAACATCTGTAGTGTACTAGAATTTTCAAACAGTTGATACAAAAGAGGTTATTTGCACAAAATTCGTAACGCAGACAGTGGTATCTGGAATGCTCTGCCAGTGCTGATATTACAGTGATGTTTAAGAGGCTTTTGATAGGCACATAGATATGCAAGGAATGGAGGGATTTGGATCACGCACAGGCATATGACATTAGTTTATGTTGGTATCATATTCAGCATGGACATTGTGGCTGATGGGCCTGATCCTGTGCTGTACTTTTCTATGGATGTTTAATGGTCATAGCTTATGAAAGGTAGAGCTGCACTTAATTGTGATTAAAGGCAGCAGGCACAGGTAATGGTTTGCAGTGAATGGGCAGTTCCTCAGTGTGGCCGCCTGTAAGTTAAGAAAAGCAGCAGAGCACGTACACAAAGCAAGTTCCACAACTGAGACCAATGAGCAGATACTCTGCATTGATGTCAATTGGTCAGGTCATCAGTCAGGCTGTGTCGAGAGAGCACGATACAGCCCGTGACAATCCACCTTCGTCAGCCCGTCACCCTGACCTCAGATTCCATCACTCTACCCCAACTTCTACTTCTCATCACACTACCCCAAACTCCACTTCCCATAAAGACAACCACACTCTCTCTCTCTCCTCACTCCTTCTCACACACCCAACCGGCCATCCTGACCTCAAATTCCATCACATCACCCCAAACTTTACTTCCCACAGTACAACCGTGCTCTCTATCCTCACGCCCTCTCACACACACCCATCTCGCCTGCCCCACTCCAGCCTCTGCTCCTCCCCACTAGTCCCACACAGTTCTCACCCTCCTGCCTCCTACTCTCTGGCCACTCTCCCTTCATCTCATATCCTAACAGCCCTTGCCTTTTGCCCCCAACCCCACCCTCCATTTCCACTCCAGAGTCTCTCTCCCCAATACTCTACCCTGCCTTGCACACTCTCCACCATCTCAAACCCCACCCCAAACATTTCCGCTCTCTCTATTCCCCAGTCCGTCTCACTCACTCACTCACTCATAGCCCCTTGAACCCCTGTCCACCCCCCAAAAATCTCCAGCCCTTTCTCTCCCTCACCACTCACCTGTTTCTCCCCTCACCGTACATTTCTCTCCCTCTATCCCCCATCCCAATCTCACTCCGGCCTCTCTCTCACTGCGAACCCCACTGACAGCACTCCCCAAACTGAACTTTAAACCTCCTTCTCACTCAAACACAACATATATCGCTCTCCACACACCCACC